>CM051268.1:10679912-10772412 GCA_027921565.1 Artemia sinica | reverse complement strand
GTACGTTTTTTGTTTGTGTGTGTAAGTTTGTGTGTGTGTGTGTGTAAGTTTTTGTGTGTGTAAGTTTTGGCGTGTGTGTGTAAGTTTTCATGTGTGTGTGTAAGTTTTGTGTGTGTGTATAAGTTTTTGTGTGTGTAAGTTTTTGTGTGCATGTAAGTTTTTGTGTGCATGTCATTTTTAAGATCCGTAAAAAAGTAAAAAAAAAATACCATGTTAAAAAATTCAAGAAAGTATTTACGAAATGGGGAGGGGACTCTTTGAGGTTGGAAAAATGGGTTTAGGAATGAAATTATGAAAGGAACTTGTTCAGAAAAGTATATAATAAAGCCATAAAAAGTATTTAAAAAAAATGGAGAGGGGACTCTTTGGGGGGGGCGGTGCCGGGGAAGTCTTTGGGGATCCGGGGGCCTTGATGGCACCGATTGGTCCCTTGGGAGCCCGGGGGGACCTTTGAGGACCGGGGGAGGGCCTTTGGGGGCCCGGGGAAGGGCCTTTGGGGGTCTGGGGGGCCCTTGAGTGCCGATTGGTCCTTTGGGAGCCCTGGGAGCCCGGTGAGGGCCTTTGGGGACAGGGGGGAGGGCTTTTGGGAGCCTGGGGGACCTTTGAGGACCGGGGGAGCGCCTTTGGGGGGTTGGGTATGGCCTTTTTGGGGTCTGGGGGCCCTTTGGGTGCCTGGGGGACCTTTGGGGACTGGGAGAGTGCCTTTGGGGACTGGTGGAGGGCCTTTGGGGGTCTGGTGGACCTTGGGGAGCCCGGGGGACCTTGAGGACCGGAGAGGGCCTTTGGGGGCTCGGGAAGGGCCTTTGGGGGTCGTGGGTGGCCCTTGAGTGCCGATTGGTCCTTTGGGAGCCCTGGGAGCTCGGTGAGGGCCTTTGGGGGTCTGGGAGACCTTTGGGGACTGGGAGAGTGCCTTTGGGGACTGGTGGAGGGCCTTTGGGGGTCTGGTGGACCTTGGGAGTCCGGGGGGACCTTTGAGGACCGGAGAGGGCCTTTGGGCGCTCGGGAAGGGCCTTTGGGGGTCTGGGGGGCCCTTGAGTGCCGATTGGTCCTTGGGAGCCCTGGGAGCCCGGTGAGGGCCTTTGGGGGTCTGGGAGACCTTTGTGGACTGGGAGAGTGCCTTTGGGGACTGGTGGAGGGCCTTTGGGGGTCTGGTGGACCTTGGGAGCCCGGGGGACCTTTGAGGACCGGAGAGGGCCTTTGGGGGCTCGGGAAGGGCCTTTGGGGGTCTGGGGGGGGCCCTTGAGTGCCGATTGGTCCTTTGGGAGCCCTGGGAGCCCGGTGAGGGCCTTTGGGGGTCTGGGGGACCTTTGAGGACCGGGGGAGGGCCTTTGGGGTCCGGGAGGGGGCCCTTTGGGGTCCGATGGGCCAGTGTGGGAGCCTGGGGGCATTTGGGGACAGGATGATGGCCTTTGGGGGGTCCGGGGGGTCCTTTGGAAGCCCAGAGAACCTTTGAGGACCGGGGCTTCCTTCGGGGTTGGGGTAGGGGGATCGGAACCCTTTGGGGTTGGGGTAGAGCAATCGGGGCCCTTTGGGGTTGGGGTAGAGAAATCGGGCCCTTTGGGTTGGGGTAGAGCAATCGGGGGCCCTTTGGGTTGGGGTAGAGGACCTCACAACACTGTTCAATTGAAACTTGTGTATTATAACGACCACACTCAAAACCTCCTCCAAAATCTCTTCAAAAATCATATTTTATAATGTCTCTAAGTGTTTCGCCGAAATAATTCCATAAAATAGCTAAAACGGTTTCGCCAAAATTACCCCCCCAAACGGAATTTCAGCATGTTCCTTTTGTTTGGCATCTCTGCGCTAATGCATTTCAAATTATTTGGAAACCTTTTCGCGCGCTAAGATCAAAAACATCTGCCTCGGAAACGATTCTCTTGTTAGAACTCCAAATTAATTCCCCTTTCGTGAATCAATTCTCTTTAGAACAACAAATTAATTTCCCCTTTCGTGTCAATCAATCAATCATGACATCATGTGTGATCTAACTGTTTCTCGGTGACAATTCTCTTTGGAAATGCATGGACATTAATTAACTTGACGTCATCTGTCAGACATTAATTAACTGTTTCCGGGAACTCATAACATTTGGCTTGGAAACAACAATAACAAATACTGTTTCCCGGAAACTCATAACATCTGGCTTGAACAACAACAAGAAGGAAGTGACAAAGTTCCTGTTTTCCATTCTCACTGACAAAATCCATAAAACCGTCAAATAATCAACACACATAACCATCCATGAAAACAGACATAAATGTGACAAAGTTCCTGTTTTTTCATCTCACTGAGAAAGTCCATAAAACCATCCATAAATGTGACAAAATTCCTGTTTTTCAAATTCTCACTGACAAAAACCATAAACCACGTGGTTCTGATCGGAGATATTATGGCATCTCTACTTGTATATTTCTTTTTGTATATTTATGATATACAATAAAAAGAATATTAACATGTATTTTAGTTTTTCAATATATTTTTACTGATCGGGTCGTTGCCTTTGCCTTTTATCAATTGTTTTTTCAGTCTCTTCCAGTAAAACCGTTTACCCCCCCCCTTTAACTTAATACTTGAATATAATCAAAAGTCATAAGCGAAAATTTGTTGGTTTTATTGACAATATCGACAGCTACGGGTTTAGAAATATACTAACTACAAAAATGGTGAAAACTGTCAAAATGAGTTAATTTCCGAATGTAGAAAGGCTATATCAAGGTATCAATAGCTTAGATTGTAAAACGGGTTAGCCCCTCGATTCTTTGCCCCCTTAGATTTTCAAAGAAAATGTTTTGAGGAATACATTTATTGAAAATCCTTTTTGTATATTCAATGAAAAATTATAACTAAGTTTTATCTTTATTTTTTTCCGTAGGGGGAACGAATTTTGGTACTTGTTTCTTATGCGCCACTCACTCAAGCTACGCTGTGTAAAATTCGAGAACACACCAGTTTTTTTATTAGTTTTTTCATTACTTTAGAAAAATAAATTCGGGCTATAGATATGCATATTAGGGGGAGGTAAAAGTATAGCGGGTCAGCATGTAAAATGTCTTTGGTACAATTATTCTGCATATTAGATAGATAGATAGAGAAGTGTATTTTAAAGCGAAATAAAGGCCATGAACATAATAAAATAACATAAATGAAAGGCACAAATAACATAAACTTTGATCAGCGATCATCATTAAAACACTTAAATGGAATACTACATTAACCTAATAATAGTACTTAATACTTGTAAAATCGGTCATTGAAAAAAAAAAACAACTTAAAACTTGGAAAAGAACACTTAAATGAAACATTACATTTACTTTATACTTTTTTTTTTTTTTTTTTAGTTAACAAAATTTCCAGATACCTTGCTATTCTTCTGTAATTTTTTTTAGTGGCCATACCTAGAAGGAATTGTTATCTGACTTCAAAACTGTCCAAATAATTTACCCCCCCCCCCCTTATTTGCAAATATAAGCCCAAATTATATATTTCCCATCTATTCTGTCACTTGTTTTTGTCTTGTCTCATGCTAAGATGAAAGAAATTAACGAAGAAAACCGGTTTGTTCTTGAGTTTTACACAGCGTCAACTTGAGTGAGTGGCGCAAAATACACAAGTACTAAAATTCCTTTTTCCTCCTACGGAAATAAAAAAAAAATCTGAAATAAATTTCTCAAATTTGGAAAGCCTTATTTTCCACGGGGGGAGGGGTATTTGCTGGGGGGGGGGGGTAAACGCTGGCCACCCTTTTTTATAATCTGACAGCTTTCTGCTCAACACGGCAACCCGGCAACTTTCCCGAAAACATCATTCAGTCCAAATTTTGACATTATCTTCCCATTACGGTACCAAGGAGGGAGAAAAGAAAGAACTTGCAAAATTGAAAGTACTGGGCACGCAAAGAAGAGATATCTTTCTTTTTTAAGAGAGGGTAAAAAACCAGTAAGGTATAGAACTGAATGATTACAAAAAAACGAATATAAATTTATATATAGGGATTTACGATTATATTTTCCTCTGTTTCCAACAATCCTAGAGTAAACAACCTGAATCTTCAACCTGAAATCAGAAATCAGCCGGGGAACGGAACATTGAATTCTGAACATTTGGTTTTCCAAGTTACTGCTGTTCAAGTGACGCATCGTTTCCTACAATTTTTTCGTTTTTAAGGTCAACCGCTTGGTATATTTTTGAATTGAGTTTTTCAGGTTGTCCTCTCGGCATATATTTGACAAAATTTGCTTATGTTTATAAGTTCTTTTACTAATTAATTAACTTAGACAATAGCCCATATTCATCTTGAACTTGTTTTGCTTGATTTCTCTGTGAATTTGATTAAAACTTAAAATTCACCATCGCTTTAAACTACACGATATTATATCTTTTTAACACGGAAAATATTATTGCCGTCGAACATTGCGATGTAGTTGTTCTTTCAATCGCAAATTTGTTATGCATATGAAAGTTGTTCTTTAAAATCCATATGAATGTGACGTCATTTATATGAAAAAGTTTTTTCGAAAACTAAGGCTCTAAACGAATCCTTTACAGAATTATAACTTTTATACGATTTGTATTTTCCTGGGAAATTACCGCAATAGACAGAACTTCGCTCGATCCCTGGTACTCGGCATGCGGCATATATGATTCTATAATTATGATTCTCGCTGTCGCTATATTCATTTTGTGATAAACTTGTCTAGCTGGTTTGAAACTAAAAATATTGTGAACTATTGATAGCTACAAAGAATGAACCAATATTTTAATTAGAATTCTGCATGATGTCATGACGTCATCATAGGTTTGATATGATCACTCCGCGAAAAAAAAAACAACAAATTTTACCTTTAAAGTTGCGCCTTAGCTAAATCGTCTTTTCAGTCCAGATAATGTCATTATGTCAATTTTCAGAAACAATTATCCATCTATTTTTCGAGAAAAAACAAATATATATGAATACATACAATTATAGCTTGTTTAATTAATACAAAAATACAATATTAACTAATAGAGGTTTCGTGGAAAGCGTTCGATGCTTCCTTCCACATAACATTACACGATTCTGATTTATGGATTTGATGATTTCCTTTTCCCAGTTCAATTGAATTTGGCCCGTGTAAATTCAATTTGACTATGCAAGAATCAACCTCCAAATGAATCACCTTTATTTGCTACTCTTTCTTCGGGGAAATAAAGGGCATCCGTAATGAATGCTTGCAACGTTGAAGGGTCCCAGTGACTTATTAACAATTGCTTAGTTTATGGCATCTTTGTAGGTTGGTACTGGGTTCTCTGACATAGCTTGTTGCCGTCGGACGTTGTGACGGCGTTGTTCTTTTAATCACAAATTTTTTTTTGTGCTTCGTTTTCGTTTGCAATTCGTTGTAATGCTTGGTGTCGCATGTCTTCTATCCACTGATGTCACTGTTCATCTTTTTAAGTTGGGATTTGTTGTGAGGCTCGTTGTCGCAGGTCTTCTAACTTCCAGTTTCGCCGTGTATCATTATCTGTTGTGATTCGTTGTGATACTAGTTATCGTATGTCTTTTAAAGGCCAAATTTCGGCTTTGGCGTTTTGCAATGCACTTTGCATTGTCTCTCTGGATTGGTCTTGTCAGGTTGGATGATCCAGGTTGTGTTCCGGAATTCTGTTCCATTGAATTTTAAACATTTTGTTGTCCAGGATATTGCTGTTCAAGTGCAGCATCATTTTCAACAATTTTGAGTTTTTTTCCGGTCGGCCTTTTAGCATATTTTTAAAAAAAATTTTATTGGGATGTACTGTAGGAATATTTTTGTCAAAATTTGTTTATGTTTGTAGTTGCGTTTTACTAATTAACTTACTTGTAAAATAGCTGATGCTCATTTGTACAAAATTTATTTATAGCCTATTTTTGAATAAAGTCAAGTTTATATTAAAACTTATTTTGCTTAATTTCTCTATAACGTTATTTTTAACGTTATGTATATAACGTTATTTTTTTGTGAAGAGGGAGGGTTACAGAATAAGGCCTTTCCTAGCTTACTTGCATGGTATGAACCATTTCTGTATTAGTTTTTCAAACTTGAGGAAAAAAATTGTGGATATTGATTTGAGGCCTTTGCGTACTTGTTGTTATATAGTTTAAAAGAATTTTATGACCTGTTGATTAGCGGTTATTTTTTTTTTATTATTTTTACTCTTCGTATTCGGAGGAAATAAAAGTTTGAATTGAATTGAAGTGGTGCACATACATTAGGGCCGTTTCTTTTGCACTAAGATCTTACATCTAAGATCTCGCATCTTTCTGCAAAGATTTCCGTTCTTTTAACTCATCTTTATTCTAAGATCTTACAGCTGTTGTTAACAAAAAGTGTGATGGACCTCATTTTTCTGTCAATAGAACAATGATGGGAGAACTTTGATGATATACTCATCATTGTTTCTTAGACCGCTGATCACAGCAAAATGATGAAAGTTTTGCAAAAGAACGCTATAAGATGTGAGATCTTAGTGCTAAGATTTCATTTTTAAGCATTCTTTGTCAAAAGATGTAAGATCTTAGCGCAAAGATGAGTAAAAGAACGGCCCTATTGTCACTAGTATATCATGCCGAAGTAAAAAATGGTGTCTTGAAAATAAATCTTAGCCTAGTAACTGGTCAAGCTTAAAGAAATAATTTTAGCAGTCTCAGCCTGGGTTTCTATGAGACCCAGGTCCGGATATTTTGCTCCTTTCTGCACTCCAATCGATGCTATACTACTACTACTAACAACTCAGTGAAGCACTAAACACCGGGGAAAAACAGCTACGCACGCTCCTCCTCCATCCTAATCTATCCAAAGCCTCCCTCTTTACACCCTTCTAAGAAACTCCATTTTTCCCTTAAATCTTTCCTTAGAACATCCTCCACCCATTTAGGGACGGCCCGCTTTTTGATTGGCACTAGACAGCTGGTCAACTAGGACAATCTTGGGCCATCCATCATCCTTCGTCCGCAGTACATGTCCTAGCCATCTTAACCTTCCTCTCATTATAGCCCAAGAAAGCAGGATTGAACCACATTTTTCATACAGTGAAATACGGCCAGTCAGACGGGTACAGAAAACAGTCTGTATAAAATGTCTCTGAAAATCATCTAAAAATTATCCTCCACCTTTCAGAGCTTCCACGCTTCAGGACTATTCATGACCACTGTCATCATTGTAGCTTCCAATATTCAAATCTTGGTTCGCAGACTTATCTTCCTATTCTTCTAAACTTTTTTCAACTGTGAAAAAATACCCCGGGCCTTGGCTATTCTCCTTTAACATGGTTCACTGCACCCACCGTCGCTACTAATAATCGTGTCCATTGATAAACTTGGTAATTCGTTACTTTATACTGCCCATTAAGATTTTTGCCCAGATAACACAATCTCAGCTCTGGTTCTTAGTGATACAGGATATAAATTGTGATCTTTCCCCCTTTCTATAATAGTAATCAAATAATTGTTTGATTGAAAAACAGTTTATCTCTTTTTCATCTGCTTTTTCTTCGTTTATAGTGTTGACAAAGATAGAAGTGGAGCCATTTCTGCTCAGGAACTTCAAGCAGCATTATCTAATGGAACATTCGCTCCGTTAAACCCTGAAACGGTTAGACTCATGCTAGGTATGTTTGTTTCTTTGTTTGTTTGTTTGTTGTTTTTTTATTATTCTTGATGACCAAACACCATAATAAGCACAGATAATTTAAAAGAAGGAAAACAGAGATTTGTTTGTTTATTTGTTATATTTATATTTATATTTATTTGTTATATTTATAATATTTATTTGTTTGTTTTTGTCCCGCTCTAGGGGTAGCTAATTCTTGGTCTTACTGTAATGGTTTACTGTCGGAAAATTGTATGACTGTCAGAAAATTCAACTAAATGCAAAATTTAAACCATACCCCAAAACAGACAAGTGGATACCGTTCCTGAATGCACCGTTTCGGTCATTTTCTCCATTAAGCAAACTGTACACATTAATAGAGTGATGAGATTCCTTTATTGATCAATTCACAAAACAACAAATCAAATTAAACAAACTTAGCCACTACTAGAAGGTCAAATAACCTGTGTGTGGTGACTCAATTAGTTAATTAATTCATATAATCAATAATATATAAATAAATACACTAAAAAAAATTGGAGAAAAATAATAAGAAGAAGAAAGAAAAAAAAGAAAAAGACTAAACCCTCACAAGAGACCTGCTCTCACCCTGTATCTCGACCAAGTAGGAACTTTTTGACTTGTGATTTAAATCAAGAAAGTGAATCAGAGCCCGTAATGCTGTCCGAAAGGCTATTCCAGAGGGTTACACATATGTGACGAAACACATGAGCTGGTCTCACTGTATTTCTCTTCTCATATACTGGCTTATCCGCATTCCTAGTATGATTAAATAAAAAAAAACAAGTTTTTTAAACTGAAAGTAAGAAGCGACATTAAAACTTAAAACGAACAGAAATTATTCCGTATATGAAAGGGGCTGTCCCCTACTCAACGCCTCGCTCTGTACGCTAAAGTTTGACTCTGTCTCACAACTTTATTTTTTAAAACAATAAAAAGTTTGACTTTCTCACAACTCTATTTTTTAAAACAATAAAAAAACTTTAGCGTAAAGAGCGAGGCGTTGAGGAGGGGACAGCCCCTTTCATATACGGAATAATTTTCTGTTCGTTTTAAGTTTTAATGTCGCTCCTTACTTTCAGTTTAAAAACTTGTTTTTTTTATTTAATTTTCTGATCGTTTTTTAGTTAATGCAGCTTTTATTTGCATAACAATTTTACTTTTCTTTTGCTAAATGGATGTCTTTACAAATTAACTTACGTAACTAACTTCTATATTCGTATATTTTTTCTTCTGGCAAAAATACAAAGTTGCAGATTTTGCAGATATGAGCTTGAAAACCTATGTAATAGGGTTTTCTGATACGCTGAATCTGACGGTGTGATTTTCATTAAAATTCTTTCACTTGTAGGGGATATTTCCCCCCTCTTTAAAAAATCAAGTAAATTTTCTCAGGCTCGTAGCCTTTGATGAGTAATACTAAACTTAATAAAATTTATATATTTAGGATCAGCATTATAAACACATTCTTTTGATACATTTATTGACATCAAAATTTCGTTTTAAAAGTTTCGATTACTATTGAGCCGTATCGCTTGTTTTTTTTATTGTTTTTTTTTATTACGTATATGTTATTACTTATATGAAGGGGTTCTCCCCTTAGTCAATACCACGCTCTTTACGTTAAAAGTTAAAAAAAATTTGATTCACAAACCCCTGAATCACAAAGGCCGTTTAATTAGAATAGATAGCTCTTTTGAAAGCACTAAAAAAAAAAACTGTAGCGTAAAGAGCGAGGTATTGACTTGGGGGAGAACCCCTCACATACGTTATAATTTCTGTTCGTTTTAAGTTCTAATATTCCTTCTTACATTTCAGTTGAAAAAACTTGTTTTTTTTTATTTAACTTCTGATCGTTTCTTAAATAATGCTTGGAAATCCGGCGCCCCCTTCATAGAAATGTCCCTTACCCCAAAGAAACATCCTCCAAGGAAATATTCTCCAGAGTAATCCCCTCCTCTAGCCCCCCCCCCTCCAGAAAAAATCCTTCCTGAAAATGGTTGTATACTTCCCAATAACCAATAAATAATGCTGGCAAGTCCGGCGCCCCCTTCATGGCAATTTCCCTTCCCCCATGAAAACTTCCTTCATGGAAAGATCCTTCCATATAGCCCCCCGACCCTCTCCTTCCCCCACCTACCAGAAAAAATCTCCTCTGAAAAAGTCTGTATACTTCCCAATAACCAATACTATATGTTAACATTGAGTAAAGTTCATAACTTTCAGCCCTCCCCCTGGGGACTTTGGGGGATCAAGTCATCCTAAAAGACATTTTTATCATATTTTCGACCATGCTGAACAAAATGGCTATCTCAAAATTTTGATCGGGTGACTTTGGGAAAAAAATGAGCGTGGGAGGGGGCCTAGTTGCCCTCCATTTTTTTGGTCACTTAAAAAAGGGCACTAGAACTTTTAATTTCCGTTCCAATGAGCCCTCCCACGATATTCTAGGACCACTGGGTCGATACGATCACCCCTGGAAAAAAAAAAAAAAAAAAAAAAAAAAAAAAAAAGAAAAAAAAAAAAAAAAAAAAAAAAAAAAAAACAAATAAACACGCATCCGTGATCTTTCTTCTGGCAAAAAATGGAAAATTCCACATTTTTGTAGATAGGAGCTTGAAACCTCTACGTAGTAGGTTCTCTGATACGCTGAATATGATGGTGTGATTTTCATTAAGGTTCTATAACTTTTAGGGGGTCTTCCCCCTTTTTTCGAAAATCAGCCAAATTTTCTCAAGCGCGTAACTTTTTGATGGGTAGCACTAAACTTGATGAAAGTTATATATTTGAAATCAGCATTGAAATCTGATTCTTTTGATATATCTATTGGTATCAAAAACCCGTTTTCTAGAGTTTCGGTTACCATTGAGCCGGGTCGCTCCTTACTTACAGTTCGTTACCACGAACTGTTTGATAAGAATGATAATCAGAATTAATAGAAAAAATATCCACAAAAAAAGCTGGTGAAACACTTTTTAAACATTGGTATACCAGTGTTAATAACTGGTGATCCCGTAACTGACCAACATTCAAGATTTTAAAATGGGAATAACAAATAAGTGAATCACTAAGATTAGCAAATTCCCCCAAAAGACGAAGTGCTTTATTCTGAATTGTCTGGATTAGTCTATAATTAGCATAAAAATTGCTTGCCCAAAGAGCATACCTATATCAAACAGTTCGTGGTAACGAACTGTAAGTAAGGAGCGACCCGGCTCAATGGTAACCGAAACTCTAGAAAACGGGTTTTTGAAACCAATAGATATATCAAAAGAATCAGATTTCAATGCTGATTTCAAATATATAACTTTCATCAAGTTTAGAGCTACCCATCAAAAGTTACGCGCCTGAGAAAATTTGGCTGATTTTCAAAAAAAAGGGGAAAGACCCCCTAAAAGTTATAGAACCTTAATGAAAATCACACCATCATATTCAGCGTATCAGAGAACCCTACTGTAGAGGTTTCAAGCTCCTATCTATAAAAATGTGGATTTTTTGCATTTTTTGGCAGAAGAAAGATCACGGATGCGTTTTATTTGTTTGTTTGTTTGTTTGTTTGTTTTTTTTTTTTTCCCCAGGGGTGATCGTATCGACCCAGTGGTCCTAGAATATCGTGGGAGGGCTCATTGGAACGGAAATTAAAAGTTCTAGTGCCCTTTTTAAGTGACCAAAAAAATGGAGGGCAACTAGGGCCCCTCCCACGCTTATTTTTTTACCAAAGTCACCCGATCAAAATTTTGAGATAGCCATTTTGTTCAGCATGGTCGAAAATATGATAAATATGTCTTTTGGGATGACTTAATCCCCCGAAGTACCCAGAGGGAGGGCTAAAAGATATGAACTTTACCCAATGTTAACATATAGTATTGGTTATTCGGAAGTATACAGAAGTTTTCAGGAGGTTTTTTTTCTGCTAGTTGGAGGGAAGGGTGGGTCGGGGGTTATGTGGAGGATCTGTTCATGAAGGAAGTTTTCATGGGGAAGGGAAATCGCCATGAAGGGCGCCGGACTTTGCCAGCATTATTTATTGGTTATTGGGAAGTATACAACCATTTTCAGAAGGATTTTTTCTAGAGGGGTGGGGCTAGAGAGGAGGGAGTTACTCTGGAGAATATTTCCGTGGAGGATGTTTCTTTGGGGTAAGGGACATTTCTATGAAGGGGGCGCCGGATTTCCAAGCATTATTTAAAAAACGATCAGAAATTAAATAAATAAAAAAAAACAAGTTTTTTCAACTGAAATGTAAGAAGGAATATTTAACTTAAAACGAACAGAAATTATAACGTATGTGAGGGGGTTCTCCCCCAAGTCAATACCTCGCTCTTTACGCTACAGTTTTTTTTTAGTGCTTTCAAAAGAGCTGTCTATTCTAATTAACGGCCTTTGTGATTCAGGGGTTTGTGAATCAATTTTTTTTTTAAACTTTTAACGTAAAGAGCGTGGTATTGACTAAGGGCAGAACCCCCTCATATACGTAATAACATATACGTAATAAAAAACAATAAAAAAACAAGCGATACGGCTCAATAGTAATCGAAACTTTTAAAAACGGAATTTTGATGTCAATAAATGTATCAAAAGAATGTGTTTATAATGCTGATTCTAAATATATAATTTTATTAAGTTTAGTATTACTCATCAAAGGCAACAAGCCTGAGGAAATTTACTCGATTTTTTTAAAGAGGGGGGAAACATCCCCTACAAGTGAAAGAATTTTAATGAAAATCACAACGTCAGATTCAGCGTATCAGAAAACCCTATTACATAGGTTTCAAGCTCATATCTGCAAAAATCTGCAACTTTGAATTTTTGCCAGCAGAAAAATATACGAATATAGAAGTTAGTTACGTAAGTTAATTTGTAAAGACATTCATTTAGCAAAAGAAAAGTAAATTTTTATGCAATAAAAGCTGCATTAACTAAAAAACGATCAGAAATTAAATAAAAAAACAAGTTTTTAAACTGAAAGTAAGGAGCGACATTAAAACTTAAAACGAACAGAAATTATTCCGTATATGAAAGGGGCTGTCCCTCCTCAACGCCTCGCTCTTTACGCTAAAGTTGACTCTGTCTCACAACTTTATTTTTTAAAACAATAAAAAACTTTAGCGTAAAGAGCGAGGCGTTGAGGAGGGGACAGCCCCTTTCATATACGGAATAATTTCTGTTCGTTTTAAGTTTTAATGTCGCTCCTTACTTTCAGTTTAAAAAACTTGTTTTTTTTTATTTAATACAATATAAGGTTGAATAATCGGTACATAAATAATCTTTAAAACTGAAACCGGGAAAAAAAATACGAAAACGATGAAGTAAACCTAGGCCTCTTGCTGCCTTGGACAATATAACTTTCACTGTATTTCTTCCAATTCAAATTACAATCAACAAAAAATACTGAACACCTCGTTTCAAAAACTTGATTAATAATAGTACCACCAATATACTATCCAAAGAATTTATTCGCAACACCGGAACGGGTAGAAATCATATAATTAGTTTTACTAACATTATCACATTAAAAAACTGAGACTAGTAAATGTATTCAGGTACTGCAGGACATCATTTGCGCGAACAACGAGATCTAGAAGGTTCGCCCTCTGATTAATTATTAATTAAAAAAAACTTTCCGGAAAATCAGTTTTTCAAAGAAAAGTAAAGGCATTTTAAACTAAAGCTCAGCAGATACAAATACCTGTTAAAATTCAAACTCAAAAACGAACAGAAATTAATTAAACAATCATAGCAAAAAACATACAGCAAGTAAATAATATAAATGAATAAATAGATCTTAAAGCGCGTAATGCTTAGATTGAATATGAAAATCAAGCTTAAAACCGAAAAAAATATTTTGCTATTGAAGTAAAAATGAAACTTAAGACGAAAAAAAATTAAATAAACAATCAATGCCAACAAACATACAATAGATACTAATGGAAATGAATAAATAAATCTTAAAACGAGTGAAACTTAATTGAATATGCAAATCAAGCTTGGAAACGAACAAAATCACCACAAAACAAGAGTTTGGGTATGACCTCCTTCTCTCACTGTAAAAGTCTAAAACCTACTGTGCCATTGACGCTTTACTGAAAACCAATTTTAATTCAATATTTTCTTTTGGACTTAATATTGAAAATAAACATTAAAATTATAGTAAAATTTTGAACTGATGAGCTTTCAGCAATTAATATCATTATACATCAAATATTCAGTTTAATGTATTAGTTCTTTCTAAAGTTGTTCAGGACGAATATAGTTTCACTACGAACAAGAGTTTGGATACTGCCCCCTTCCTTAACTGTAAGTTAAATAAAAAAAAAAAAAGTTTTTTTAACTGAAAGTAAGGAGCAACATTAAAACTTAAAACGAACAGAAATTATTCCTTATATGAAAGGGGCTGTCCTCTCCTCAACGCCTCGCTCTTTACGCTAAAGTTTTTTTATCGATTTAAAAAAATAGAGCTGTGAGAAAGAGTCAAACTTTAGCGTAAAGAGCGAGGCGTTTGAGGAGAGGACAGCCCCTTTCATAGAGGTTTTGACGAAAGGGACTGTCCCCTCCTCAACGCCTCGCTCTTTACGCTAAAGTTTTTTGTTGTTTAAAAAATAGAGTTGGCAGAAAGACTGTAACTAGCGTAAAGAACGAGGCGTCGAGGAGGGACAGCCCCTTTCATATACGGAATAATTTCTGTTAGTTTTAAGTTTTAATGTTGCTCCTTACTTTCAATTAAAAAAAACTTGTTTTTTTTTTATTTAATTTTTGAACGTTTTTGAATTAATGGAGGTTTTGATTTTGGCTCACCGTACATGAATAATTCGAAAAAAAAAATTTGGATATTAATTTTACTTTTATTTGGTTAAATGGCTTTCTCGAAAGTTGTTTAATTTTATTTACGAACGTTTTTATTAGTAATAAATATACGTAACTTACGAATTAACTTACGTAACGAACTTCTATATCCATATATTTTTAATACGTATATTAGGGGGTTCGCCCCTAGTCTATACCTCGCTCTTTACGCTAAAGTTCGAATTTTGTTCCAATTCTTTAAAAATGACCCCTTAATCACAAAGGCCGTTAGTTAGAATAAATAGCTCTTATGAAAGTACTAAAAAATCTTTGGCTTAAAGAGAGAGGTATTGACTAGGGGGCGAACCCAATCATATACTTAATAATTTCTGTTCGTTTTAAGTTTTGATTTTTCTCCTTACTTTCAGTTGAAAAACTTGTTTATTTTTTTATTTAATTTCTGATCGTTTTTTTTTAAATAATGCTGGGAAATCCGGGCCCCCTTCATAGAAATGGGCCCTTCCCCCATGAAAACTTTCTTCATGGAAAGATTCTCCCACATAACCCCCGACCCCCCCCCCCCACTAGCGAAAAAAATCCCCCTTTAAAACGTCTGTATACTTCCCAATAACCATACTATATGTAAACATTGGGTAAAGTTCATGACTTTCAGCCCTCCCCCCGGGGACTTTGGGGGGTTCAAGTCATCCTAAAAGACATATTTATTATATTTTTCGACCATGCTGAACAAAATGGTTATCTCAAAATTTTGATCGGTGACTTTGAGAAAACATGATCGTGGGAGGGGCCTAGTTGCCCTCCATTTTTATTGGTTACTTTAAAAAGGGGCACTAGAACTTTTAATTTCCGTTTGAATGAGCCCTCCACGATATTCTAGGACCACTGGGTCGATATGGTCACCCCTGGGGGAAAAAAAGCAAACAAAAAACAAATAAACACGCATCCGTGATCTTTCTTCTGGCAAAAATACAAAATTCCACATTTTTTTGCAGATAGGAGCTTGAAACCTCTTACAGTAGGGTTCTCTGATACGCTGAATCTGATGGTGTAATTTCCATTAGGGTTCTATAGCTTTTAGGGGTGTTTCCCCCTTTTTTCGAAAATCAGCCAAATTTTCTCAGGCGCGTAACTTTTGATGTAGGACTAAAACTTGATGAAACTTATATATTTGAAATCAGTATTAAATCTGATTCTTTTGATGTAACTATTGGTATCAAAATCCCGTTTTTTTAGAGTTTCGGTTACTATTGAGCCGGGTTGCTCCTTACTTACAGTTTCGTTACCACGAACTGTTTTTATAAAAACCAAAAGTCTACTGCGTCATTGGCGCTTAACTGAAAAACGAATTATATTACAAATATTTTCTTTTCCAGTTCTTACAGCATTGAAAATAAAAATAAAATTTGAGTGAAATAAAATTCTTGAAATAATGGATCTATCAACAATTAATATCATTATATATCAAATATTCAATTTGATGTTGTTTGTTCTTTCCAAGACTGTTCAAGACGCATATAGTTTTTCAGTAAAAGCACCATGGTTAGTAGGTAAAGCACCATGCACCCATGCTTTCAGTAAAGCACATGATGCAGTAGGTTTTAGACTTACAGTGAGAAAAGGAGCCGATACCCAAACTCTTGTTTGTAGTGATTTCGTCTTGAACAACTTGATCAACCTATATTCGTCTTGAACAACTTTAAAAAGAGCTAATAAATTAAACTGAATATTTTATTAATGATTTAATTGCTGAAAGCTCATCAAATCAAAATTTACTATATTTTAATCTTTATTTTCAATATTGAGTACAAAAGAAAATATTTGTTATAAAATTGGTTTTCAGTAAAGTGCCAATACGCAGTAGGTTTTAGACTTTTACAGTGAGATAAGAAGGTGATACCCAAACTCTTGTTTGTAGTGATTTTGTTCGTTTCAACCTTGTTTGCATTTCAATTTAATTTTCAAAAGATTTATTTATTTATTTTAATCTATTGTATGTTTTTTGCATTGATTGTTTACGCATTAATTTCTGTTCGTTTTAAGGTTTTATTTATACTGCAATAGCAAAATATTATTTTACGTTTTAAGCTTGATTTTTACTATTACCTACACATTAATTGCTTTAATTCTACTTATTATTTATATTATTACTTGTTGTATGTTTTTTTGCTATCATTGTTTATTTAATTTCTGTTCTTTTTGGGTTTCATTTTATTCTTTAATAGTAATTTCTGGTTGTTTTGAGTTTGAATTTTAACAGGTATTTGTATCTGCTGAGCTTAAGTTTAAAATGGCCTATACTTTTCTTTGAAAAACTTTTTTTTTTTTTTTTTATTAATTTTTGTTTGTTTTTGATTGCAAAAAGCTTGAAGTTTTTAAAAATTCCTTATATCAAAATCAAAGTATTAAAACTGGCCATAAAAGTAACAATATCAAAGTGTAAAATGGGTTTGTGTCAACCTCGGAGTTTTTATTATCTGATATTTCCCTTTAAAACTTCAGAACCCTCTCTGAAGTTTATCCGAGCATCCCTTCTATAAGAACCATATATACCCCCAGAGTATAACTTACAACGCCTGCCTCTGGCCCTGGGGTTTGTGTCGACCTTCCGTAGTTTGAAATATCTGATGTTTTGAACAAAATGGTCACCTCAAATTTTTAACAAAATGGTCACCTCAAATTTTTATCAGATGGGTTTATCCATCCGATAAACCCAAAGGCGTGGAGGGTGGGAGGGGCTAGTTGCCCTTCGATCTTTTTTTACTCTGAGAAAATGAACTAGTACTTTTTATTTCCATTCAAATGAGCCCTCTCTGAAGTTTAATACGTGCTCCCCTTTCATAAGAATCATGTCCCCAGGACATAGCTTACAATGCCTGCCCCCCGACCCTAGGCTTGGTTGTGTCGACACCGGAGTTTTTGCCCTATCTGACCTTTGAACTCTTGAAAAAAAATGGTTATCTCAAAAGTTGTGTCGGATTTTTGGCGAAAAAACCCTTTCGTGGTGGGGGTTAGGGGCCCTCCGATCTCTTTGGACTCTTAAAAACTCAACTACAACTTTCAATTTCCATTCAAATCAGCCCTCTCTGAAGTCTATACGAGCATCCCTTCCATAAGAACCATATATGTCGACCCCAGGGCATAACTTGCACCGCTTTTTTATCTGACCTTTGAGTTTTTTTTTTATAACACAATGGGTTAGCTATCTCAAAATTTTATCGGATGCATTTGGGTGAAAAGGGCTTGGGGGATAGTTGCCCTCTGATCTCTTTTGACTCTTAAAAACTGAACTAGAACTTTCAATTTCCAATCAAATGAGCCCTCTCGGAAGTTTATACGAGCATCCCTTCCACAACAGCTGTATATGCCCTCCATGCATAACTTACAACGCTTACCCCAGGCCCTGAAGGATTGTGTCGACCCCCGAAGTCTTCGTTGTATGATCTTTGAACCATTTGTAAAAAAATGGCTCTCTCAAAAGTTCTTATCGGATGAGTTTGAGGAAAATAGGACGTGGAGGGGGGGGGGGTGGCTAGTTTGCCCTCCGATCTCTTTTGACTCTTAAAAAGTGAACGAGAACTATCAATTCCCAATCATATGAGCCCTCTCTGAAGTTTATACGTTAATCCCTTCCATAAGAAGTACAGATGCCCCCAGAGCATTACCTAGAACGCCTGTCTCTGGGACCTAGGGGGTTGTGTTGACCCCGGAGTTTTCATTATATGATCTTTGAACATTTTTTTTTTTAAAAAATGGCTATCATAAAGTTCTTATCGGACGGGTTTGAGGAAAAGAGCATGGAGGGGGGAGGGCTAGTTGCCTTCCGATATCTTTTGACTCTTTAAAAGTGAACTAGAACTTTCATTTTCCAACCAAATGAACCCTCTCCGAGTTTATACGACAGAGCAATGCAATACGAGAAAGCCTTGAGGAGGGCCCTGGGGGGGGTGTGTTGGGCATACCTTCCATAGGAACCATATATGCCGCAAGAGCAATACCTAAAACGCCTGCCCCGGGCCCTGGGGGGTTGCGCTGACGCAGGATTTTTTTTGTTATATGATCTTTGAACATTTTTAACAAAATGGCTACCTCAACTTTTTAATGGATGCATTTGGGAAAATAGGGTTTTAGGAGGGGGGGGGGGAGCTGGTTACCTTCCAATATCTTTTGACGCTTAAAAAGTGAACTAGAACTTTCAATTTCCAATCAAATGAGCCCTCTCTGAAGTTTATACGAGAGCATTCCTCCATAAGAACCATATATGCCCCCAGGCCATAACTTACAACGCCTACCCCCGGGAACTGGGGGGGGGGGGGGGGCTGTGTCAACACCGGAGTTTTTGTTATATGATCTTAGAATTATTTTTTACAAAATAGCTATATCAAAATTTTTATCGGATGCATTTGAGAAAAAAGGACCTGGGGGGGGACTGGTTACCCTCCGATATCTTTTGACGCTTAAAAAGTGAACTAGAACTTTCAATTTCCAATCAAACGAGCCTGTCTGAAGTTTATATGAGGCATTCCTTCCATAAGAACCATATATGCCCCCATGGCGTGACTTATTAACCCTTGCCTTGAAGACTGGGGGGAGTGTGCTGCTCAAAGATATAATTTGCAGAACTTTCAACTACGTTGAACAAAATGGCTATCTCAAAATTTTGATTGGATGTGTTTGGGGGAAACGGTGAACGTGGAAGGGGTGTTAGTTGCCTTCCAATCACTTTTCGACTATTAAAAGGGTACTAGCGATTTAAATTTCCAATCGAATGAGCCCTTTTTTTGAAGTTTCTACGACAACACTTTCTAAAAAACCTTATATGCCCCCAGGGCATAACTTAAAACCCTTGTGCTGAGGGCTGTGGGGGGTTATCATCCTCAAAGACCTAATTTTTCCAGAACTTTCAACTACGTTTGAACAAAATGGCAATCTCAAATTTCTATTGGATGTGTTTGGGGAAAAGGTGGCCATGAGGGGGGGTTAGTTGCCCTCCAATCACTTTTGACTATTAAAAAGGGCACTAGCCCTTTGAGTGTTCCAACTGAAAATGAGTCCTTTTTGAAGTTTCTACGACAAAACTTTCTACAAAAACCTATTATCCCCCACGGCATAACTTACAAACCCGTGCCCTAAGGGCTTTTGGGGGGAAGGGCCTCCTCAAAAACATTATTTCTATCTGAAATCTAACTATGTAGAACAGAATGGCTATCTCAAAATTTTTATTGGATGTGTTTGGGTAAATTGTGGGCGTGGAAGGGGTGTTAGTTGCCATCCAATCACTTTTGATCCGTAAAAAAGGCACTAGAACTTTGGATTACCAATCGAATGAGCCCTCTTTAAGTTTATACTACGACGACCCCTTCCAAATGAAGTAAAAGGCTCATACGATTGGAAATCGAGTGGCTAGTGCCCTTTTTAATAGTCAAAACTGATGGAGGGCAACTGCCCCCCCCCCCACGCCCATCACTCCCCCAAACACATCCAATCAAAATTTGGGATAGCTATTTTGTTCAGCGTAGTTGATTTCCAGATAGAAAATATGTTTTTGAGAGGGACACTCCCCACAACCCTCAGGGCAATGGGTTTTAAGTAATCCCTGGGGCATATAAGGGTTTTTATAGAAGGCGTTTGTCGTAGAAACTTCAAAACAGGCTCATTCGATTGGAAATTCAAAAGGGTTAGTGCCCTTTTTTAATAGTCGAAAGTGATTGGAGGGCTACTGCCCCTCCCCCGACGCCCATTATTCCCCCAAAAACATCCAATAAAAATTTTGAGTTGGCCATTTTTGTTCAGCGTAGTTGATTCCCCAGATAGAATATAATGTTTTTTGACGAGGACACTCCCCCGCAACAACCCTCACAAACATAGGGTTTTAAGTTATACCCTGGGGCATATAAGGTTTTTATAGAAGGTGTTGTCGTAGAAACTTCAAAACAGGGCTCATTGGATTGGAATTCAAAGGGCTAGTGCCCTTTTTATAATAGTCGAAAGTGATTGGAGGGCACCTAGTCCCCCCCATGCCCATCATTCCCCCAAACACATCCAATCTAAATTTTGAGATAGTCATTTTTTTCAGTATAGGCTAGTTGATTTCCAGATAGAAATATGTTTTTTGGAGGAGGACACACTCCCCCGCAAACCCTCAGGGCAAGGGTTTTAAGTTATGACCTGGGGCATATAAGGTTTTTATAGAAGGCGTTGTCGTAGAAACTTCAAAACAGGCTCATCCGATTGAAAATTCAAAGGACTAGTGCCCTTTTTTAATAGTCGATAAGTGATTGGAGGGAAACTAGCCCCCCCCCCCCACGTCCATCATTCCCCCAAACACATCAATCAAAATTTTGAGATAGCCGTTTTGTTCAGCGTAGTTGATTTCCAGATAGAAATATGTTTTTGAGGAGGACACTCCCCCACAACCCTCAGGGCAAGGTTTTAAGTTATGCCCAGGGGGGTATATAAGCTTTTTATAGAAGGCGTTGTCGTAGAAACTTCAAACAGGCTTCTCTTTCGATTGAAAATTCAAAGGAATAGTGCCCTTTTTAATAGTCTAAAGGGATTGCAGGGCAACTAGCCCCTCCCCCCCCCCCGCACGCCCATCATTCCTCCAGACACATCCAATCAAAATTTTGAGATAGTCATTTTGTTAAGCGTAGTTGATTTCCAGATAGAAAATATGTTTTTGAGGAGGACACCTCTCCCACAACCCTCAGGGCAAGGGTTTTAAGTTATGCCCTGGGGGTATATAAGGTTTTTTATAGAAAGGCGTTGTCGTAGAAACTTCAAAAGGGGCTCATTTGTTGGAAACTCAAAGAGCTAGTGCCTTTTTTTTAATAGTCGAAAGTGATTGGAGGGCAACTAGACCCCCCACCCCCCCCCCCCCCCCCGCGCCCATTATTCCCCACAAACACATCCAATCAAAATTTTGAGAAAGCTATTTTGTTCAGCGTAGTTGATTTCCAGAATAGAAAATATGATTTTGAGGAGGACACTCCCCCCACACAACCCTCAGGACAAGGGTTTTTAAGTTATGCCCTGGGGGCATATAAGGTTTTATAGAAGGCGTTGTCTTAGAAACGGCAAAAAGCTCATCCGATTGGAAATTCAAAGGCCTAGTGCCCTTTTTAATAGTCGAAAGTGATTGGAGGGCAACTAGCCCCCCCCCCCCCCCCCCACGCTCATCATTCCCCCAAACACATCCAATCAAAGTTTTGAGATAGCTATTTTGTTCAGCGTAGTTGATTTCCAGATAGAAAATATGTTTTGAGGAGGATACTCCCCCACAGCCCTCAGGGCAAGGGTTTTAAGTATGCCCTGGGGGCATATAAGGTTTTTATAGAAGAAGGCGTTGTCATAGAAAATTCAAAAAAAAAAAAAAAGCTCATTCGATTGGAGATTCAAAGGGCTAGTGCCGCTTTTTTTTAATAGTCGAAAGTGATTGGAGTTCAACTAGCCCCCCCCCCCCCACACGCCCATCATTTCCCCAACACCAAACGGAGATTCAAAGGGCTTATATGCCCTGGGGGCATATAAGGTTTTTATTGAAATCTTTTAAAAGGGCTCATTCGGTTTGAAATTCAAAGGGTTTGTACCCTTTTTAATAGTCGAAAGTGATTAGTGATATTTTTTGTTGTTGTTGTTTTTTGGACCAGGGCACTTCGTATCGAAGGAGTTGTCGTGGAAACTTTCGAAAGGGGCTCATTCGATTGAAAATAAAAAGGGCTGATGCCCTGTTTAATAGTCGAAAGTGATTGGAGGGCAACTATCCCCCTTCCCCTCCCACCCTCCCATTGGCCCATTATGTTTAAAAACTAAATGTTGCCTTAAGATTAAATCAAAATGCACTGTGATATTGCTAATTCCAAATAAGGCATCTCAGCAGTATTCCAAGAACGACTGAGGGTATTATGTTCAAACTTTCGGGGCTACTTCTCCTCTCTTAAAATTTAACCAAATCAAAATAGCGTAAGTGTATCCATGCTATCAAGAAAGTAAACAGATTTTTTTTTGCGAATGGTATCAAGTTTTCCATTTCAGGTCAACTAGAGGAGGTATGAAGCTAAATTAAAATACCACTATTTGTGTCCAGATTTTTAAAAGGGTGTATTTTTTGTTAAAAATCGCTGAAAATTTTTCTTCAGCATACAAATAGGAAGGCCAAACTATAAAGTCTTAAAAATGAAAAGATTTAGTGTTATTTTCTTTTTCCCTGAAAAGACTCTGTCATATAAAACGAACAGAAATTCATTAAAAAACTTTTTCCACAAAATAAGTTTTTCAAAGAAAAGTAAAGAACTCCATTAAACAAAGAATGAGCAAAAATAAAATCAAATAATCTACCAAGAGGGGGGTGCAGCGTGAAACTACCATAAATCAGCATCGATAAATAAATGAAACCCAAACGAACAGAAATTACAATAAAAAACCGAGTCAAACACAAAACGAGCAGAAATTAACATAAGTTGGGCGCAAAACCCCTATGCCTTCCCAAGGCCAGAACAAAATTTGCACTTTACTGAAAAAAATACAAATGAATGTGCATTGTCAGTTTAATATACATATACTGATATTTAGTTATCAAAGTGTTATATTATTTGATTTATTAAATTTATAAAAGTAAAACCATATATATTTTTTCAGTAAAGTGCAAATTTTGTTCTGGCCCTTGGGAAGGCATAGGGGTTTTTGCGCCCAACTTATGTTAATTTCTGCTCGTTTTTGTGTTTGACTCGGTTTTTTTATTGTAATTTCTGTTCGTTTTGGGTTCATCTATTTATCGATGCTGATTTATGGTAGTTTTCACGCTTGGTAGATTATTTGATTTTATTTTTGCTCATTTTTTGTTTAATGGAGTTCTTTACTTTTCTTTGAAAAACTTATTTTGTGGGAAAAGTTTTTTTAATTAATACCATATAGAGATCAGACCTTCGCTAAAGCTCTTCTATAAACGAAACCGAATGCCTGCTCATTATGAATAAAACCCTCCAGAAGACCCTCAATGTTTTTTTTTTGTTTTCTCAGAGGCACTTCATATGAAAGGTGGTGGTTATAAAAACCTCGGAAGGACTCATTGGATTGGAAATTGGAAGTTCTAGTGCCCTTTTTTAAGATTCAAAAGTTATCGGATGGCAACTTGCCCCCTCCGACAAAAATTCTGAGATAGTTCTTTTTTTAAAATTGTTCAAAGATCGAATAAAAAAAACTCCGGGGTCGACACAATCCCCCAGGGCCCATGGGCAGGTGTGTTGTTAAGTAATGCCCTGGTGGTATATATGGTTCTTATCGAAGGGTTGCTCATGTAAACTCCAGAGCGGGGCTCATTTGATTGGGAATTGAAAGTTCTAGTTCAATTTTAAAGATTCAGAAGAGATCGGAGGCAACTAGCCCCCCCCCCACAACGTCCTTTTCCCCTATCCCAACAGATAAAAATTTTGTGATATCCATTTTGTTAAAAATAGTTAAAACATCAGATAACAAAAACTCTGAAGTCGACACAGCCCCCCAGAGCCCGGGGGCAAGTGTCTTTAAGTTATGCCCCGGAGGAATATAAGGTTATTATGTAAGGAGTGGTCGTATAAACTTCAGAGGTGGCTCATTTGATTGAAAATTAAAAGTTCTAGCTACCTATTTACGAGTCAAAAGTGTTCAGAGGGAATCTACCCCCCCCCCCCTCCTCTCCCCTCAAACACACACACCCTCTTTTCCCCCAATTGTAGCCGATCAAAATTTTGAAATAGCCAGTTTTTTTTTTAAATAGTCCCAACGATCAGATAACAAAACTTTGGAGTCAACATACCCCCCCCCCCCCCCTCCAGAGCCCTGGGTTAGGGTTGTAACTTATACCCCAGGGGCATATAAGGTTTTTATGGAAGAGTTGGTCGTATAAACTTCAGATGGGACTAAAATTAATAGAAATTGAAATTTAAGAGTAAAAATGATCCAATGGCAACTAGACCCCCCCCCCAAAAAAAAAAAAAAACAGCAAAAACTCCAGGGATAATAGAGCCCCCTAGAATCCAGGGGTAAATGTTGTAAATTATGCCCCGGTGGCATATAAGATTTTTATGGAAGGGATGGTCGTATAAACTTGGAGACACACACCCTCTTTTTCCCAAATGTAGCCGATCAAATTTTTGATATAGCCAGTTTGTTTGAAATAGTCCAAACGATCAGAAAGCAAAAACTTCGGGGTCAGCATACCCCCCCCCCCCCCTACCCAGAGCCCGGGGTTAGGGTTGCTTATACCTGAGGGCATATAGGGTTTTTATAGAAGAGTTACGGGGGCGAATTTCCTTTGGGGCAGGGGGTAACTGCCCCTCCCAGACCTCAGTTTGCCCCCCCCCCAGCTGAAATTTAATTTCCTCAAAAATCATAGTAACAAAGCCTCGATCTAATATCGACTCAACAACGTTGACTGCATGTCCCTGGGCAAGATTTCTGACTGTAGAAAATACTCTCAGGTTTGCGTTTTGGAATGTCCGTACAAAGGCCCAAGCATCAAAAAGTGAACAAGTAGTAAATGAAATGATTGGATAAAATCTTGACTTACTTGCTTTATCGGAAGTGAGATGGACTGGTGGCGGGATCAAATCAACTACCAAATGGCTACAATATCATTTTCAATGGAACCGATTCACGAAGAGAACAAGGAGATGCTCTCATCATGATAAAAGAAGCCAAAAAGGCCATAATCAAATGGTCCCCAATCTCAGCCAGAATCCTCACTGCTAGATTTACTGGATTGCATTCCAAGCTTTCTGGGTAGTTTGCTATGCCCCGACCAATGAAGCAAATGAAGAGGTAAAAGAAAAATTTTATAGAACCTTACAAGCGGTAACAAACGACATACCTAGGCATGACATAACATGCTTCATTGGCAACGACCGGGATTATTGCCCCCAAGTACTAGGTAACCATGGGCTTGGAGACCAAAATGAGAATGGTGAATTGCTCTTTGATTGTGCAGAAGCCAATGATTTAATTGTTGGCGGGAGCTTATTTGCTCATCTTGACATCCACAAATATTTTTGGACCTCCCCTGATGGGTTAACTAAAAATCATATAGACCATTGTTTGGTTATAGCCGTAAGTGGCGCTCAAGCCTCATTGATGTACGATCGTATGGAGGTGCTGATGTAGGATCTGACGACTCACTTATGATGGCAAAATTTGAAATAAAGTTGAGGAGAATACAAAGAAGACTCCTCGTCCCGACCCTCTTTTTGACTCAGAAAAGCTGCTAAACAAAACATTGTAGCACGATTTTGTGGTAGAACTTTTGAATCGCTTTCAAGCTCTCTCTCTCAACCAGAACAGTTAGATCAAGAAGACTTGTTCTCAATCGACTGTTTCAGAAATTTTTGGCTACAGAAAGAGCCCGAAAGGTCAGTGGCTTTCAGACAAGGCATGGGCTCTCATAGAGAAAAGAAAATGTATAAACAAACCCTTCTTCAGAATCAAGTATCAAGCCAAATGATCTTCAAAAGTTCCAGTTATAGAGAAGCAGACAAAGCGATCAAAAAAAAGCGCAGAAATGGCCGCCGTTGTCAAATTGAAAAAGAAGGCGAAACTTGCAGAAGAAGCTGCCAAAAGAGGTGACTCTAGAGCCCTTTATAGGATAACAAATGAAATAGTTGGAAAGAAAAACGATCCCAAGATGGTGCCGTTAGGACCCTTTCGGTGCTTTGCAGACAGAGCCAGAGGTTGTAAATGAAATATGGGTGTCACACTATGGGTGAGAAAGTTCTGAATAGACTCCCACCAGAAAAACCCCCGATTATCCCAACGATACCACTTTTTTTCCTGAATATCAGTGATAAGGTCACCAAGTGTGATGGAGTATAAGTACTGCAGCAAGGAAATGGAAAACGGAAAAGTCACCAGGTGATGACTGAATAACAGCAGAGATGATTAAGGCATCAATTCCAGGACAAATCTCATACTGGGTCAAGTTCTTGGCCCAGTACTTGATCTACCAAAATTTGGGAGAATAGAGAGGTACCAACTGAATGGAAGAGAAGCTCACTGGTCAGACTTTTCAAAGGGTTGATGCTACTGTTCCTGGAAACTGGCGAGGAATCAGCTTTACTATCAGTTTCCGGAAAAGTGCTTTGTCCATGTTATTTTGGAAAGAATACAGACCGAACTAGATAAACACCTGAGAGATGAACAATATGGGTTCCGTGCAGGACATTACTGTGCGGATCTTATTTTCACTTTACGCATGCTCACAGAGGAAAGTCAAGAGTGGCGGTCCAAAATATACATGGCTTTCATCGGCTTCGAAAAGGCTTTCTATTCGGTCGACCGCGAAACTTTGTGGCTAATCCTGAACTATTACGGTTTTTTCCGGATAGAATAATTAAGATAATTATGTCATTGTACGAAGGGAGTGAATGCTGCATTAAGACGCCAGGAGGGCCAAACAAGATACTTTAGAATCTTATTTGGAGTTAAACAGGGATGCGTGTTGTCACCACTGCTCTTTATAATAGCTATTGACTATACCCTTCGCAACACAGCAACAGATGGCATTGAATTATCATCCGGTGTAACAGTCAGCGATTTAGATTTTGCAGACGACATGACATTAGTCCAGGGTTGCAAGCAACGTTTGCAGTACTTCATTCACAGGGTCAGTGTGAAAGCCAGCCAGCTTGGTCTTAAAACAAATGCAGGAAAGACAAAAACCATGGCAACATCCAATTCCCCCCTACATATCACATGTGCTGGTGAGGAAATTGAACAAGTTATTGAGTTTAAGTATTTGGGCAGGATCATAGAGAATACTGGATCTACCACAAAAGAAGTCATAACTAGAATAGGTCAAGCTAACGCAGCCTTCAATCAACTGAAAAGAATCTCCAGGAATTATTCAAATCGCCTGAAGCTGCGCTTACTCAACAGTAACGTTTACCAGTCCTCCTGTATGCCACTGAGACTTGAACTTAAACATTCAACAACAGAAGAAGATTCTGGCTTTTGAGAACAATTGCCTCAGGAGGATTCTGAATATGCATTGGTCGGAAAGGGTCTCAAACGATACCATTCGGAGAATCACCAATCAACCACTAATAACCGACACCATCAGATCGAGTAGATGGAGGTATCTCGGACACGTTTTAAGAATGGAAACCCATCGAATCCCAAAGTCTACACTTGAGTGGCAGTCAGTTGGAAGCCGGAAGTGAGGGAGACCTCGAAACACATTGAGGCGAACCTACAACAGTGACCTATGCCGCTTGAATGCCTCTTTCCAACCAGATGGGAAGATGTATACGCAGCGGCTCATCTCAGACCCGATTGGCGAATATTCACTGATGGCCTTAGGTGCCCCTGGCGGCAGGCAGGAGGATCTAAGGGTCCTAAGATCATGCTACCAAATTGCTCATTTTTTTTCAGTTTTATTGTCATTTTCACTTGATTTGGGAAAATTGGCTCTAACTTTGCCCACTTCCCACTCCCCCAGGATTTTTGACGAAATTACGCCACTGAAGAGTTGGTCGTATAAACTGCAGAGGGAACTAAAATGAATAGAAATTGAAAGTTCTAATTCCCTTTTTAAGAGTGAAAAATGATTCCAGCCTCCCCCCCCCCCAACTCTCTTTTCCCCAAATGTGTCCGATCGAATTTTTTATGTAGTCTTTTTGTTCAAATTAGACCAAAGATCATATAACAAAAACTCTAGGGATAATACAGTCCCCTACAACCCAGGTGCAAGTGTTGTAAATTATGCCCCGGGGGCATGTAAGGTTTTTTATGGAAGGGATGGTCGTATAAACTTTGGAGGGGGCTCATTCGACTGTAATTGGAATTTCCTAGTGCCCTTTTTAAATTCAAAAGTGATCGGAAGGCAACTAACCCTATCCCCCCAAGGCCCTTTTTACCCCAAATGCATCTGGTCAAAATTTTAAGATGGCCATTTTGTTCCAAATAGTTTAAAGATCAGATAGCAAAACTCCGGGGTTGACACAACCCCGAAGAGCCGGGGGGTATGTGTTGTAAGTTATGCCTCAGGGCATATAAGGTTGTATGTAAGGGGTGGTCGTATACATTTCAGATATGCTCATTTGATTGGAAATTGGAAGTTTATGATTCCTTTTTAAAGGTAATCAAAAGTATCAAAGGGCATCTACCCCCCCCCCCCCCCACACACACACAACTCACGCCCTCTTTTCCCAAATACATCATCTGATCAAAAATTTGAAATAGCCATTTTTTCTGAATAGTCCAGCGATCAGATGACAAAAACTTTGGGATCAACATACCCCCCCCCCCCAGACCCAAGGTAAGGATTTTTTAGCTATGCCCTGGGGGATATAAGGATTTTATGGTAGAGGTGGTCGTATAAACTTCGGAGGAGACTCAAATGATCAGAAATTAAAAGTTCTAACTCCCTTTTTAACAGTCAAAAGTGATCCGATGGCAACTAGCCCCCCCCCCCCAACCCTCTTTTCCCCAAATATGTCAGATTGATTTTGTATATCGCCTTTTTTCAAAAAATAAAACCAGGTATCATATAACAAAACTCCAGGGATAACACAGCCCCCAGAACCCGAGGACAGTTTTTTTTTTTTTTAATTATGCGCTGGGGGCATTTAAGGTTGTTATGGAAGGAATGGTCATATAAATTTTCGGGAGGGGCTCATTAGATTGTAAATCGGAACATCGAGTGCCCTTTTTTAGAGTCAAAGTGATCGGAGGGCAATTAGCCCCCTCCCTCCCCAGGCCCTTTTTTCTTCAGATGCATCCGATCAAAATTTTAAGATAGCCATTTTCTAGATAGCAAAAATTGAGATAGAAAATAGTTTAAAGATCAAATAACATAAAAAACCTTGGGCTCGATTTAACCCTCCAGAGGCTGGGGGCTCATTTGATTAGGAATGGAAAGTTCTAGTTGAAAACCCCCAAAAGAGCAGAAATAAAAAAAAAGAACAATTACAGCAAAGAAATAAACAACAGGGGTTAATCAATAAATGAATAAATAAAAATCTTAAAAACGTGGTAAAACTTAAATTGAATATGTAAATTAACCTTAAAATGAACAAAATTACTACAAACATGAATACAGGGCACTACAATACTTACCCCAGGGCAAGTTATGCCCCGGGGGGTATATATGCTTTTTATGTAAGGGGAGCTCATTTGGTTGGTGTATTCAAAGGTGTATTCAGAGGGGCTCATTTGATTGGAAGTCAAAAGTTCTAGTTACCTTTTTAAGAGTCATCAAAAGTGATTGGGTGGGCATATACCCCTCCAAATACACCCTCTTTTTCCCAAATTCATCTGATCAAAATTTAGAGATAGCCATTTTGTTTGAAATAGTCCAAAAATTAGATGGCAAAAACTTCGGGGTCGACATAACCCCCATAGAGCCTGGGGAAGGGTTGTATTTTATGTCCTGGGATATATAAGGTTTTTATGGAAGAGATTGTTTTGGAGAGAACTTCGGAGGGGACTCAAATCACTTGAAATTGGAAGTTCTAGTCAAAATTGTGATTTCTACTCAAAAGTAATCCGATGGCAACAACTACCCCCCCCCCCACCAACCCTATTTTTCCTAATGCGTCTGATTGAATTCTCGAGAAATTTATTTTGTCCAAAATAGTTCAAAGATCATATATTAAAACTCCGGGGTTTCAAAAATTGCCCAGAACCTGGACTGGGGCAAGTGTTATAAATTATGCCCTGAGGATATTAGGTTTTTATGGAAAGAAGTTCCCTTTTTAAGAGTAAAAAAAAGGACCCGGAGGGCAACTAGTCCCCCCTCCTGTCCCTCTTTATCCCAAATCCATCCGATCAAATTTTTGAGATAGCCATTTTGTTAAAATAGATCAAAAGATTAGATAACAAAAAACTCATGGGTCAACACAACCCCCCAGAGCCCGGGGGTAGGTTTTGTGTGTTATTCCCTTGGGGCATATAAATTTTTTATGCGAGGGTTTCTAAAATAGTTTTTTTTAAAGATCAGATAAGCCTGACCCCCACCCCCCACTCAAAAAACTTATTAACAGTACTTTATTCCAAAAGTTGTGAGAACTCGCCACTGACCCTCCATGCCCCCCAACCCCCAAAAAAGAACAATTTATTAACGATGTTCTATTCCAAAACTTATGGGAGCTAACCTTAGTTCTCCATGGCCTGATACCCCACTCCCCCGAAAAAAAATCAATGATAAATCATGGGAGCTGATCCCTGGCCCTCCCTTCATGGCCTGAATCCCCCCCCCCTACCCCCCCCCCCCTCCGCAAAAAATAAAAAAAAATCATGAAAAAAAAATAAAAAAATCTCCGCAAAAATCATGGAAGCTGACCCCTGGCCATCTCTCTATGGCACACCCCCCCTCCCCCCCCACCCCCCCCCCAAAAAAAAAAAAAAAAATTACCAATATTTTATTCCAAAAATAATGGAATCTGACCCCTGGCCATCCCTCCATGACATAACACTCCCCCCTTAAAAAAAAGAAGAAAAGGCTTATTACCGTTATTTTATTTCAAAAATCGTGGGAATTCAGTTTAATTTAATTAGCTCTTTTCAAAGCTTTTCAAGACACCTATATGCTTCACTATAAACAAGAGTTTGACTACTGCCCGTTTCCCTAATGGTAATAGCGCAAGACTTGCTGCGTATTTGGCGCTTTACTAAAACGAAATATATTACAAATGTTTTCTTTTGTACTTATTACAACATCGAAAATAAAATAAAAATTGCAGTGAAACCAGGCGAGGATTTACCAATAGGCCCATCAGGCCCTGTGGCTTTCACTATTCCCAAAATTTTGGGATTTCCGCGAAAATCTTGCAAAAAGGAGCGGCAAAACGCTTGGACCTAGAAGCGTTAAAGCTTCAAATCCAGCCCTGGGTGAAACAAAATCTTGAGTTTGTGAGCTTCCAGCAATTAATATCATTGTATATAAAATATTAGTTTAATTTTATTAGTTTTTGCCAATACTGTTAATTTATTTTGGAAAAATTATTTTGAAATAGGGAATTTTGAAAACTTAAGACTTTGGCAATCGAAAACGAACAGAAATTAATTTGAAAAAAAAAACTCGAAAAAGAAGTTTTTTAAAGAAAAATAAAGGCCATATTAAACTGAACTTTAGAAAAAATACAAACCTACAATACCTCAAACTCAAAACGACCAGAAATTACTATTGAAGAAAAAATGAAACCCAAAACGAACAGTAATTAAATAAACAATCCTAGTAAGATAAAAAGTTACTAATATATAAATGAATAAATAAATCTTAAAACGAGTGCAGCCTAAATTGAATATGCAAATCAAGCTCAAAACGAACAAAAATATTTTGCTATTGAAGTATAAATGAAACCTAAAACGAACAGAAATTAAATAAAGAATCATAGCAAACAAACATACAATAGGTACTAATATAGACGAATAAATAAATTCTAAATCGAGTGAAACTTAAATTGAATACGCAAATAAAGTTTGAAACGAACAAAAATCACTACAAACAAGAGTTTGGGGTTTGCCTCCTTTTCCCACTGTAAAAGTCTAAGACCTACTGCGTCATTTATACTTTACTGAAATGAATTATATTACAAATATATTTTCTTTTGTGCTTGTTACAACATTGAAATAAACATAAAAATCAAAGTAAAATCAAATTTTGAACTGATGAGCTTTCAGCAATTAGTGTCATTATATATGAAACATCCAGTTTTAATCTTATTAGTTCTATCCAAGAATGTTCAAGACAAATATATTTCCACTACAAACAAGAGTTTCGATGCTGATGCCCCCCTTCCCCAACTGTAAAAAACTCTAAAGCTTGCTAGTAGAGATGCCTTATTGAGTCCTACTGGCACACCATATATGGGCATAGCCTCCCTAGGGAGAATGATTGCGTAATCGGTCAATGACCTCTTTCTCCAGGTGTGTTTTTTGGCACGCTCTTAGCGAATGTCAAGGTCAATGTTGTTATTGTTTCCGAGGCAAAATGCCAAGGTCAATGTTTATTGTTGTTTTGAACAGAGTCATTAGAGAGAACACGTGGTTTAATGGGGTCAATGTTGTTGTTGTAAGTGCACGCTCGAGGCAGATGTTATGATCCAGAAATAGTATTTGTTATTGTTATTCGAGCCAGATGTTATGAGGTTCCGAGAACAGTTATGACACTTCCTTCCTGTTCGAGGCGGATGTTATGATCCAGAAATAGTATTTGTTATTGTTGTTTCCAAGCCAAATGTTATGAGTTCCCGGAAACAGTTAATTAATGTCTGACAGATGACGTCAAGTTAATTAATGTCCTTGCATTTCCAAAGAGAATTGTCACCGAGAACAGTTAGATCACACATGATGTCATGATTGATTGATTGACACGAAAGGGGAATTAATTTGTTGTTCTAAAGAGAATTGATTCACGAAAGGGGAATTAATTTGGAGTTCTAACAAGAGAATCGTTTCCGAGGCAGATGTTTTGATCTTAGCGCGCGAAAAGGTTTCCAAATAATTTGAAATGCATTAGCGCAGAGATGCCAAACAAAAGGAACACGCTGAATTACGTTTAGGGATTATTTGGGCGAAACTGTTTTTTAGACAGGTTATGGTACTATTTCGGCGAAACACTTAGAGACATTTTAAAAGATGATTTTTGAAGAGATTTTGGAGGAGGTTTTGAGTGTGGTCGTTATAATACACAAGTTTCAATTGAACAGTGTTGTGAGGTCCTCTACCCCAACCCAAAGGGTTTCCGATCCTCCTACCCCAACCCCGAAGGAAGCGCTCGGTCCTCAAAGGTCCCCCAAGCTCCCAAAGAGCCCCAGCCCCCCAAACGCCCTCCTCAGACCCTCAAAGGCCCTCCCCTGGTCCTCAAGGGCCCACCAGACCCCCAAAGGTCCTCCGGACCCCAAACGCTCTCCTCACACCCCCAAAGGCCCTCCACTGGTCCTCAAAGGTCCCCCGGGCTCCCAAAGGGCCAACCGGCCCCCCCAAGGGCCCCTCGGGCCCCCAAAGGTCCTCCTCGGTCCCCAAAGGTCCACTGGGCTCTCAAAGGCCCTCCCCGGCCCCCAAAGGTCCACCGGACTCCCAAAAAAAAGACCACTCAATCCTCAAGGGCCCCCGGATCCCCAAACGTCCTCCCTGGGCCCCAAAGGTCCTCCCCCGGTCCCCATACATGCACACAAAAACTTACACACACACAAAAACTTACACACACACACACAAAAACTTACACACACACACACACGAAAACTTACACACACACATGAAAACTTACACACACACGCCAAAACTTACACACACACACACTAAAACTTACACACACACACACACACACACACACAAAAACTTACACATGCACACGAAAACTTACATGCAGACAAAAACTTACATGCACACAAAAACTTACACACACACACACACAAAAACTTACACACACACACACACGAAAACTCACACACACACACGAAAACTTACACACACACACAAAAAATTACACACACACACACACACAAAAACTTACACACACACACACACACACACACACACACACAAAAACTTACACATGCACACGAAAACTTACATGCACACAAAAACTTACATGCACACACAAACTTACACACACACACACACAAAACTTACACACACACACACACACGAAAACTCACACACACACGCCAAAACTTACACACACACACACACACACAAAAACTTAACACACACAAAAACTTACACACACACACACACACACACACACACACACACACACAAACTTACACACACACACAAAAAACTTACATCCACACACAAAAGCTTAGACACACAAAAACTTACACACACACACACACACAAAAAACTTAGACCCACACGCAAAAACTTACATGCACACAAAAACTTACATGCACACAAAAACTTACACACACACAAAAACTTACACACACGCACAAAAACTTACACACACACACACCAAAAACTCACACACACACACACATGAAAACTTACACACAAACGCCAAAACTTACACACACACGCCAAAACTTACACACACACACACAAAAACTTACACACACACACACACACACACACACACACACACAAAAACTTACACATGCACACGAAAACTTACATGCACACAAAAAACTTACATGCACACAAAAACTTACACACACACACACACACACACACAAAACTTACACACACACACACACGAAAACTCACACACACACGCCAAAACTTACACACACACAAAAACTTACACACACACACACACACACACACACAAAAAACTTACACATGAACACAAAAAAAACTCACACACACACGCACAAAAACTTACACACACACACACACACACACAAAACTTACACACACACACACGAAAACTTACACACACACACACAAATCTTACACGCACACACACGAAAACTCACACACACACGCCAAAACTTACACACACAAAAACTTACACACACACACACACACATACACAAACTTACACACACACACACACACAAAAAAAAACTTACACACACAAAAACTTACACACACACACACACAAACTTCACACACACACACAAAAAACTTACACCCACACACAAAAGCTTAAACACACAAAACTCACACGCACACACAAAAACTTACACCCACACGCAAAAAAACTTACATGCACACAAAAACTTACATGCACGCAAAAACTTACACACACGCACAAAAACTTACACACACACACACAAAAACTTACACACACAAAAAAAAACTTACACACACACACAAAAACTTACACACACACATACACACACACACACACACACACACACACACACACAAAAACTTACACATGCACACGAAAACTTACATGCACACAAAAACTTACACACACACACACACACGAAAACTTACACACACACACACACACACGTCAAAACTTACACACACAAAAGCTTAGACACACAAAAACTTACACACACACACACACACACAAAAAAAAAAACTTACACCCACACGCAAAAGCTTACATGCACACAAAAACTTACACGCACACAAAAACTTATACACACACTAAAACTTACACACACGCACAAAAACTTACACACACACAAAAACTTACACACACACACGAAAACTTACGCACACACACACACACACACACACGAAAACTTACGCACACACACACACACACACACACACCACAAAAAAAAAAAACTTACACATGCACACGAAAACTTACATGCACATAAAAACTTACCTGCACACAAAAACTTACACACACGCACAAAATCTTACACGCACACACAAAAACTTACACACACACACACACGAAAACTTACACACACACACGAAAACTTACACACACACACAAAAACTTACACACACACATGAAAACTCACACACACACACGAAAACTTACACACACACGCCAAAACTTACATACACACAAAAACTTACACACACAACACACACACACACACAAAACTTACACATGCACACGAAAACTTACATGCACACAAAAACTTACATGCACACAAAAACTTACACACACACACACACACACACACACACACACACACACACAAAACTCACACACACACACACACACGAAAACTTACACACACACGCCAAAACTTACACACACACACACAAAACTTACACACGCACACGAAAACTTACATGCACACAAAAACTTACATGCACACAAAACTTACACACACACACACACACACACAAAACTCACACACACACACACACACACACACACAAAACTCACACACACACACACGAAAACTTACACACACACACGCCAAAACTTACACACACACAAAAACTCACACACACACACCACACACACACACACACACACAAAAACTTACACATGAACACAACAAAAACTCACACACACACGCACAAAAACTTACAAACACACACACACACACACAAAACTTACACACACACACACGAAAACTCACACACACACACCAAAACTTACACGCACAAAAACTTACACACACACACACACACACACACACACACACACACACACACACACACACAAAAACTTACACACACACACACACAAAAAACTTACACACACACACAAACACACACACAAACTTACAAACACACACAAAAACTTACACCCCCACACAAAAACTTACATGCACACAAAAACTTACATGCACACAAAAACTTACACACACACACAAAACTTACACACACGCACAAAAACTTACACACACACACAAAAACTTACACACACACACACACAAAAACTTACACACACACATGAAAACTTACACACACACACGAAAACTTACACACACACGCCAAAACTTACACACACACACACACAAACTTACTCACACACACACACACAAAAACTTACACATGCACATGAAAACTTACATGCACACAAAAAATTTACATGCACACAAAAAACTTACACACACACACACACACAAAACTCACACACACACACACACGAAAACTTACACACACACACGCCAAAACTTACACACACACAAAAACTTACACACACACACACACAGACACACACACAAAAACTTACACATGAACACAACAAAAACTCACACACACACACGCACAAAAACTTACAAACACACACACACACACACAAAACTTACACACACACACACACACACGAAAACTTACACACACACGCCAAAACTTACACACACAAAAACTTACACACACACACACACACACAAAAAAAAAAAACTTACACACACACACACACAAACACACACAAACTTACAAACACAGACAAAAACTTACACCCACACACAAAAGCTTAGACACACAAAAACTTACACATACACACAAAAAACTTACACCCACACGCAAAAACTTACATGCACACAAAAACTTACATGCACACAAAAAACTTACACACACACACACAAAAACTTACACACACGCACAAAACTTACACACACACACAAAAACTTACACACACACAAAAACTTACACACACACACACACACACACACACAAAAACTTACACATGCACACGAAAACTTACATGCACACAAAAACTTACACACACACACACACACACACGAAAACTTACACACACACACGTCAAAACTTACACACACAAAAGCTTAGACACACAAAAACTTACACACACACAAAAACTTACACCCACACGCAAAAACTTACATGCACACAAAAACTTACATGCACACAAAAACTTACACACACAAAAACTTACACACACACACACACGAAAACTTACGCACAGACACGAAAACTTACACACACACACGTCAAAACTTACACACACACAAAAACTTACACACTTACCATATCACAGTTACATTGTCTTAATTTTTCAAATTTCATTTTGAATTTCTGTCGTGAAATGCAAGAGTTGGAATATTTCAGTAGTGACTTGTTGTGCTTTAACTTCTCACAGTTACATTTCTCTTGATTTTTCGAAGTTCATTTTGAATTTCTGTCATGAAATGCAAGAGTTGGAAAATTGGGGTCTTAGTCCACCAGCCCGAATGGTGGAAATCCACTAGCTCAGTATTGGGGTCCCAGTCCACCAGCCTGAACGGTGGAAATTCACTAGCTCAGAATTGGGGTCATAGTCCACCAGCCTGAATGGTGGAAATCCACTAGCTCAATATTGGGGTCTCAGTCCACCAGCCTGAATGGTGGAAATTCACTAGCTCAGAATTAGGATCTTAGTCCACCAGCCTGAACGGTGGAAATTCACTAGCTCGGAATTGGGGTCTTAGTCCACCAGCCTGAATGGTGGAAATTCACTAGCTCGGAATTGGGGTCTTAGTCCACCAGCCTGAATTGTTGAAATTCACATTAGACGAGGTTACGTGTGCACACACACACACACACAGAGAGAGACGACTAACACACAGGGACAACACACCACAAAGAGACGACACACACAGAAAGAAACTGAATTACAAAATGAATATGATCAGGAATTGTTTACAAGTCAGGTTGGCCGAGTGGTTAAGGCGCTAGACTCAAGATCTGGTCCCCATACGGGGTCGTGGGTTCGAACCCCACACCTGACAATTTTTTTCCTATGTACTTTTTTGTTTCATCATGTCTTGTGATTTCACTAAATAAATTCTGTAAAAGGATTATGCAGAACCTAATTGCTAGGGTATTTAATAGATTAAATAAAAAAACTAGAAAAGTGCAAAATGTTCAAATTCTCTTCTGAATTTTCTTAAAGAAGAGAAAAAAGTTAGCTCAATTCTGAACTTTACCAATGAAACTGATTTACAATATGAATATGATCAAGAATTGTTTACAAGTCAGGTTGGCCGAGTGGTTAAGGCGCTAGACTTAGGATCTGGTCCCCATATGGGGTCGTGGTTCGAGTCCCACACCTGACAATTTTTTTCTTTCTTATTCTAAATCTTTGGAAACAGCCTCTATTTCTGACCGTTTAAGTTTTGATGTTAGTGTTGTCAGTCAAAAGCTATGACCTTGAGAAAAGAGCTTGAGAAAATTGCCTGATTATCGAAAAATGGGAAGTGAAATCCTCCAAAAGTCGACAGGAATGCACCCCTCCAGCGCTTTCTCGGATATGTTGAATAAAATATGCAAAGTCGACATAGCTTAATTTCATTTTTTAAGGTTAATTTAGACGAGGTTCTGAATTTTCTTAAAGAAGAGAAAAAAAGTTAGCTCAATTCTGAACTTTACCAATGAAACTGAATTACAATATGAATATGATCAAGAATTGTTTACAAGTCAGGTTGGCCGAGTGGTTAAGGCGCTAGACTTAAGATCTGGTCCCCATATGGGTCGTGGGTTCGAGTCCCACACCTGACATTTTTTTCTTATTCTAAATCCTTAGAAACAGCTTTACCTTGACACAGTTACATTTTCTTGATTTTTGTTAGGTTAGGTTAGGTTAGGTTAGGTTAAGTTAGGTCAAGTTAGGTTAGGTTAGCCTACGTACGCGCGCGTACGTAGGCTAACCTAACCTAACTTGACCTAACTTAACCTAACCTAACCTAACTTGATCTAGCCTAACCTAACCTAACCTAACAAAAATCAAGAAAATGTAACTGTGTCAAGGTAAAGCTGTTTCTAAGGATTTAGAATAAGAAAAAAAATGTCAGGTGTGGGACTCGAACCCACGACCCCATATGGGGACCAGATCTTAAGTCTAGCGCCTTAACCACTCGGCCAACCTGACTTGTAAACAATTCTTGATCATATTCATATTGTAATTCAGTTTCATTGGTAAAGTTCAGAATTGAGCTAACTTTTTTCTCTTCTTTAAGAAAATTCAGAACCTCGTCTAAATTAACCTTAAAAAATGAAATAAAGCTATGTCGACTTTGCATATTTTATTCAACATATCCGAGAAAGCGCTGGAAAGGTGCATTCCTGTCGACTTTTGGAGGATTTCACTTCCCATTTTTCGATAATCAGGCAATTTTCTCAAGCTCTTTTCTCAAGGTCATAGCTTTTGACTGACAACACTAACCAACATCAAAACTTAAACGGTCAGAAATAGAGGCTGTTTCCAAAGATTTAGAATAAGAAAGAAAAAAATTGTCAGGTGTGGGACTCGAACCCACGACCCCATATGGGGACCAGATCCTAAGTCTAGCGCCTTAACCACTCGGCCAACCTGACTTGTAAACAATTCTTGATCATATTCATATTGTAAATCAGTTTCATTGGTAAAGTTCAGAATTGAGCTAACTTTTTTCTTTCTTTAAGAAAATTCAGAAGAGAATTTGAACATTTTGCACTTTTCTAGTTTTTTTTATTTAATCTATTAAATACCTAGCAATTTAGGTTCTGCATAAATCCTTTTACAGAATTTATTTAGTGAAATCACAAGACATGATGAAACAAAAAAGTACATAGGAAAAAAATTGTCAGGTGTGGGGTTCGAACCCACGACCCCGTATGGGGACCAGATCTTGAGTCTAGCGCCTTAACCACTCGGCCAACCTGACTTGTAAACAATTCCTGATCATATTCATTTTGTAATTCAGTTTCTTTCTGTGTGTGTCGTCTCTTTGTGTGTGTTGTCCCTGTGTGTTAGTCGTCTCTCTGTGTGTGTAGTGTGTGTGTGCACACGTAACCTCGTCTAATGTGAATTTCAACAATTCAGGCTGGTGGACTAAGACCCCAATTCCGAGCTAGTGAATTTCCACCATTCAGGCTGGTGGGACTAAGACCCAATTCCGAGCTAGTGAATTTCCACCGTTCAGGCTGGTGGACTAAGATCCTAATTCTGAGCTAGTGAATTTCCACCATTCAGGCTGGTGGACTGAGACCCCAATATTGAGCTAGTGGATTTCCACCATTCAGGCTGGTGGACTATGACCCCAATTCTGAGCTAGTGAATTTCCACCGTTCAGGCTGGTGGACTGGGACCCCAATACTGAGCTAGTGGATTTCCACCATTCGGGCTGGTGGACTAAGACCCCAATTTTCCAACTCTTGCATTTCATGACAGAAATTCAAAATGAACTTCGAAAAATCAAGAGAATGTAACTGTGAGAAGGTAAAGCACAACAAGTCACTACTGAAATATTCCAACTCTTGCATTTCACGACAGAAATTCAAAATGAAATTTGAAAAATTAAGACAATGTAACTGTGATATGGTAAGTGTGTAAGTTTTTGTGTGTGTGTAAGTTTTGACGTGTGTGTGTGTAAGTTTTCGTGTCTGTGCGTAAGTTTTCGTGTGTGTGTGTGTGTAAGTTTTTGTGTGTGTGTGTGTGTGTGTAAGTTTTTGTGCGTGTGTGTAAGGTTGTTTTTTGTGTGTGTAAGTTTTTGTGTGCATGTAAGTTTTTGTGTGCATGTAAGTTTTTGCGTGTGGGTGTAAGTTTTTTGTGTGTGTGTAAGTTTTTGTGTGTCTAAGCTTTTGTGTGTGTAAGTTTTGACGTGTGTGTGTGTAAGTTTTCGTGTGTGTGTGTGTGTGTGTAAGTTTTTGTGTGCATGTAAGTTTTCGTGTGCATGTGTAAGTTTTTGTGTGTGTGTGTGTGTGTGTAAGTTTTTGTGTGTCTAAGCTTTTTTGTGTGTGTAAGTTTTGACGTGTGTGTGTGTAAGTTTTCGTGTGTGTGTGTGTGTGTGTAAGTTTTTGTGTGCATGTAAGTTTTCGTGTGCATGTGTAAGTTTTTGTGTGTGTGTGTGTGTGTGTGTGTGTGTGTGTATGTGTGTGTAAGTTTTTGTGTGTGTGTAAGTTTTTTTTGTGTGTGTGTAAGTTTTTGTGTGTGTGTGTGTAAGTTTTGTGCGTGTGTGTAAGTTTTTGCGTGCATGTAAGTTTTTTTTGTGTGCATGTAAGTTTTTGCGTGTGGGTGTAAGTTTTTGTGTGTGCGTGTGAGTTTTTGTGTGTTTAAGCTTTTGTGTGTGGGTGTAAGTTTTTTGGGTGTGTGTGTGTAAGTTTGTGTGTGTTTGTGTGTGTGTGTGTAAGTTTTTGTGTGTGTAAGTTTTTTGTGTGTGTGTGTGTGTGTGTAAGTTTGTGTATGTGTGTGTGTGTGTGTGTGTGTAAGTTTTTGTGTGTGTAAGTTTTGGCATGTGTGTGTGAGTTTTCGTGTGTGTGCGTGTAAGTTTTGTGTGTGTGTGTGTGTGTGTGTGTAAGTTTTTGTGCGTGTGTGTGTGAGTTTTTTGTGTTCATGTGTAAGTTTTGTGTGTGTGTGTGTGTGTGTGTGTGTGTAAGTTTTTGTGTGTGTGTAAGTTTTGGCGTGTGTGTGTGAGTTTTCGTGTGTGTGTGTGTGTAAGTTTTTGTGTGTGTGTGTGTGTGTGTGTGTAAGTTTTTGTGTGCATGTAAGTTTTTGTGTGCATGTAAGTTTTTCGTGTGCATGTGTAAGTTTTTGTGTGTGTGTGTGTGTGTGTGTAAGTTTTTGTGTGTGTGTGTGTAAGTTTTGGCGTGTGTGTGTGTAAGTTTTGGCGTTTGTGTGTAAGTTTTCATGTGTGTGTGTGTGTGAGTTTGTGTGTGTGTGTGTGTAAGTTTTTGTGCGTGTGTGTAAGTTTTGTGTGTGTGTAAGTTTTTGTGTGCATGTAAGTTTTTGTGTGCATGTAAGTTTTTGCGTGTGGGTCTAAGTGTTTTTTGTGTGTGTGTGTGTGTAAGTTTTTGTGTGTCTAAGCTTTTGTGTGTGGATGTAAGTTTTGTGTGTGTGTGTGTAAGTTTGTGTGTGTGTGTGTGTGTAAGTTTTTGTGTGTGTGTAAGTTTTTTGTGTGTGTGTGTGTGTGTGTAAGTTTTTTTTGTGTGTGTGTAAGTTTTGGCGTGTGTGTGTGAGTTTTCGTGTGTGTGTGTGTGTAAGTTTTGTGTGTGTGTGTGTAAGTTTTTGTGTGCATGTAAGTTTTTGTGTGCATGTAAGTTTTCGTGTGCATGTGTAAGTTTTTGTGTGTGTGTGTGTGTTTGTGTAAGTTTTTGTGTGTGTGTGTGTGTGTGTGTGTGTGTGTAATTTTTTGTGTGTGTGTAAGTTTTCGTGTGTGTGTGTGAGTTTTCGTGTGTGTGTGTTTAAGTTTTTGTGTGTGTGTGTGTGTGTAAGTTTTTTGTGTGCATGTAAGTTTTTGTCTGCATGTAAGTTTTCGTGTGCATGTGTAAGTTTTTGTGTGTGTGTGTGTGTGTGTGTGTAAGTTTTAGTGTGTGTGTGTGTAAGTTTTGGCGTGTGTGTGTAAGTTTTCATGTGTGTGTGTAAGTTTTCGTGTGTGTGTGTGTGTAAGTTTTTGTGTGTGTGTGTGTGTGTAAGTTTTTGTGTGTGTGTAAGTTTTTGTGTGCATGTATGGGGACCGGGGGAGGACCTTTGGGGCCCAGGGAGGACGTTTGGGGATCCGGGGGCCCTTGAGGATTGAGTGGTCTTTTTGGGAGTCCGGTGGACCTTTGGGGGGCCGGGGAGGGCCTTTGAGAGCCCAGTGGACCTTTGGGGACCGGGGGAGGACCTTTGGGGGCCCGAGGGGCCCTTGGGGGGCCGGTTGGCCCTTTGGGAGCCCGGGGGACCTTTGAGGACCAGTGGAGGGCCTTTGGGGGTGTGAGGAGAGCGTTTGGGGTCCGGAGGACCTTTGGGGGTCTGGTGGGCCCTTGAGGACCAGGGGAGGGCCTTTGAGGGTCTGAGGAAGGCGTTTGGGGGGCTGGGGCTCTTTGGGAGCTTGGGGGACCTTTGAGGACCGAGCGCTTCCTTCGGGGTTGGGGTAGGAGGATCGGAACCCTTTGGGTTGGGGTAGAGGACCTCACAACACTGTTCAATTGAAACTTGTGTATTATAACGACCACACTCAAAACCTCCTCCAAAATCTCTTCAAAAATCATCTTTAAAATGTCTCTAAGTGTTTCGCCGAAATAGTTCCATAACCTGTCTAAAACAGTTTCGCCCAAATAATCCCTAAACGTAATTCAGCGTGTTCCTTTTGTTTGGCATCTCTGCGCTAATGCATTTCAAATTATTTGGAAACCTTTTCGCGCGCTAAGATCAAAACATCTGCCTCGGAAACAATTCTCTTGTTAGAACTCCAAATTAATTCCCCTTTCGTGAATCAATTCTCTTTAGAACAACAAATTAATTCCCCTTTCGTGTCAATCAATCAATCATGACATCATGTGTGATCTAACTGTTTCTCGGTGACAATTCTCTTTGGAAATGCAAGGACATTAATTAACTTGACGTCATCTGTCAGACATTAATTAACTGTTTCGGGAACTCATAACATTTGGCTTGGAAACAACAATAACAAATACTATTTCTGGATCATAACATCCGCCTCGAACAGGAAGGAAGTGTCATTAACTGTTTCTCGGAACCTCATAACATCTGGCTCGAATAACAATAACAAATACTATTTCTGGATCATAACATCTGCCTCGAGCGTGCACTTACAACAACAACATTGACCCCATTAACCACGTGTTCTCTCTAATGACTCTGTTCAAAACAACAATAACATTGACCTTGGCATTTTGCCTCGGAAACAATAACAACATTGACCTTGACATTCGCTAAGAGCGTGCAAAAACACACCTGGAGAAAGAGGTCATTGACCGATTACGCAATCATTCTCCCTAGGGAGGCTATGCCCATATATGGTGTGCCAGTAGGACTCAATAAGGCATCTCTACTCTTGCTGCGTCATTGGCGCTTCACTGAAAACTAATTATATCACAAACATTTTCTTTTCCAGTTAATACAGCATTGAAAACGAAAATAAAAATTGCAGTTAATTAAAATCTTTAACTGATGGTCTTTTCAACAATTAATATCATGTTATATCAAATATTCAGTTTGATTTTATTTGTACTTTCCAATACTGTTCAAGACACGTATAGTTTTCAGTAGGTTTTAGACTTTAACAGTGAGAGAAGGAGACAAACCCCTACTCTTGTTTTGTAGTGATTTTTGTTCGTTTCAAGCTTGATTTGCATATTCAATTTAAGTTTCACTCCTTCAAGATTTATCTACTCAGTTATATTAGTACCAATTGAATGTGTATTTGCTATGATTGTTTATTTAATTTATGTTCGTTTTGGGTTTCATTTATTTCTTTAATAGTAATTTCTGATCGATTTAAGTTTGAGCTATTGTAGGTTTCTATTTCTTCTGATCTTAAGTTTAATATGGCCTTTGCTTTTCTTAAAAAAAAAAAATTCTTTTTTCGGAAAGTTTTTTAATTAATTAATTACAGTAAAACAGTAAACTCTTAAGTCAGAGTTTTTTTCAAAGTTGAGATGGTGTCTTCGTGAAACCTTCTAGGCCTTACAAGTATGCAAGGGGTTTAAGAAGAACCTTGAAAACAGCTTGTCATGTCTTGATTTGGGCTTTCATTCCTGGTGTATCCAATGGATTCTGACATTTTCAAGCTTTCATTTTTCAGGGAGGAATAAGGGTCTTCGTTTCGATACCAATGTACTTCCTGCTTGTATTTTGTGGAATCTGTCAAACCCTTTGAATTTGTTTGTAGGGTTAGCCCACTTTCTGCTTTTTTTTTGGGGGGGGGGGACTTTGTGCTCTTGGTGTTCCTTATCTCCAAAGTTAATGTTTACGACCTTAAACAATTAAACCATAAATTGTTGAATTCTCACATCTGCCTTTTTAAACAGAAGTCTTTTATGTTTTCTTTGAGAGATGTGACATGGCCCACTTTGCCTATACTTCTCTTTGTTTTATTTTATTTATTTACTTTTGAAGGAATGTTTGACCGAAACAATTCTGGCACAATTGATTTTGATGAATTTTCTGCTTTGTGGAAGTACGTTACTGATTGGCAACAGTGCTTCCGTTCCTATGATCGTGACAACAGTGGAAATATTGATTTTAATGAATTGAAACAAGCCTTTATGAATTTTGGATACCGACTAACAGATCCTACAGTTCACATGATGCTAAGGAAATTTGACAGACTTGGCAAGGGAACAATTTACTTTGATGATTTTATCCAATGCTGCATTGTTCTTCACGTTAGTACCTTTAAAATGTATTTATCTAAACTATCAATGATTACCTTGACAGTGTTTTAGTATAGTAAAGGTTGCTGATTCTGCTAATCCAAACTTTTCTGTATATGATGTGTGTTTCCGCTGTCTTAGGAAAAACTTACAATAATTTTACTAACAATTGTGTTTCAGCGAGCTAGCCTAAAAATGGTATTAATATTTGTTTGGGGAATTCTGGAAAAAATTGGAGCAATGTTTGAGAACATTTCTGTTGGATTTTGAGAACCAAGTTCCTAAATTCAAATTATTAACTTCTTTGTTTAAAGGTAGCTGTATGTTATGCAACTTCTATATTTTATGCTGCGTTTGTTTACCTGTTTTGAAGTTCGGCATCTTAGTTTTCATTTGAAGACCTAGTTTGAAATTTCCCGCAAAATAAAAGATTACGCAAGTTTTCCTCAACATATTTTTATCAAGTTTTTTTTTCCGAAATCATTACGATGATTTATGAAATGATAATTATTAATAGCTTGGGATAGAAAACATACATAATATCTGAAGCGCATCAAGTGGGGACAGAAGGTAACTGCCCGTCAAAATTTTTTCTGCAAAGTTGTTTTTGAAAAATGAGGTCTGGCAAATCCCCCTCTCTGTAGAAAATCCCCCCTGGAAATTTCCCCCCGGAGAATTCTCCCCAAATGTAAAATTGAGCAGCAAAAGGGAAATTAAGATAAATAAAAAGAACCAAAAAAGTGTATAATTATAAATCAGCTATTGTGAAGGAGTAGCAACGGGTCATTGTATATGCGAGGGGGGGGGGGTGAAAGATACCTAAAAGATAAATAAAATTTCAACAGGGATAAAATCATTTTAATAGACAGTGATGATGATAACAGTGAATAGAAATTCACAAAAATACCAGATATTTCGGTCACATGTGCAGTGACCGTCATCAGTAGTAAAACTGTTAGTATTTTTGTCAATTTATATCACTGTTATCATATCACTGTCTATTAAAAGGATTTTATCCCTATTTGAACTTTTATTTATCGTTATGGAAAGGCAGTGTGGTCTCCAAAATTATCTACGATACCTAAAAGAGTGCATTTCAATCCCCCAAGTCTTCTTCACGATTCTTCAGGCAAATATAGGAACGTGTAATGGGGGGGGGGGGGGGAATTAATCTCTCATCTCCCTTCAAGACAAAATCTTTCTGGCATTTATTTTAATGCTTTATTTAACTAAATAATTTGCCACTTGCTTCATAAAGTTATATGCAGTGATGTGTAAATGTGCATCAGCTATTATGAAGTAGGGATGGTGGATCAGTTTGTATACGGGAGGGGGAGGAGACAGGTCCCTCAAAGAGTGTATTTTAATGTTAAAACATCCTAACTTTCATTTAGCCTTCAGATAAATGTAGAATGAGGAAATAGGGGAGGTAGAAATTTATATCCAATCTCTGTTGATTTCCGGTAATATTTCAGGTCTACGCTTTTATGCAGATGGAAAAAAATATAAAAAATATTGTTTTCCCTCAAAATGCACGACAAAAAAGGGCCTGAAGAGTGCCCCAATTTTTTCAACTTGAAAAAGGAGGGCTGTCATAGAAACTGGGAAGGGGGATTATTCGATTGGTAATTGAAAGTTCCACTGTCTTTTAAAGGCCAAAAGCTACTGAAGGGCAACGATTCTCTTTCTTGTTTCCTTTTCCCCTATTCGGCCCTCCTCTAACCCCTATGTTGCCGAATCAAATTTTAGGATATTGTTTTGTTCAAAACCCTCGAAATGTCTCTAATAAGTTTGACTTTGGGGTTGATATCATCCCAACAACCCGAATGTTACCCTCTATGTTAGCCTGTTGTGATAACTTGACCCCAGAAACACTAAAAACAAGTGAAGTAAAATTAAAATGCAAAAATAAATACTATAGAATATCCTACGCCGCATAGTCTGATCATATTTGGATTATTGATAAAATGTTCCAAAATTCCGTTTTTGTTTATTAGTTTTATTTGTTCATAATTTCTCTGTGGCTGCTCAATTTTACAGATGAGGGAATTTTCCACGTGGGGGAATACGTCCTCTTGTCGTATGGCACCTCCACAAGCTGCAACTACACAAACAACAACTTTTCCTCGATTATGTTCCTTCCACCCAAGTGATCAACTTATTAACGAAATAAAAATCAACGAAATTCCCTTAGCTGTTCCTGAAATATCGTAAATACGCCCTTTTAATAACTGTGATACGGTAATCTTTATCTTCACAAATCCCACCTGTATTGGCACATTGTGTTTTATAATTCCAGTCTCTTGGGATATGATTTTTTTTTTTCATTTGCCTCCAACTCCCTTATGCTCTGTGATAAGGAAACAAAAATTTCTCAACATCTTTTGCATTAACTAAGAAAGTTATCCTCAAGGTTGAAAACTGGAAGCTCATTCAGTTTTTAAGGAAAGGCAATAATTTCACAACCCCTCATTTTGTCCCAAGTATGCAATAGGGCTCTATAGATGGGACAAGTGGTAACTATACTTGGGACATGTCTTCTTGATACAAAACTCAGCTATTTAACAGAGATAATGGAGTAAAACTATATAAAAATAGAAAGGAAGAAATACAAATAAGCAAAACAAGGATTAAGAAAAGCACTGTTCACGTGTTTACAGTACAGTATGTCAAATTCTGATAGATTAAGAGGAACACAAGGTGTCCTGCTTGTCTTATAGTCTGTCCTGAAGGCTCAGGATTTGGCAAGAGAGTTGTGATATCAGTAAAATTATACCACTAGGAAGCATCAGCAGGGACAGACTTCAAGAATGGGGCAGCTCTTTTGAAATACGGAACTTCTACATCTTGTTCTTCTGCAAGTTTTGGAATGATTTCTCCAACACTGGCATTTTCTTTTTTTTTTTCTTCTTTCTTTTTCTAGAATTGAAACAAAAGAGCCAACCTTTGAAGTAGAAAAGGGAGGGCTCCTCTCAACCGAAGGTCCTTCTTTTGGATCTGTTGCATTGGATCCTGAAACATCTTCCAAGACTGAAACCTCTTCTGTGTTGCTGTCACTTTGGAAAAACAGTGATTTCTTATGATTTTTGGATTTTAAACAAGGGTTTGTGAAAGCCTCTTTCTCGGCTTTTTAGCTTTTCGAAGCATAGCCTACTTCTCAATCTTTATTTCTCTGGAGGATCCGTCAGTATTCTGCAGACTCCTTTTGGTTGACTTCTTTATGTCGTTGACGGAAATTTCGTCATTAAATGGGCAAATACCTATTGCTTGAAAACCTGCAGTGATGTTTAATGGGTGAATGGAAAGGGATAAGCCACGCCAAGAAACTAGGGGCTTTCCTACAGAGAAATTAGAAATAGCTTTGTTGTAATAGGATTTCAGAGAGTAGAAAACCCCAAGATCAAGTGGTTGCAGTATATGTGACGTATGCGGAGCAAGGTTAACATGATCACATGGCTATGTTTCGCTACCTGGATGAATTAAACTGATAAGTAAAGTTCGTGATTATCCCTAATAAGTAGCTGGGGCTTCTCCTCGCTTGGCTGTACAGTGAAGACAAAGCGGTGAAGAAATCCAATGAAGACTGTAGCTGTAGTCCAGCCACTGTCACTAACGTAAGCAACAGTACCAGGTGGAACCCATAAAGTCATCCTTGCTGTTGTCTTTTTCCTTGGAAAGACCAGTATTGATGGAATTGAGTTTCCAGGTGCTGAAACACAGGCATGAATTGTCACAGTCTTTCCTCTATCTTCAGAAGGTGCTCTTTCAACTTGACGTAATCTCGGCAGCAATCTTGAGTGGCCTTTGTATGGTGTTCAAGGCACTCTCATCCATATTCCATATACTCTGGGGAGAGAAAGCATACCTGGTCATAACACCACGTAGCTTGAAGAGGAAGATGGGTAACAATGTAGTGATTGAATCTGGTTCCCCTAGAGGGGCTAGTTGTTTCAGGTTTTCTGTGTGAAAGGATTTAATTTCGCCTGCTCTTTTCTTGTCATCCCAACTTGAAGGATATAACAATCCATTTTTTTTTTGCATACTCATAGGCTAACTCACGGACTTCCAAGATGATAAGACGTCAAAATATCAAGATGTCAAGATATCTTGACATGGCAAAGCAAAATACATCCTGGCTATTTCATTTCTGTTTATAGTTGCCATACCTGTACCGAATACCTGTACCAATACCAATACCATACCTGTACCGGACATGTCCCAAGTACCAATACTGGGGACAGTCTCAAGTATGGAACCAAATATTGTCACTGAAATAATTCAATTCTAATCTAAAATGGTAAAAAGAACTCTTCAGACCCCCTCCCCCTAATTCTATTTCACAAGGAACTAATGAATAAGGAAGTGAAAGTCAGTGGTCACTTCAAAGCCTACATGTCCCCAAAACAGTTCACAGAACTTCACAAAATATTTTTTGAGAGTGTATCTGAAATTTACGACTCATCCACTTTAGACAAAATGGTGACTTTGGATTTGAAACTTCTGCAGATGTCACTTATTACAATGATGTCGATGTACAATTTTTGTTGGATTTTTTGCAATATGGCATGGGTGTCTTTTTAGGCCTATCCCAAGTATGGATACTCTCCCCTACAGCTTAATAGGCGAATTTCGGGCATAAAACTTGTTTTCCTTTTCCTATTCGAAAATATAATAAAATGAAAGTACTTCTTAAAAATTTAAAGTGAAATAACCACATAGAGCGCCTGAACTTCAAGTTTTAGTTTGGTAAAAATAAGAGCGTTGAAAAAAAATAGGAATATGCCTAACCTAATAAATGCTTCTTTCGGTCTATCATATTTATCATATGATATATTATCATATATCATGTTTGACTCTAAAAAAAAAAGAAAAAAAAGCGATGTCCTTATAAACCTATAATATTTAGTACTATATGATTCATCCCAATCTACTTTATATACAAAAATAATCCTTGGGACAGTTAATCCATGGACAATAATCCCTAGTGACATATTTAAATCCATAAAGGTTGAAAATAGTATAATATTAAATCACATTTTGCTGGCTCATAAGTTTTCTAAGCTTTTCTCCACACCCCCTTGATAAGACTTCTCTAGGCTTTTCCATCTTTGGAATTTTTTTTAGGTTTCTCTTGTGCACTATTTTTGCCTAATCTGTTCCTCGATAAGCTTATGTGCATTTTGTAGCGGATATCTAGCTTGGTTTTCAATATTGATATTTATGGCTCACTATACTATAGCCGTAAAACTTAATCTTGTCAATTAGAAACATTTCTTATCGGTGGCGTTAATAACTTTGGCATGTATTATGTAAATATTAGGAATCTGTACCGCTGGCGAAACTTTTTGAAAATTTAGATACAGTATGTATTTTTCAAAATCATAGGGAGATACTTTAGATGCTTTATTTAATATACTCAAAAATACATAAAAAAAAACATTAACCCCCAACAGAGAGCAGAGCTCGTAAGGTTGGGTGTGTAAATAACGGGACATACACAAAACAGAACATCTTGTTATAATAATATTAGTAATAGCAAAATTAACTTAATTAACAAAAAAAGAATAACAACAAAAGCCTAGAAAACAAAGAATAAAAGAAAGGGAGAAAAGAAATGCTGGGCAGGAGGGGCGGGGTAGACCATCCCATCGTGGAGACAAAAACAAAACATATAAAAAAATATTTTAAATTTTATTTATGAGGACTAAATGTGTTGTTGGTAATTATCTGTTATAGCGCCGCACTCAAATACTTCATCCATTGACGCGCTGTAGAACCGAATTGTTTCGTTATTTTCTTTCAGTTTAGCGTGAGACAGACAAAGACAAGTGACAATAGGTGGAAAATATATAATTTGGGCTATATATTTGCACATTAGGGGGTGGGGTAAAGTGTTTGGATAGTGTGAAGTTAGAAAATAATTCTTACTACTAATATGCAAAATAATTGCACCTTACACATTTTGCATGCACACCCGCTATATACTTTACCCCCACCCCCCAATGTGCAAATATATAGCCCAATTTTGTTTCTGAACTATAATATTTTCATCATACTTATGTATATTTCATTAGGATTAACCTTCACTTCTTAAGTGTCGGCACTATAACAGATAAGTAACGTGTCGTTTTTTCAATGAAGGTACAAAACAGGTATTTTTCGTTGAGAATACTACTCCCCCCCCCCCCCCCCCCCAATTGACGCTCGCTGGACTGTAACCAGTGACGCAAGAACATTTTCAAACAACTTTTTATTATTTAATTTTCATGATGGAAACTTGTGCTGAAACCTGGTCCAAAACTGTACTTGTATTATTCATACAGTTCATGCCAAAATTAATGACGAATAATGATTAAGTCGTCAGGTCTGGTAAAATTGAAGTGAAGCCAAGACGTTTGAAATACAGAAAAGCGGGAAAAGAGAAAACTTGCAATTAAATATGATTATATTTTGCAACTATTAGCCGTCTTCTTCTTCTTCTTGGAAACTGGATTTTCCTTCGGTAAAATCAAGAATTTCCTCCCATGGCTTATGGGTAAGCGTTATACAATTTGTAAGGAGAAAACTTTGTTTTTGCTTTTCTAATTTAAGACCTAATAATCGAAAGATATGTTGTTTTTTGTATCTGAACTCTCTTCTCTCTCTCTCTTTTTCTCCCCCTCTGTCTCTTTATCTCTCCCTTTTTTCTTTCTCCTGTCTTTCTGATTTAACAAATTACATTACAGAACTAATTGCTAATACCAATAAACCTGTATCAAAAAGACCTTTTAGGTTAGCAGCCAAAAAGCAAAAATAGCATTAAAAACATGCTCTTGATTTATTTTTACCTGAATGAATTACCTCGGGTTGTTTTCTCTTCAGTCTTAGTTGAACTTCCTAGTTCAGTTCAGAAGAGGATCTCCCATATGCTTATGGGTGTAAACTATATACGTAAACCATTTTGACCAACTATCTGGTAAAGGGAACTACTAATGGATACCCGTCAAACGGGTATTTGCAATAGAGAAATGGAATGCAAAACGTGGTTTTCATTGTGTTTACAATATTTAAACTGTTTTTTTTTTTTTTGGGGGGGGGGGAGGTACCTAGGTTAGGTATTTCATATATGCTATGCCTTACCTGTGTCGGGGTGCTTTAATAGAAGGACATCTCTAATTTTTAGACCAGACTCCCGTATATAGAATTTTTAATTCGGGATGGTGGGGGGGGGGGGGGGGTCATAAGGGAATCTCTTCTGGGCTATGTATGTAAACTGTTTAGACTAATTATCAGTATTCATTTACTTTTCTCTTCCAGAACTCAACTGCGGCCTTCTCTCAATTTGATACTGACAGGGACGGAGTGATTACTGTTCACTATGAACAGTTTCTGCAAATGGTTTTTAATACCAAAGTTTGATGCTTTCATTTAATTTGATACATTCCTCACCTGTGATTAAAATCCGTTGTTGCCATGTTTATTTCTTCAATAAAATTTGTAATATTTTCCTGCCATTTGCCTCTTACATTTTTAATATCCGTTTTATCATTGACAAAGCAATATCTCGGGGACTGTATGAGATCGCTATCGAGAAAAATCAACCAATAAAGAGTCCAAGAAAAGCATTAAAAACATGCTCTTGATTTGTTTTTACCTGAATGAATTGCCTTTTTTCGGGTTGTTTTCTCTTCAGCTCTGTTTGAACTTCCTTGAATTATACATTCTGTGATTATTTTAATTTTAGTTTTAATAATTGTATTTTATTGAAAGTCTTTATTTTTATGTGTGTTGAGTTGAGGGAGGCGGTAATATTCTAGTTTAGCTACTTTTTGCTATCTTGGAAAGGGGTTAGGTTAGGAAAATGAAACTTTCAGGGATGGGTCTACTGACTAAAGCATGTCCTGGAAGGTATTTTGAAGTATCTACCTCCACTCGTTCTCTCTCTAGAGGGCAGTGACCTTTGATGACCTTGAAAAAATTTTGTGTTATAAAAGTGAAAACTTGCAAATCTTCTGCTTAAACGAAGAACAACAAAATTGTTTTCAGCTTCACAACTTTACTCAATCCAATTGTGTGAAGTTTGAAACATCCGCAAATACATTTCCTTAATTTAGAAAAAACCTATTGATATGGCTTAAAATTCTACTCAAATAACAGGAATTGCATTTTCGGAACTAAAACCAGAGAAAAAGGAAGGGGTAACTGAAAATTAAGGTAAAGGGTTGTTTTGTAAAAATTTCAATTGGTGACCTGTCAAGTAGGCAAATTTCTAAGACTAAATAAGAAGAGGGTTGCTGGGTTTTCCTCTTTAAAATTTAATGATCAGGGTTTGCATCTTCTTAGGTCAGGGTTGGCGGGTTGTTTGTGGAGTATTCTGAAAATGAATCTGATATAAATTCTTTTTAATTCTTTGAAAGAAGTTACCTTGGATACATGTGTTGCGCCCCAGTCGAATCCGGCATCGAAAAGAACAACCCCTTTGAATCCTTGGATGACTCCGGAACTCCTTAAAAGTTTGAGGAAGAAAAAATAATCTTTGGAAGGCTTACAGGTCCTCTAAGCCATCTTCTCGTGATTCTCGACTTCAACTTTTCAAAGCTTATAGAAGTTTACAATTCGCTTTGCCGAAAGGCCGAATCGTTATTTTATTACAGAAAATTCTCTGCGTGTGGTAAAGACATTAGGAAGACATGGCAAGTAATCAATTCTGTTATCAGGCCATCTTCTCTGCCTCCTGCCCCTTCAAGTATTGTGATGGAAGGCGAAAATGTAGAGGGTAAGCTAAAAGTTCAAGATGCGTTTACTTCCTATTTTGCTAATATCGGCAAAACTACAGCCTCTTCTGTAAGTCCTTCTTCTTCTCTACCTGACTTTAGGTCTTACCTTGGACCGCTTGTCCTAAATCAATGGCATTGGAACCTGTCTCATTGGAATAGCCAGAATTGTCAATGGTTTGAGGGGCTCTTCATCTTGTGGCCCAGACCGTATTCTGACTAAGGTTGTAAAGTTCATTCTTCCTGTCATCATTTCTGCCCTCACGAGACTTATCAATCTTTCCTTTGAAAATGGTGTTTTCCTAAGTGTTTTAAAGCGTGCTCACATTATTATTCTTTTTAAAGGAGGATCAAGGAATGATCCTGCAAATTATCGTCCCATATCCCTTTTATCAGTGTTTAGTAAAATACTTGAAAAAGCTATGCTTTCTCGACTTCTTAATTTTCTTAATTGTAAACACTTTTTTCATGATTTTCAGTTTGGTTTTAGGGTGAAGCACTCAACTGAGCATGCATGCGTAACTCTTTTGAATTATTTACATTCAGTTCTTGACTCTGGTCTGATACCTGCTGCTCTTTTTCTCGATTTACGAAAAGCATTCGACTCATGAACACACAAGATTCTTCTTCGGAAACCGTCCCATATTGGTATAAGAGGGAATGCTTATTCTTGGTTTCTATCATATTTATCTGGTCGAGTCATCTCGGTTGGTCCGCACTTTTCTAACCCTTCGGGAATAGAGTTTGGCGTTCCACAAGGATCTGTTATTGGGCCGATAGTCTTTTTAATCTACGTCAATGACCTTATTAATGCGGTTCAAAATTTAAAACCTACCATTTGCTGTCGTCTTTGTCAACCAGCATCCGTCACTAATTGTGACAGGAGTTTGTCCTTACCGGATACACTTATTGCTTTTGGTGATGACAGTACTTTTGGCACAGCTGGTAGAACTGAGTCTGATCTTCGTTCAAAGATAAATGCCGTTTTTGAAAGAGTTATCCAATGGTTTGATGTGAAATGTCGGGAAGTCATTTTTTCTCATTTTCTCCAAAGTTTCAAAGGCTTGCCCTGACTTAAATGAAATACACGTATCAAGAGGTTCTCTAAGTAGACCTAAGGATCGTTACGTTCGATTCCTAGGCATCTTGCTTGACGAAAATCTTTCCTTCGAGCATCATATTGACCTGATTAAAATGAAAGTCTCCAGGAGTCTTGGAATCCTTAGAAAGCTCAAACACATTTCCAGGGTCGATTCTTAGAATCTTGTTCTACAGCTTAGTTCAGTCTTATGTTTATATTGTTCTGTTATTTGGATTTCAACTTTTCCCTCGTCTCTGATGCCACTTTCAAAACTTTATGATAAAGCAAGGACTCTTATTAAGGAAACTAACCGATCTCCACTTAAACCCTTGCTTGATTTGAAATCTCTCTATTTTTTCTTGTTCTTCTTTCATCTTTTTACAGTTGCACGGCCATCTTCCTGCTGTTCTATGTTATAATATATCTTTTGTTTCTAATCAATCGACTTATCATCTCCGCACTTCCAGCAATTTACAGATTCTTCATACTCCATCAGTGAGGTCTGACTTCAACCCTCTGACAACTTGCAACAGGATTTGGAACACGCTCCCTGTGTCTGCACGAAGCTGCCACTCGTTTGGTATGTTCAAAAATTATGTTAGAGATTTTCTAGCTAGTAATTAAGTTTTTTCCGGTTTCCCTTGGAGTTGATGTCTCTGGATTGAATTGGATATTTATTTGAGTTGGTTAATTCATGTGTTATCCCTGCCTAGCTTGTCATTCTGGGGATTATTAAGGTGGGCGACTGGATTTTTTTTTCTTTTTTTTATATATATTTTTGTGTTGGTATTTCTTTTTCTCTCCTGTTCTTTCCTGGCCATGGAGCCTTATGGGGGAGATTTTGTTGATGTAGTTTTTGTTTATAATTTTTATTGTTAAATAAAGAACTCACTCACTCATAGAAGCTTAGCAACGCCTTCCCAGAGTATGTTTTGGCCCTGGGTTTATGACTAAAAGTTTCATTATCCTAACCTAGCTGCTCTCCAAGATAGCAAAAAGTAGCTGAACTAGAATTTTGCCAGGACGGCCCTTGGATATAGGGCTGAAAAATTTCACACTCTGAATTTAATTCCTCAATGTTTTAACTTTTGTTATTTGTATTTCTCTTTTTACTTCTGTCTCCTCTCCCTTTAAATGTAGGGGGAGGGGACATTCATCTTAATTCTTCTCATGTTTTGACGCTCACACTGTTCTGCCCCAGGCTAAGCCGTATCCAGGGTGAGGTCACCCAAAATCCTGTGGTATTGAATTGTTGGCAGTTTACCGGAGGGGGGGCAGCCTCCCCCCTAAATTTTTATTGATTCGTAAATTGATCTTTAAAAACTTCAAAAACTCAATCGACATACATACCCACAGTAAAAAAAAAGGTAAGAGTATAAGATGTTAGGTAAGACGTTTAAAGAGCTCACCCATTAATTTTATTCGAGACAGCTGACAAATTTCATGACATGACATTTTCTGCTTCTCTCCCCTTTTTCAGAAAATACCTAAATAACATTTTATTCTGTTGGCCGAAACAGTCCATAAAACTGTTATTAGAGTGTTCTGTTGCTTTAATAGAAGGTCATCTCTAATTTTTAGACCAGACTCCCGTATTTGATTTTCTAATTCGGGAGGGGGGGGGGGGTCAGAAGAGAATCTCCTCTGGGGTTATGGGTGTAAACTATGTATGTAAACTGTTTAGACTACTTATCAGTATTTATTTACTTTTCTCTTCCAGAACTTGACTTCGGCCTTCTCTCAATTTGATACTGACAGGGACGGAGTGATTACTATTCAGTATGAACAATTTCTCCAAATGGTTTTGAATACCAAAGTTTGATGCTTCCATTTAACATGATACGTTCCTCACCTGTGATTAAAATCCGTTGTTGCCATGTTTATTTCTTCAATAAACTTTAATATTTTCCTGTCATTTGCATCTTAAATTTTAATATGCGTTTTGTCATTTACAAAGCAATATCTAGGGAACAGAATATGATTGTTATCAACTTGAAGAAATAATCACCCAACAAAGGGTCCAAGAATAACCGGATTACAGAAGAGACAAGAATCCACTAAAATTGTATTTTTTTTTTTCTTTTTTTTTGCCTGAACCTTCAAATTTATTTCATTCTTTTTGAAAAGTTTAGATTTTTTTTTTTTGGAGCTATTTTATTATTATAAACAGGAAAAGTAGATGCAAAGAGTAGAGTCAGAGGCAACGCTGTAGCGTTGCCTATAGTAAAGGCCATACGGCTCCAATGTTTTATTATTTATTTATTTATTTTTTCCCAGAGGCACTTCATATGGAAGGGGGGTCGTCGTAGAAACTTCAAAGGGGGCTCGTTCGATTGGAAATCGAGAGTTCTAGTGCCTTTTTTAATAGTCGAAAATGATTGGAGGGCAACTAGCCCCCCCCCCCCAGGCCCATCATTCCCCCAAACACATCCAATCAAAATTTTGAGATAGCTATTTTGTTCAGCGTAGTTGATTTCCAGATAGAAAATATATTTTTGAGGAGGACACTCCCCCATAACCCCCAGGGCAAGGGTTTTAATTTATGCCCTTGGGGCATATTAGGTTTTTTATAGAAGGCGTTGTCGTAGAAACTTCAAAACAGACTCATTCGATTGAAATTCAAAGGGCTAGTGCCCTTTTTAATAGTCGAAAGTGATTGAAGGGCAACTAGCCCCCCCCCCCCCACGCCCATCATTTCCCCAAACACATCCAATTAAAATTTTGAGATAGCCATTTTGTTCAGCGTAGTTCATTTCCAGATAGAAAATATGTTTTTGAGGAGGACACTCCCCCACAACCCTCAGGGCAAGGGTTTTAAGTTATGCCCTGGGGGCATATAAGGTTTTCTATAGAAGGTGTTGTCGTAGAAAGAAACTTCAAAAAAGACTCATTCGATTGGAAATTCAAAGGGATAGTGCCCTTTTTAATATATCGAAAGTGATTGGAGGGCAACTGCCCCCCCCCCCCCCACGCCCATCATTCCCCCAAACACATCCAATCAAAATTTTGAGATAGCTATTTTGTTCAGCGTAGTTGATTTCCAGATAGAAAATATGTTTTTGAGGAGGATACTCCCCCACAACCCTCAGGGCAAGGGTTTTAAGTTATGCCCTGGGGGCATATAAGGTTTTATAGAAGGCGTTGTCGTAGAAACTTCAAAAAAAGGCTCATTTGATTAGAAATTCTAAGGGCTAGTACCCTTTTTAATAGTCGAAAGTGATTGGAGGGCAACTAGCCCCTCCCCCACGCCCATCATTCCCCCCAAACACATCCAATCAAAAATTTTGAGATAGCCATTTTGTTCAGCGCAGTTGATTTCAAGATAGAAAAATATGTTTTTGAGGAGGACACTCCCCCACAACCCTCAAGGCAAGGGTTTTAAGCTATGCCCTGGGGGCATATAAGGTTTTTATAGAAGGCGTTGTCGTAGAAACTTCAAAAAAGGCTCATTCGATTGGAAATTCAAAGGGCTAGTGCCCTTTTTAATAGTCGAAAGTGATTTGAGGGCAACTAGCCCCCCTCGCCCATGCCCACCTTTTCCCCAAACACATCCAATCAAAATTTTGAGACAGCCATTTTATTAAACCTAGTTTAAGTTCTGGAAATTAGGTCTTTGAGGATGACAACTCCCCCACAGCCCTCAGGGCAAGGGTTGTAAGTAATGCCCTGGGGGCATATAAGGTTTTTTTATAGACAACGTTGTTATAGAAACTTCAGAAAGGGCTTATTCGATTGGAAATTTAAATGGCTAGTTCCCTTTTTAATAGTCGAAAATGATTCTAAGGCAACTGACAGCCCTTCCACGCTCACCATTTCCCCAAATACATCCAATCAAAATTTTGGTATAGCCATTTTGTTCAACGTAGTTGAAAGTTCTGTAAATTATATGTTATGTTAAGCAGGACACTCCCCCCACAGTCTTCAGGGGCAAGGGTTATAAGTTATGCCCTGGGGGCATATATGGTTCTTATGGAAGGAATGTTCGTATAAACTTCAGAGAGGGCTCATTTGATTGGAAATTGAAAGTTCTAGTTCACTTTTTAAGCGTCAAAAGATATTGGAGGGTAACCAGCTTCCCCCCCCCCCCCAAACCCTTTTTTCCCAAATGCATCCAATAAAAATTTTGAGATAGCTATTTGGTTAAAAATAGTTCAAAGATCATATAACAAAGATTCCGGTGTTGACACAACCCACCAGGGCCCGGGGGCAGGCGTTGTAAGTTATGCCCTGGGGGCATATATGGGTCTTATGGAAGGGATGCTAGTATTAACTTCAAAGAGGAATCATTTGATTGGAAACTGAAAGTTTCTGGTTCACTTTTTAAGAGTCAAAAGAGATTGGGGGGCACGTAGCCCCCCCCCCCCTCCACGCCCTTTTTTCCTCAAACCAATCCGATAAGAACTTTGAGATAGTTTTTTTTTTAAATAGTTCAAAGACCATATAACGAAAACTCAGGGGGTCAACACAGCCCCCCAGGGCCCGAGGGCAGGTGTTGTAAGTTATGCCCTTGGGGTATATATGGTTCTTACTGAAGGGATGCTCGTAAAAAAGTCAGAGTTGGCTCATTTTATTGGAAATTGAAAGTTCTAGTTGTTTTTTCGAGTCAAAAGAGATTGGAGGGCAACTAGCTCCTCCAAGCCCATTTTTCCCCAAATGCATCCAATAAACATTTTGAGTAAGTTATGCCCTGAGGTATATATTGTTCGTATGAAAGGGATGCTTGTATAAACTTCGGAGAGGGCTTATTTGATTGGATATTGAAAGTTCAAGCTCACTTTTTAATAGTCAAAAGAGATCCGAGGGCAGCTATCCCCCAACCCATCTGATGAAAATTTTGAGATAGACATCTTGTTAGAAATAGTTCAAAGGTCAGATAAGAAAAAATCTGGTGTCAATAGAACCCCCCAGGGCACAGGGGAAGGTGTTCTAAGTTTGTGCCCTAAGGGTATGTATGGTTCTTATAAAAGGGATGCTTGTATAAACTTCATAGAGGGCTCATTGGATTGGAAATTGAAAGTTCTAGTTCACTTTTTAAGAGTCAAGAGAGTTAAACCAGCCCCCCCCCCCCCCAAAGCTCTTTTTTCCCCAAAACCCGTCCCCTACAAAATTTTGAGATAGCCAGTATTTTGGAAATTGTTCAAAAATTAGATAACAAAAACACCCCCCAAAGCCCGGGGGATAGGCGTTGTAAGTGTTGTCCTGGGGGCGTTTATGGTTCTTATGAAAGGGATGCTCGTATAAACTTCAGAGGGGGCTGGAAATTGAAAGTTCTAGTTCAATTTTTTAGAGTCAAAAGATATCCGAGGGCAACCAGCCCCCCCCCCCACACACACAACCACACAGACTCTTTTTTCCCCAAAGTCTATCTGATGAAATGTTCATAATAGCCATTTCATTAAAAATAGTTCAAAGGTCAGATAAGAAAAATTCCTGTGTCGACGTAACCTGCCAGGGCCCGGCGGCAGGCGTTATGAGTAATGCTCTAGGGACATATATAGTTCTTATGGAAGGGATGCTCGTATAAACTTTGGAGAGGGCTCATTTGATTTGAAATTGAAAGTTCTTGTTCACTTTTTAAGAGTCGAAAGAGATCGGAGGGCAACTAACCCCCTCCCCCCCTCCTCCTCCTACACGCCCTAAATACATCAGATAAAAATTTTGAGATAGACATTTTGTTAATAATAGTTCAAAGTTCTGATAACAAAAAACTCCGGTGTCGACACAGCCCCCCAGGGCCCAGGGGTAGGCGTTGTAAGTTATGCCCTGAGGCATATATGGTTGTTATGGAAGGGATGCTCGTATAAAATTCCTAGAGGGAACATTTGATTGAAAATTAAAAGTTGTAATTCACTTTTTAAGAGTCAAAAGTGATTGGAGGGCAGTTAGCCTCCCCCCACACTCCATTTATTTTTTTCCCAGAGGCACTTCATATAGAAGGGGTCGTCGTATAAACTTCAAAGGAGGCTCGTTCGATTGGAAATCGAGAGTACTATTGCCCTCTTTAAGATTCAAAAGTGATCAGAGGGCAGCTGGCCCCCCAAGCCCTTTTTCCCCAAATACATCTGATAAAAAATTTAAGGGGACCATTTTGCTAAAAATAGTTGAAAGATCATATAACAAAAAACACCTTTACGCATGGTCATTTCGTTAAAAATAGTTCAAAGATCAGATAAGAAAAACTCCCGTGTCAACACACACCCCCTCCCCCAGGGCCTGGGAAGGTGTTGTAAGTATTGCTCTGGGGAAATATATGGTTCTTACGGAAGGTATGCTCGTATAAATTTCAGAGAGGGTTCATTTGAATGGAAATTAAAAGTTGTAGTTCATTTTCTCAGAGTGAAAAAGATCAGAGGACAACTAGCCCCTCCCGTCCTCAACGCCTTTGGGCGTATCGGATGGATAAACCCATCCGATAAAAATTTTAGGTGACTATTTTGTTAAAAATAGTTCAACCATCAGATATTAAAAGTCCGGGGTCGACACAACCCACCAGGGCCCAGGAATAGGCGTTGTAAGTTATACTCTGGGGATATATATGGTTCTTATGTAAGGGATACTCGTATAAGCTTCAGAGAGGGCTCGTTTGATTGAAAATAGAAAGTTCTAGTTCACTTTAAAAGAGACAAAAGAGACCGAAGCTTAATCTAGTCTCCCCACGCCCTTTTTCTCCAAACCCATCCGATAAAAATTTTGAGATAGTAATTTTGTTTAAAAATAGTTCAAACATCAGATAATAAAAACTCCAAGGTTGACACAAACCCATTTTTTCACTTTGATATTGTTACTTTGATATCAGTTTTAATACTTTGATGAATATTTGATTTTTTTAAAAGTTTGGTTTTGAAATAAGGAATTTTTTAAAAACTTGAAATTTTTTGCAATCAAAAACGAACAAAAATGAATTAAAAAAAAACTTTCAGAAGAATAAGTTTTTCAAAGAAAAGTAAAGGCCATTTTAAACTTAAGCTCAGCAGATACAAATACCTTTTAAAATTCAAACTCAAAACGACCAGAAATTACTATTAAAGAATAAATGAAACCCAAAACGAACAGAAATTAAATAAGCAATCATAGAAAAAACATACAACAAGTAATAATATAAATGAATAAATAGATCTTAAAGCGATTGAATATGAATAAAAAAAATGAAAAAAAAAAAATTATTTTCCTGGAAGCCTGGAAGTGATTATTAACTTCACAATTAGTGGTTTAATTTTACGTCTCCTTTAAAACGATTGCTTCCGTCAGCTTTGAGGCTTTAAGAAGAAAGTGTGCTGCGTAAACAAATTGTGCACGACTGGTTTTGCTGATTATTTTTTTATTTCCTTTTTGGCTCATGGACAAAGTTTTTTTTTTTTTAAGACTGTAAACATTCGATGCAAAGAGGATTCTGTCGAAAAATTTGGCTTCTGTCTTCCAGCGGCGTCAATGGGGGAGGGCCTATGCCTCCTAGATCATTTTTCTTTGTCCCACTCCCCTTTATTGAAAGTGTCTTTTTCGATATTTCTATTTTAAAAAAAAGAACTGCAAATCTGTCCCCTACTTATATTTTTAAAAATACATTTTCCTCCCCTAAATTTTCGTGAACTGATGCCACTGCTTTCTCATGCATCGCCTTGATAGACTTCTTAGTGGGATTTGAGATTCTGTAAACTGGAAATTCCAAGCAATTTGAAACCCAAATTAGATAAACCTTGGCACGTTTTTCTGTTTAGATAAGGATAGGCTTGACCGCAACTTTCACGAAATTAATTTAAAGAGAACGACGTGTCTCTTCCTGTTTGGGAACTTTTGTTTCGTTGCACATTAATATTCTATTATCTGGTACCAGGGGATTTTCTTGGTGCTTGAACGTCCCTTGACCTGAAAGAATAAACTCCACAGGAAAACTGTAATTCAGTTTTCTTCCGTCATTATCCAGTATCCTAAAACTGAAAAAACTCAGACTTAAATGACCAAGAGGCCCAGTGTGAATTTCAAAAACGAATTCTGGGGATATAGCCACAGCACAAACATGAATTACAGCCCGTCTTTGTCTGCAAGTATTAACTTCACAATTTGGTTTAAATTTTACCGCTTTGACGAGTTTGTTGAAGAACTCCACAGAAAACTGTAGTTCAGTTTTCTTCCGTCATTATCCAGTATCCTAAAACTAAAAACTCAGACTTAAATGACCAAGAGGCCCAGTGTGAATTTTCAAAAACGATTCTGTAAACTGGAAATTCCCAAGAATTCTGGGGATATAGCCACAGCACACAAACATGAATACAGCCCGTCTTTGTCTGCAAGTGGTTTACCGCTTTGACGAGTTTGTTGAAGAACTCCACAGAAAACTGTAATTCAGTTTTCTGCCGTCATTATCCAGTATCCTAAAACTAAAAACTCAGACTTAAATGACCAAGAGGCCCAGTGTGAATTTCAAAAACGAATTCTGGGGATATAGCCACAGCACAAACATGAATTACAGCCCGTCTTTGTCTGCAAGTGGTTTACCGCTTTGACGAGTTTGTTGAAGAACTCCACAGAAAACTGTAATTCAGTTTTCTGCCGTCATTATCCAGTATCCTAAAACTAAAAACTCAGACTTAAATGACCAAGAGGCCCAGTGTGAATTTCAAAAACGAATTCTGGGGATATAGCCACAGCACAAACATGAATTACAGCCCGTCTTTGTCTGCAAGTGGTTTACCGCTTTGACGAGTTTTGTTGAAAAACTCCACAGAAAACTGTAATTCAGTTTTCTTCTGTCATTATCCAGTATCCTAAAACTAAAAACTCAGGCTTAAATGACCAAGAGGCCCAGTGTGAATTTCAAAAACGAATTCTGGGATATAGCCACAGCACAAACATGAAACAGAGTCGCATGGAAAGGAATTGCAGCCCGTCTTTGTCTGCAAGTGGTTTTACCGCTTTGACGAGTTTGTTGAAGCAGCAGTTCCTGAACGCCAAATTCATTTGCTTGAATACCCATGAATGTACACGACAAAGCTAAATTAGCCCCAGTAGGGCACTTACACTCTTCCTAGCAATTAAATTAAAAAAAAAAAAAAACAAGTTTTTCAACTGAAAGTAAGGAGCAACATTTAAAATGAACAGAAATTATTACGTTTATGAGAGGGGTTGCTCCTCCTCAAAACCTCGCTCTTTACGCTAAAGTTTTTTTAGCACTTTTTAAAAAAGTTTCTTATTGTTCTAATTAAACGAACTGTGTTTCGGGAGTCGTTCTTGAAGAATTGGGACAGATTTAAAACTTTAGCGTAAAGAGTGAGGTGTTGAGGCACCCCCCCCCCCCCCCTCATATACGTAATAATTTCTGTTCGTTTTAAAGTTTAATGTTGTTCCTTTCTTTCAGTTGAAAAAAACTTGTTTTTCTTTATTTAATTTCTGATCGTTTTTTAAGTAATACCAGGAAATCTGGCTACACCTCCACGGATAAATCCCTCCTCCCCACAGATTTATTCTCTAGACAATTCAATCCTGGTGAAAATTTACCCCAGACAATTACCCTTAACATCTCCACGCGTAAAATTGAGTCGGCAATGAAGAAAGCACTACATAAGAAGAACTTCGTATAGGAATTCTGGCAAATTCCCCTAGAGTAAAATTTCCCCTGAAAAATTAACCCCTTGGAAACTACCCTCTCCATGGAAAATTATCCCCGTGGAAAATCCACCAGGAGAAATCCCCCCCCCCGAAAAATGTATACATACTTCCCAAATAACAAATACTATACGTAAACAATGGGCAAATTTTGTAATTTAAAGACGTTTTTTTTTTTTTTTATTTTTTTTTTTTTTTATTTTTTTTTTTTTTTTATTTTTTTTTTTTTTATTTTTTTTTTTTTTTTTTTTTTTTTTTTTTTTTTTTTTTATTTTGAAGAAACTCCTACCACGGTTTTAGCATTATCTAGACAGGATAATTTCAATGACAAGGACAGCTAAGAAGTATAAATTTATTTCCAGTATATAGTAATAACATACATATGTATAAATGTATTCGTTTTGCATTTGAGACTTTTTTTAGTGTACGCAGTAAATAAACATTAATTCCGAATTACATTATCTTTGAAGCCATGTATGCAGTTTTATTTACCCGTCAACTCGTTTAGAAATGGCTCTCGGATTGCCATATTATGAGGTCTTCTTCCGTCCAGAATTTAGGGTAATAAAGCTTCCATATATAATTTTGATCTAGCCCCTATGCTACCATTGCTGAAATATAAAACACAAAACTCGAATACAAGAAGTCCTCAAACCGCAAACAAATACCTTTTTTTCATTTGCCTGCCTCTAGGGTAGGCCTACCCTATTTCTGTAGCTAAATTTGGTACTTGTGCACTGTCTGGTACCCACCGCTATAACTGTATCAAGGAAACCAGACACGAAACCCGACAAACGGGTATTTGCAATAGAGAAATGGAATGCAAAGCGTGGTTTCCATTGCGTTTACAATATTTAAACTGTTGTTTTTTGGGGTTTAGGGGGGGGGGGAAGATACCTTGGTTAGGTTACGTATTTTAATATATGCTATGTTCTACCACCCCCCCCCCCCACCCCCCAACGTGCAAATATATAGCCCAAATTTGTTTCTAAAACTATTATATATTCATCCTTCTTTTTTTTATTAGCATTAACCAAACTTGACTTCTTTTGTGGGTACCATATTATGCACAAGTACCCTAAATTCTTAGACCTTGTAATAACCAATATTTAGATTTTCCCGATATGACACTAAACAAAATTTTAATCTATGAAAACGGAGGGGAGGGGGCTTGGTCAAGATACAAAAAATCACACTTCTTGTGTGAGCGCACACAAGAAGTGTGCCCTTATCATCAACAATTCTGTTTAAACTTGACAGCAAATGTATTGCAGATGGGAGTCAGTTAAGGAGAGAATACTTTCAGACTCTAAACAATAATCTATAAAAGATCTAGGGCAAGGTGGATGGTACACAGTTCAGCAGACAAAATAAAGGATCTCAATGGAAGGAAAATATAAAGATTAAGGTCCAGGATAAAATACATGAAGCTGCTCCACCTCTCTTCCCATGGACAGATTCATTTGTATAAATTTGTCCCTGATTAGGGTAATTTTTTTGAAATTTGTTTTGAAAAAAAAAAAAAAATAGTTTTCACCACATGATGATATGGAACCAGGTTTTTATTTATAGGAATAAGATCATATTGACAGTATGGGTCTGCCTACCTCCTGGTGGAGGGTGTACCAGCACATAAGGCTGATTAATAAAAACTTTACTACAGCTTTTTGTGAAGCATCCCATTATGAAGCACAACTCATTTTAAAAACCAGTCTTATAGTTCGACCCCGTGAACTTAAACAAGTCACTTAAAATATATGGTTTCTAAAGAATGAAAACAAATCTGATATGAACTAAGAAAAAGGGCTTATATTTATTAAAAATATAGATAATACCTAGAACAGAATCTTGAAAAAATGGATCTGCAACACAAAAAAAATGCGCGTGCAAAATAAAGTAAAAATGCACAAGAAAGTTGGATTATCGAAACTGAGAGCACAATTGTGCATTCAAAACCTACAAAAAATTCAATTTTAATAGATTTACCTATCCATTAGAAATCTGATGAAAATCTTCTAACACAATTAAAAAAAAGTAGCACTATGAAAAAAAAAAAAAATTATGAAAAAAAAAACTGAGAAAAGTATAAATTTTTGCCATAAAACGATTTTACCTAATTATGACATACGATACATTACACATGCAGATCAGATTTACTAATACAAATTACAACAGTTTTTCATGAAGCATACCTTTATTAAGCTGTTATTCAACTAACACAAAGGATGAAAATAGGCTAATTGTTCAACACTCGTAAACCGAAATAAATCATTTTAAAATGTTGTTCCATAATATCAAAAGTTCTTACGATCGCAAAAGAGTAGCTTGCACTGGTCGTAAAAGCACAAATAAAAAGAAGTGTACAAACTTGAACAATTTGTCTGTATTACAAAAAAAAAAAAGACAATGACCCCAAAAAATAAATGCAGAAGAAAGATGCAACTAAGTTAATACTCAGTCTAGCATCCATCCAACAAAATTTAGTTTTAATAAATCGACGATCAAATCGGAATCCGAAGAAAATATTGAAATTTTCCTTGAAATGTCATGGAAAAAGGTTAAAACATCATGAATTCCGTCACAAATTAACTACAGAGACTTATTTTGTAAGCTTCTAATGCTAAGTACAAATTGCAAGGCTTATTCATAGATTTTTGTCTAATTTAAACTTGAATCAAATAGTTTTGTGGTAACGAACTGTAAGTAAGGAGCGACGCTGCTTAATTTTTACCGAAACCAAAAAATCAGAATTCTTGTGTCAATACTTATATCAAAAGAATCGGCTTATTATGCTGATAGTAGTGTTACCCATCAAAAGCTACGAGCCTCAGAAAATTTGCCTGATTTCTAAAAAAAAGGGGGAGAAACACCCCCGAGAAGTCAAGAGATCTTAATAAAAATCATATTATCACGTTCTGCGTATCCGAGAACCCTGTTGTAGTAGTTCCAAGCTCCTTCTGCAAAAATGTGAAATTTTGTATTTTTTTTTGCAAGAAGAAAGATCACGGATATGTGTTTATTTGTTGTTATTTTTGGTTGTTTTCCCAAGGGTTATTGTATCCAACACAATAGACCTATATTATTGGAAAAGGACTTATTCCGATGGAAATTAAAAGTTCTAGTGCCCTTTTAAAGTGAACAAAAAAAATTGGAGCGCACAATTAGCCCTCCCCCTGACATTCACTGCCCCTTTTTCCCTAAGTCGTTCGATCAAAATTGTGAGATATAATGCCCTAACCATGGAGAGGAATATGGCCCCCATAGCCCCTGGGGATGCGTCTTTAAGTTATAAAATTTGCCCATTGTTTACGTATAGTATTTTTTATTGCGAAGTTGGCATACATTTTTCGGGTGAGGGAGGGGTGGTGAATTTTCTGCTCGGGGGATTTTCCACAGGGAAAATTTTACATAAGGAGGAGAATTTTCCGAGGGGGGAGGGGGTGATGAAATTTTCTGAGGAAATTTTATACTGGGGAAATTAGCCAAAATTCCTATGCGAAATTCTCTTTTTATTGTCTTACTTTCCCTTTGTCGAGTAAATTTTAAGGATGGAGATGTTAAGGGCAATTGTCCGGGGTTAATTTTTCACCAGGATTGAATTGTCTAGAGGATCTATCCGTGGGAGGGGGGAATTTTTCCGTGGAGGTGGAGCCGGATTTCTTGGCACTATTTCAAAAACCACCAGAAATTAAACTATAAAAAATTGTTTTTTAACTGAAAGTAGGCAGCAACAATAAAGCTTAAAAGGAACGGAGATTGTTACGTGTATGCAGGGGGTTCCCTCTCGTCGACATCTCGCTCTTTACGCTAAAGTTAAATAACGACTCATGAAACACAAGGGTCATTTAATTAGAAATTTTAATTATAAAGTTAATAACGACTCATGAAACACAAAGGGTCATTTAATTAGAACAAAAAAAAATGTTTCTTTAAAGTGCTAAAGAACTTTGGGGTGAAGAGCGAGGTGTTGAGGAGGGGCGACCCCCTTCGTGTGCGTTGAATTTCTGTCCGCTGTAGGTTTTAACGTTGCTCCTTAATTTCCTTGAAAAAATTTCAGTTAAAAACGATAGATAAATGTTCAAATAGGGATAAATCCTTTTAATAGATGTGAGTGTTTCTGTATATAACTTAGATAGGCCTAGTCAGTGAGTTACACATATTTATAAGTAGTAGGTTAAATATGTCACTGAGTTATATATTTCTGTATATAACTTATATGCCTAGTCTGTGAGTTACACATATTTATAAGCAGTAGGCTAAATATGTCACTCAGTATATATTTTTGTATATAACTTATATAGGCCTAGTCAGTGAGTTATACATATTTTAAGTAGTAGGCTAAATTTGTCACTCAGTTATATATTTCTGTATATAACTTAAATAGGCCTAGTCAGTGAGTTACACATATTTATAAGTAGTAGGTTAAATATGTCGCTGAGTTATATATTTATGTATATAACTTGTATGCCTAGTCATTGAGTTACCCATATTTATAAGCAGTAGGATAAATATGTCACTCAGTTATATATTTCTGTATATAACTTATATAGGCCTAGTCAGTGAGTTACACATATTTATAAGTAGTAGGCTAAATATGTCACTCAGTTATATATTTCTGTATATAACTTAGATAGGCCTAGTCAGTGAGTTACACATATTTATAAGTAGTAGGCTAAATTTGTCACTGAGTTATATATTTCTGTATATAACTTAAATAGGCCTAGTCAGTGAGTTACACATATTTTAAGTAGTAGGCTAAATATGTCACTGAGTTATATATTTCTGTATATAACTTATATGCCTAGTCAGTCAGTTACACATATTTATAAGTAGTAGGCTAAATATGTCACTCAGTTATATATTTCTGTATATAACATATATAGGCCTAGTCTGTGAGTTACACATATTTATAAGTAGTAGGTTTAATGTGTCACTGAGTTATATATTTCTGTATATAACTAATATAGGCCTAGTCAGTGAGTTATGTATATTTATAAGTAGTAGGTTAAATATGTCACTGAGTTATTGCCTTTGCAAAACAAAAGTGATCCGTTTATCTGGCCTCCCCCAGGCCATTCAGCATGTCCCCAGGTGGCGATAGGGGAAACACTCTACAGATATGTAGGGTACCTCCATAGGAGGCATGGACCAAGGGGGGACCTTGTCCCTGGGGGTCCATAATAGAATCTGGGGCACCCTTGCCCGGGGTCATAAATACAGGCGGAGGAGGAAGAAGGCCCCTCAAATGTACACTCAAAAGGGCCCACTTGTTTATCCACAAGTTCCATGAGTTGCAAACCTTCTCCCAGCAATGGGTTAAATTGCATGGTGATGCAGAACACCATCGCGGGAGGATCCTCTATAGGAGGACAACTGTGGCAGGGCGTAAGATCCAGATCTATGGACAACGGCCTCTGCAAAGGGCTGCCTCGACCTTTTCGGGGTACCTGCAAGACTGGGGACCTTGCGGTCAACTCTATTCCCACTTGAGGAGTGGCGCCCCTCGAGGAAATTATAGCCTAGTAAACGACACAGCATTCGCACGGGATTCTGACTAATGGACAATTCTTCTGGGATTGGTATGTTTTGATGGGCGTCTTTGGGCTAAAAACCTCTTCCTAGCTAATTTATCTATTACGGGTTGCCTCCCCGTAGTAGCATAATATTTGTAGGCATGAATATATAATGAGTCGGAGGTAATAGGCTTGAGATTGTCTGTGCAGGATTTCGACTCTTGTTGATAGAAGAGCATCGCCAAGCGCTGAAAACCATGTTGTGACCAAGATGGGCCCAGGATTGCACAAAGCCTCCATTCATGGAGGTCCCAGGGACTTCTTGCTGTCCGGTTCTAAGCCGGCTTAAGCACTTCGGTGTAGACTTGAGAAGATATGTGATCCCCGTCCTGCACTGGTATCCGGGATCATTGCTTTTCCTGAGGCGAAAAAAATTTCAATGATTTAAAGAACATGAAAATTGGAACTTGGAATGTTACGACATTAAAAAATGACTATCGTATCGACATTTTGACTGACGAATTCAGACGATTCGAACTGGATCTATTAGGAGTTTCAGAAACTCATATCCCAGGGGTAGGAAGCATGAAATTAGGTGATATAGAATTTGTTTACTCAGGCAGGAAGGACGGGTTACATAGACAGGGAGTAGGGCTCATGATGAATAAGGAAGCTGCTAAGTCTTGTTTAGGCTGGGAAGGTATTAATAATAGAATACTAATTGCTCATTTTATGACTAGAAAGTTCAAGGTATCAGTTATAGTAGTATACGCCCCTGTAGAACCGACTGATGGAGATACTAGTGACTCAGATGAATTTTACTTACAGTTACAGGAGCAAATAGACAAGGTCCCAGGTAGAAATATGATGTTATTGCTGGGAGATTTTAACGCCCAGGTTGGTAGAAATATGGATAGATGGTATCCCAGCTTAGGTAAATTTGGTGTAGGAAAAGAAAACAGTAATGGATACAGACTTTTGCAATTTTGTAGGTATAACAATCTAGTTATAACCAATACGGTGTTTGGTCATAAAATGGCTCATAAAGCTAACATGGTATTCACGTGATGGTAAGACAGCAAAACCTTATTGATTATGTTATAGTAAATCGAAGACTGGCAGGATCAATACAAGATACTAGGGTATATAGGAGTGCTGTTATTGATGTTAAAAGTAAAGATCACCATCTAGTAGTGTCAAGGGTTAATTTAAAGCTGAAATATCGGAAGGGTAATTACCTCCCGGGAAGTTATGATGTTAGTAGACTCCAGGATGAGAATTTGAGAGAAACTTTCCAGGAACAGTTGAATACTAAACTTGAGAGCTTAAAATTTGATAATGTGGAAGATGGTTGGAATAATTTTAGAAAAATAATTTGTGAAGTTGCTGAAGGTGTATTAGGGAAGAAAGCTAGAACTGCAGCTAAGAATATTAGTGAAAAAGCTTTAAGTTTAATAGAAAGGAGAAAGGACTTGTACAAGAATTATCTGAGTGATAGATCACATGAAAACAAAAGAAATGTAAAGAAAGTGGAGAAAGCATTGAAATATGAACTAAGGAGGTGTGAAGTGGAGGCCATGGATAAAATTGCCGAGGATTTAGAAGATGCAGCTAGACGGCATAATAGTAAAATATTGTACTGGCACGTTAACAAATTGAGAGGTAGTAGTCAATCCGGACTTGTCCCAGTTAAAGATAGGAATGGGGTGGCAATTAGCGATAAGACAAAAGCTAAAGCGAGATGGGCCGAACATTTGAGAATTTGCTTAACCGAGATAGAGTTGCAGGAAAAAATATAGAGGAAAATGAAAAAGTTTGTGATACCTTGGATGTGAAGGAAGATTTGTTTTGTGAGGAGGAATTAGAAACAGTACTAAAAGGATTAAAGAATAATAAGGCTCCAGGTGCTGATAGGGTAGTAAATGAGTTTCTTAAATATGGTGGCTCTGAGGTTAGAAATAAGTTATTGGAGATTATGAATATGATTTTTGAAAAAGGGGAAGTACCTAATGATTTTAGGAAAACCTTAATTAAGCCACTTTATAAGAAAGGTGATAAAAGTGAGTGTGGTAATTATCGAGGCATTAGTCTGGTCTCTGTAGGTAGCAAATTGCTTAGTAATATGATACTTTTTAGACTGAGAGGTGCCGTAGACAAAGTTTTAAGAGAAGAGCAGTGCGGTTTTAGAAAAGGTAGAGGATGTGTTGACCAAATTTTCACTCTTAGGTTAATAATTGAGAAGTGCCTAAGTTTTCAAAACACCTTTGGTCCTTAGTTTTATAGATTATGAGCAAGCGTTCGATTCTGTTGATAGAGGAGCTTTAGTAAAGGTTTTATCCTTGTATGGTATACCAGACAAATACATTAAAGTGATTAGTGCTATGTACGAGAATAACACTGCTGCGGTTAAGGTAGGAAATGAGGTTAGCAGCTGGTTTTGTATTAAATCAGGAGTTAAGCAGGGTTGTGTTCTATCCCCCTTTATATGGATTATTTTGATGGACTTTGTTTTAAGGAGCACAGGAAAGGCAATGGGAGACCACGGAATCAAATGGGGAGGAAAAAAGTCTCCTGGACTTGGATTATGCTGATGATTTAAGCATCCTAGATGAAAGTGTGAGCAAAATGAATGAAGTTTTTAGAGGTTTTGCGAGTTCAGGGTGCTAGTATTGGTTTGAAAATTAATGTTAGGAAGACCAAGTCACTAAGGCTAGGAATAAGTGAAGATGAAAAAGGTGACGTTGGGTAATGAAAAGATTGATCAGGTGGGCAGTTTCACTTACCTTGGTAGTATTATTAGTAAAGATGGTGGGAGCAGTGAAGATGTTAAAAATAGAATAGCCAAGGCTCAGGGTGTGTTTTTTCACAGTTAAAAAAAGTCTGGAAGAATAGGAAGATAAGTCTGCAAACCAAGATTAGAATCTTAGAAGCTACAGTGATGACAGTGGTCAAATATGGCTCTGAAGCATGGACGCTCCGAAAAGCGGATGAAGATTTGCTAGATGTTTTCCAGAGAAATTGCTTAAGGATTGTTCTGGGTACCCGGCTGACTGACCGTATTTCAAACAATAGGCTATACGAAAAATGTGGTTCAATACCACTTTCTAGGTCTATAATGAAAGAAAGGTTGAGGTGGTTAGGGCATGTTGTTCGGATGAAGGATGACAGATTGCCGAAGATTGTTCTTTTCGGCCAACCATCTAGGGCTAAACGGAAAGCAGGTCGTCCCCGTCTGGGTTGGGAGGACGTCATAAAGAAAGATTTAAAGGAAATGGGAACTTCGTGGGCGGGTGTAAAAAGGGAGGCTTTGAATAGATTGGGGTGGAGGAGGAGCGTGCGTAGCTGTGTTGGCCTCAGGCGGCTTGGTGCTGCGACGAGTTGTTAGTAGTAGTAGTAGTAGTATTTTGAGACAAAAAAAAGGTGCGTGGGAGAGGCCTAGTTGCCCCCCAATTTTTGGTCAGTTAGAAAGGGCTCTAGAACTTTAAATTTCCGTTCAAATTAACCTCTGTCACGATTTTCTAGGGCCACTGGGTCGATTCGATAACCCGTGGAAAAAAAAAAAAAACACAGCACCCCGTGATCTTTCGTCTGGCAAAAAATACTAAATTCCATATTTTTTAAGATAGGAGCTTGAAACCTCTGCATTAGGGTTCTCTGATACGCTGAATCTGATGATGTGATTTACATTAAGATTTTATGACTTTTAGAGTTTTTTTGGCCCTTTTTTCGAAAATCAGGCAAATTTCCTCAGGCTCGTAACCTTTAATGGTTAAGACTATGCCTAATGAAACTTACTTATTTTAAATCAGCATAAGAATTCGATTATTTTGATATATCTACTGGTATCAAAACTCCGTTTTTAGAGTTTCGGTTACTATTGAGCCGGGTCGCTCCTTACTTACAGTTCGTTACGATGAACTGTTTAATAGCTGAATTACTGCTTTTCTACAAATGTGTCCTACAATATTTTTTTCCTGTAAAAAAATTCGATCTATCTTTTTGGAGTTTTTTTCCCTTTTTTAAATAGTGTTTTTGATAACGGTTATGTTCTGATAATGGCCATGTTATTGTAAATGGTTTAATCCTGAATCGGAATTAGTTTCACTGGAGAATTTATCTCAACCACCTTCAGCCTTTCGGCAGCTGTATTTCAAAGTTGTGTAATTTTACGCGTCTTACATATAGTGATAATCTTCATCGAGGCTCATGCCGTGAGGTCTCATTACTCCTATCCCAAATTAATATTAAACCTAGCCAAAAACGTTAAGAAATCAGAGGTTTGATTAGTATCTTAGATACCAGTGAATGATTTGGTCGTGGTGAGGGGGCCATATCCATGGGTCCCACCTCGCCATACCTTTATCTGCTATTCCACTCTCATCGATATTCTTCACTTTAGTGGCTTGGGAAACTGACATCGTTTGGTGTGTCTTCACGTCCTCACTGGCTAAAGCCTTGTAGCCCTTATACCTATTAGAGAAACCAGCAAATATGGTTGTGGCTTCAAATAAAATTTTTGACACCCTTATCCTGCCAATATTAATTCACACATTGAGACATGGAAGCCAAAAAATGAAGCCTGGCCTCTTTCTCTGCTTTTAAAACTAAATCCCTCGTTTCAAAAAAACACAAGTCTTATAACCTATAAGTGATTCAGTGACCTGGCTATTTCTATAATGTGAACCAGTCGTGACCCTTCAAGGTAATTTTCAAATCCACTTCCATGCTTTTCTCTGTGGAGGCTGTCTTCCAAAGGGGTGGAATTCTGACTTCAAACCTCAATACCATCTGCCTCACCACCACACAGTTGTTGGTCAGTGTATTTTGCAGAAGGGACATCCACTATCTGCTTAAGTATTATGTCCCTAGAATCACCAAAAAGGACACCCAATCCCAAAGCTAAGATGATGCCTTTTGGACGCAATACTTTTCAAAGCTTTTTAATGAATAAATGGCACGGTTTCCTTTTTAGAAGAAAGATTATTTTGTCCATGCTTATCAGCCCTGTCCAAGCTGAAGACTTCTACCGACATCTGAAGCATTAGGAGCTCATGCTAAACATTGCAAGTTTTACCATCAGATTTGTCCATTAACTAATCACGTCGATAGGAGTCATGCCAATTTTTAGAATGGAAAAGTGTATTAAAAAGCAAAAAAACTGGTTGTAATTTGGCTTCTAGTCTTCTTCTTATCTATTTTATTAAATCAACCAGCCAAGACAGGATAAATCTTTTATTTGATATATTACAGAAAAAATTGGGAATTAAATCCATAGATATGGAAAAAGAATAGAGCTCAGATTCTGCCAAATTTCATAATCAAATTGTGTCGTTATCCAGGAATCGTGCCATTTTTTTTTTTTTTTTTTTTTTAGTGAGTAAATGAATTAAATAGTAAAAGCGGTGGAGTAGTAATCTTTGGTTTGTCATCTGCGTCATTCTACCACTGTCAAAAACTCTTCTCGATTTTTGATGGTGTTGTTATGGGATTGGGCATTAACGTGTCTAACCTGGACTACGCGGATGACATCGGCGCTCTTGCTGCTGACCCAGCAACTGCCCAAGAAATGTTAAATGAAATAGCACATTTATTTCAGCTACTGGGTATGAAGATCAACACGGCCAAAACTAAAGTCATGGACCTAAATATACAGTTGATTATCAGCTTGTGCTTTACGGACAATAATTGGAAAAAGTCGATAGTTTCACCTATCTTGGCTCAATAATAGACCCTCGTGCAGGCTGTGACCTTGACGTACAAAACAGAATAAACCAAGGCCAAGCCATCTTCTCACAACTCCGCTGACATTTGTGGAGCCGGCGGGAGATCAGCAAGAAGACAAACATTTCTGTCTATAAAGCGGCTGTTAGATCTGTTCTCTTCTATGTAGTCGAAACTTGGCCACCGAAGTCGCATTATCTCCATGATTTGGAAGTCTTTGACCACCACTGACTACGAAAAATCTTGAGGATTCGATGCTCCGACAGAATCTCAAATGTTGATGTGCGCCATCGCTACTGTAACATCGAACCCGCCATTACGATTGTGAAACAGAGAAGACTGCGTTGTCTTGGTCATGTCCTTATAAGACCCAATGACTGCATTATAAACCAAGTGCTTCTAGCTGCCCCGTTGCCAGATTGGGGCAGGCGACCTGGCGGTCAATTGAAGAATTAGTGGGCAACTGCCAGAAGCGACCTCGACCCCATTGACGGATTTCGAAAGTTGGAGAGCTGGTGGCTCCGGTTTTCTGAAGAGCTGGCACAAGATCGCGACAAATGGGAGTCAACCATACGTAGTCTTCTAGATGCCAGGTGAGGTGGCCGCGTCTGGTCACGCAACAAGTACAAGTAAGCCATTCTACCACTAAGCTTTTCATATCTTTTCTGCTTGACACTAGTTGATGTAAGAGATTCAGTTTTGAACTATGTCTTTGGTGTTGTGAAAATTTTCGGCTGGTAATGTTCTCAAGGTTTAAATATTCTTAGCATGGCTCAAACAATGAAAGTAGTCCGTTAGTCTATTGTGACCTTGAACGTCAGCAGCTGCACCGCTAGTCAAACTTGTCATGCTAGCAGCTTTGCTGAACCTATGGTCTACACATTTCGATAAATCTAAATTGAATTTACTGGCCACATTCAGTGGTAGCTTTTGGTGACTCCAAATGGGTGGCGCACTGAACTTGGAATGCTTTGTCCGAAAGGCGAGGGTTCGATTCCCCGGTGTGGCCAGTTATTTGGGTTGGGACGGGGTCAGTGGCGTGATTTTGTAATCTCAGCCAGAGTCAACCTAGCTCCAAATGGGCACCTGGAGAAATCTAGGGAAGGTAAACAGGAAGGGCGTGCGAAAGCACAGGATGACTGGCCCCCATCCCCTCATTGCATTTCCTGACTGAACGGCCTTGAGACAGATATCAGCACCACCGGTTTGGACTTTAAGAAGTCAAGTGGCTTATCCTTTACCTTTTTAGGAAGGTGTCAAGCACTACAAAGAGACCTTCTCGAGCAGTATACCCTTTTCTTATAATTACGCATAACAGCAAACAATTATGATCAGTTCCCTTGATTATCTACTGATAACTCATCAGCAAAGAGACACCAAGCTAATGTGCTGTTTGCTTTTCCAGCAATTTGGTTTTTATCATCTCTCCAGTCATCCCAATTAATTCATTCTGAAAACCCTTACTCATATATGTTTCCACCCACCCTGCATTATTTAGTTGCCCAATATCAAGTTCTTAATGAGCATTAAATAAAGATCTTGAGCTCCTATTATAAATCATTTTAAATCTGAAAATCAAGAGTATAACCTAATTCCAAGAAAAAGTATACCAGAGCTTTATTATTTGCCTTTTGTTTTTCTTTCATACAGATTTCGCAAATTTGCGCTGTGGCTCAAAGCAGATGAGACTTAAACCAGGGTGTTTTTTTTTCTTTTTTGAGCGTCAGATGAAAAGCCATTGTTCAAAGTTTACCCTTGGCTTGAAATTTCTTTAAAGAATAGTCCAAAATATCTCTGTATACTTTCCCACTTTCTCCTATACGTTTCTGTCTTTTTTTTTTTCTATTATACATATTTGCATTTGGGTTTCTTTTTTTATCCGTTCCGAAGAATTGATAATTCACTGTAAACCGAAATTATTTTGCAATCGCCAATCTTACACTAGACAAAAACCAGTCCAGCATCGAAAACGGTTTCTCGTTCTGAATAAATTAATGAGTGAAATCTTTCAAAATTCAACTTGGTCAAAGTGATGACTATATTCAAGTTTATCTAAAAACAAAGGGTGACACCGAGTTTAGAAATATCAAGGGAGTATCCTTGTAACTGTAGTATGTTGGATGAAACCAAGAGTTACGCCAACATCATGGGGGGGGGGGGCATGACCCTTACCTTTCTTCCTGGATTCACTGGGGTTCCACTGAAAAAATATCTTCTTGCATTTTTACTGGTTGATTCAGTTTCAGCTTTAAAACGCCAAATGGAAATAGGGCTTTACTTCAAGAAAAATCAAAAGTTGTTGAGAAGTTGAGCTAGAAAACACTTTGAAAATTCCAACTGCTATTCGATTTTAGTTAAGTTGAATGTTATTGAAAGAAGCTCATTCATTTTTTGAAGAACAATTATCATATTATTGAATCACAAATATCTATCGTTATTTTCAAATTTAAAGTACAAGAATTTATCACAATAATAATAATAACTTATTTCCAGCCTGCAATAAAATAAAAAAATAATGCTTTGCAGCATACAGAATATAAGAAAAGAAAAAAAAAGTTAAAACAAAACAACTGCGAAAGACATTTTATAAAACTCTAAAACGGATAAAATCTAAAATTGTAGACTTGAACAGTCGCCAATGTAGCTCCACAAATTTTTCTGTTATGCACGGATAGCCAAAATTCTGCATAACTTTTACATTTTTTTTGCCACGGTGCCACACATAATAAACATTTCAAATATCGCAAACATACTGAAAAAGTGTTTGATGCATATTAAGCAAACTAGATAAAAAAAAACATAGTGTTCAGAATAGGATGAGTACAGCTTTGTTCGCACCCACAGTTACGTTTGTTCCAAATAGCATTGGTTTTGAATGCTCAGGCTAGCTACTTTAATCTAAAAAGAACATCCGAAAAAGTGACTGTGAATTATTTGTTATCAATATTCCTCACCATTTGAAAGATTAAACTAGAGGTACAGAAAAATCAAGACAACTAAGCGATGATCTAAAAGAAATATTATTATTCAAAGAGAGGAATTCACATTTATCAGCATTCAGAGAGAGTCCAATAAATAATAAAAAAGAGGGAACAAAACTGACAGATCCAGAAAACCCCCTCCGAGTACTTACTTCTATTTGGAGCAGGACCAAGCATTTTCCACCTCACCTGGTGTCTGATATTCAGACGGGTGGCCTGAGTTTACCCCCCCCCCCCCCGGAAAATACCCCGTGCGGAAAATAACCACCTAGAAATATACCCCCGTGGAAAATACCCCACGAAAAATGCCCCCCCCGTAAAATACCCCCATCCCGCGGAAAATACCCCCGCCCCCCGAAAAATACCCCCCTGTGGGAAATAAGGCTTTCCAAATTTGAGAATTTTATTTGAATTTTTTTATTATTATTTCCGTACGGGGAAGAAACTTTGGTACTTGTGTATTATGCACCACTCACTCAAATTTATACTGTGTGTCAAACTCACATTCAGACGTACCCCTCTGTTTACGAATGATTCTCAGAACGTCATCTGAGTAAGCCGGGTAATAGACATTAGAATTCCTCAAAAGTAGTATTAGAACGTTATTAAATATATTAGCCATTCAGAATTTTTAAAATGAGGAAATAAGACTCCCCTAGTCTTATACACGCCAGATGCTTTGAGCAAAGGCTTTTATTAGCCAGTTTTCTAAACGACACAAAAATTCCCATGTGAATGCTTAAGTAGACAAATAATTGAAAAATAATTTATTTTCAATCCAGAAAATAGAGAGCTCAGGTATATAGAATAAACTCAAACGTTCATGACAGACGAAAGTCACATATATACAGACCGTTACCATTTTTTTTGGTACTTGGACAAAACGAAATTCATGGACCTGTTGACTTTCTAGGCTCGAAAAGATCTCTCTCAAAATTGACGTTAGAATTTACAAAAGGCAGCAAAAATATTTCACTTTATATTCACTATAAATATATCCAAATATTTCACTATAATTCAAAAATTGGTTAAGAGATAATACGAAGAGCAAGGCAGCAGACCGTTGCCGCATTCAGAATACAACTGACTGTACCCAAAGGAAGCTATCTGGGACTATCATGCAACAATAACTTTTGGAACAAAAAAAAAAGCTTCAAATGAAACAATACCGCACTAACAGCAACACGAAAATATTTTTTGCTTTTCTTTTCAAATTGTAGTTAAGTTCCAAACGGCCTCGTGCACTATTCTCTTCTGATTCTTCTTAAAATTGGAAGTATATTTCCATCTGTCCGTTATCGGTCGCAAAGTTCACAAATAGAAAAAGAGAAAATTTGGCAACACTAAAATTGAAGCTTCAAAATTCCAAAAAATTATGGCAGGAGTGTCACCAGATTTCCTCACTCGAGTCTTTCAGAAGTATGTTAAGGGCTTTTACCTTTAGCATAGCAATTGTATAAGCTCGAAACTTGCTGCTGAGCCATCAGTAAGCTCCTAATTTTGGGTGTGATGTTAGTAGTTAGGGTGGTTGGAACTGAGATGAATAGGCTATGTTGTAGGCTACTAATTTTTTTTAGCTTTTAAACAAGAGTTATCTACCCCTTTCTCTTAGTCTTTGTGATTTATGTACAATTCTTCTGGGCAAAGGTCTAGGTCAGGGGGATACTGAGTAGGAAACATGTTAAGAAATCAATTCTTACTTCAGACTAGGCCTATAGGTGGCAGAATAATTGGTAAAGTTCTACCAAATCATATTATTGAGTTAGAAATAAAGTGAATACACCATTTGATGCCTTTTTTTATGCTGATTACAAATATAATAATCTTTTCAATCGGAAATGAATTTCAGTCCCCCCCTATATATACCTAACCCTGAATTGGCATATATAGGGGGGGGGGACTGAAATTCATTTCCGATAGAAATGATTATTATATTTGTAATCAGCATAAAAAAAGGCATCAAATGATGTATTCACTTTTGTCCTAACTCAATAGCCTAATATGATTTGGTAGAACTTTACCAAATAATTGTGGTTAATACATTTTCACTGCAACTCCATTTTATTTTACCCCAAACCCTATCCATAATTTGCAAACATATAGCCCAAATTGTATGTTTCCCATGTATTCCATCACCCATCACTCTTTTTTTCTGGTTCTTGTTCTGTCACAGTTGATTCAATTTACAGTTACAAAAATTAAAACAAGAGAGACACAATGTCAGAATACTTTGGAAATATATAATTTGGCCTAGAAATTTGAGTAAATACTTATAGCAACAGAGTAGCCTATTAAGATAGGCCTAGCTAAGAAACAAACCTAAAGAATCAGAATTGTATCATAAATCCTAATATAACAATAATTTCCACAGCAAATTCAACTTTAAACTAACCTACCCTTTCTAACCTAATCCAAAAATATAGCCTATATAAACATATTTTCCATACATTATTGTTTCTCGGTTTTGTCACTTTGAATTCAATTTATGGGTAAGCTAGTTTTAACAAGATTGATGCTAACCCAGGTATATAAGCTGTATCTTAAATAAGAGAAAAAGGTATCATTTTTGAGGGTCTATAAAGAGCCTACAATTGAATTTGTAACAGAATCAAATGTCTGATTTGCATTCAGGGTGAAATTCTGATTGTCAAATTAAGTTTGTTTCCTTGCTATTGGAATACTCTGTTAATGTAAATATTTACCTAAATTTGCGCATTAGGGGAGCTTAGAGGTAAAGTGATTGTTTTTCTAACATTTTCCTTCTCAATAACCCTTAATATAGAAATTTAGCTTCTTCTGTTTTACAACACTTTCCTCAGACTGAATATGTCCATGATAGTTTGTCTATGATTTATGCTGGCTAATTTGTTTAGTAAATTTTCTGATCTATTAAATATTGAAATAACTAAGAAATAGACACACATGTAGAATCAGGATTTGTCTACAGTTTGGTTTACTAAAAAAAACAGTATAAATTTCTAAAAACAATTATAAAAAATCCTAAAATACTTATTTATATGATTCCAAAACATGCTTCACTTTTCTGTACCCCCCCCCCCCCCCCCCCCTACTTAATATGCAAGTGTATAAACACAGACCATATATTGGCTATGCAATATTCCACTTCTAGATTTTGTTGATGTTGTTTTTTTTGCCATTAAATTTATTAGAACAAAAGGGTGATTGGTTCATAACACCAAACAATGCTAATAAAAAAATCAGTATAGCTTTCTCTATAGGATTGTATCTGGCCCCATTGGGGCAGTTTATTTGTAAACAAATAGGTTAGCCTACAGCAATTAAGGTAGTGTTCTTGTCTATAGCCTCTTTTTAAAAGAGAAAATCTATATAATAACAAAAGAGTAAGAGAATTCAATTCTATAACCAACTCCATTTCCAAATATAATGCTCACCACTGTGATGATTTTGCTTCATTGCTCTCTTATCCAGCTAATGGAACTAGATACTAATCAAAATAGTATATTTATCAATTGTTACTTACTTCTGTAAGATTAGATCTTTTTCTTAATGGGTATTTTAATCCCAGTCTTTGCTAAAGCATCACATCATAGTCAAATAATGAGAGTAGTTGGATAAATATCAAATGGTTTGTGGTAATCAACTGTATGTAAAGAGCAACTCAACCTAATAATAACCAAAACTCTAAAAAAGAATTTTGATAACTATTAATATGTAAAAAAATGGGCTTTTGATGCTGATTCCAAATATATAAAACACATTACAGTTCATACTACCCATCAAAAGCTATCAGCCTGAGAAAATTTGCCTGATTCCTGTAAAAAAAAGGGGAAAGGTCCCCAAAAAGTAAAACAATCTTAATGAAATTTACACCATCAGATTAAACACATCAGAAAACCCTACTGCAAAGGTTTCAAGCTCCTATCTAGAAAAATGTGGAATTTTGTATATTTGCCTGAAGAAAGATCACAGATGCATGTTTATTTTATTATTTTTTTGTTGTTTTTCCCAGGGGATACTGTTTCAAACCAGTGCTCCAGAACATCAGGCAAGGGCTCATTCAAATGGATATTAAAAGTTTTAGTCTCTCTTTTATATGACCAAAAATATTTTAGGGCAGCTAGCCTACCTCTTATATGCCTTTTTTCCCCAAAGACATCTGGTCAAAATTTTGAGATAGCCATTTAGTTCAGAATAATAGAAGGGGCTGTAAGTTATGCAGTTTGTCCAGTGTTTACACATAGTATTTGTTATTGGGAGATATACAAAAAAAAAATTTGGTGGGGGAAAGTTTCCAGGGGAATTTTCCTGGCATGATTTGAAAAACATCAAGAAGTTACTTTGAAAAAACAAGTTTTTTTCAAGTGATCAGCAAGGAGCAATATTAGAACCTTAAACAAACAGAAATTAATTTGTATATAAGGGGGGCTGTGTCTTCCTCATTCCTTGCCCTTTATGCTAAATTTTGACTTTTTGTCCCAATTCTTGAAGAATGACATCTCAAACACAAGGCCCAGTGAATTTGAATCAAAAGTATTTCAAAAGAACTTTAAGGTTTTAGCATAAAGAGCAAGGGATGAGGAAGAGGTATCACCCTCCCATATATGGAATAATCTCTGTTCATTTTAAGTTTTCAATCTTCCTCCTTACTTCCAATTGAAAAAATGTGTTTTTTAAAAATGTATAACATTTGAAAATGACTTCAAAGCATGGATGAAAATTGTAGAAACATACTAACCATTATATTTGAAAAAGTGCTGATTAGGGAATCAGGGGTATTACTCTTCTGTTACTGTTTCTACTGTTAGAGGCCATAGATGTGTATGTTACAATCACTGTATCTGGAATCAGTATTAGAAGATGCATTGAGTGGTGTGCTCATTTTTGTAGTTAGCAAAGTAATATAGACATGCATATATTTGTCTCTGAATGAACTAATTTGTATAGTTAAAAATACTAGGCTACATCACAAAAACCATTGTTTTGTCATAACAATAAGCTAATAAAGCTGGGAAAACTGAGGATAGCTGACATCCACCATGCTAAAAGTGGGGTCACAATGCTACTTGGCAGTTTTCAAATTTGTTCGTATTTTTTGTCTGAAAATACCATTTTTACATATAAAAATGCTTTTTGCTCAATGAAAAGCTGTCAAAACACAAGTTGTGCTGCTAAAGTGTTGGCAGCTTTTGGAATTCTGTTACTGGCAGCTTTGGAACTTTTTCCATTCCTGGCTGAAATTTTTTTTTAAAATCTTTGTGCAAGATTCCTTTTTTAGAATAGTCTAATCAATTTAATCAAGTAAAGAGTAAATTAGACTTGCATGATTTTATTTTTTTTTCCTTTAGGGGACTTAGTATGGAAGGAGTTGTCATAGAAAACTCAGAACAGTCCCATTTGATTGGACACTTAAAGTTCTAGTGCCCTTTTTAAGAGTCAAAAATGTTTCTACCAAAAAAATGTAATCAAAACCTTGAAATATCCATTTTGTTCAGCATAAGTGGAAGGTCCAATAACCATGCCTCTGGGGACAACAGGACTCCCCACAGGCCCTGGGGAAAGGTTTGAAGCTATGCAATTTGCCCTTGTATTACTTATATGCATAGTATTTGTTATTGGAGAAGGGAGTAATGTTTGATCCTTGGTCTAAAAAAAGGTTGAGGGTATTAAGGTGAAGCTTTCAGAGAATGTTGAGGGGAGTGTTGAACTAAATCAAAATACACTATGTGCATGCAGATTGTCAAAAGGGCATATCTTAGGAACAGCTTAGAGCATTAAATTGGGACTTTCAGGGCATGATGAAGGGGATGTTCAATTGACCAAAAGGCCATATGTGCATGGTAGTACTGCAAATACTTCTGCTTCTACTATGGCTAAGGATATTTATTTATTTATATAGTAGTACCAAAATACAGTAAGCTTTAACAAGCTTGTTGCACTAAACAATTATAAAAATAAAAAATTATTTAAGTCATGTTTCTTACTCTAACAGTCTTTCATTCATATTGGTAACACTTGTAAATTTTTTTTCATTGTAGCTAGAACAACTAAGATCCACTACTCACCACTAAAGAATCTGAGCATTAAGTTGGCACTTTCAGAGCTTGTTTAGGGGGTTGTTAAACTAGTCAAAAGGGAAAATGTGTGCACTGCTACTACCACTACTAAGGCAAAGGTTATAAATACAAATCTTTCAGGGAATACTGAGGGGGGATGTTGAACTAAATCAGAACAAAATATGTTCAAGCTGGTTATCAGAAAGGCATATCAACAATATCTCAGGAACAGTATAGAACATTAAATTGAGTGTTTCAGGACATATTGAGGAGATGTTGAACCAGCCAAAAGGCACTATATGCATACTATTACTGCTAATTTAGCTGTTCTTCCTCCTCCTCCTACTACTATTGCTACTACTATTTCAAAGGTTAAGTTTATTAAGCTAAAGCTTTCAAGAAATGCCAAGGGGGATGATGAACTAAATCAAAACTATATGAATGCAAGCTTTCAAAAGTGCACATCAAAAATATCTACAGAACAGCATAAAGTATTAAGTTGAATTGAACAAACCAAAAAGGCTCTATGTGCTTGCTAGTACTACTGATACTGCTAATACTAAGGCTAAGGTTATAAGGGCAAAACTCCCAGGATGCATTGAGAGGGATGTTTGACTAACCAAAAGGAACTAAGTGCATATTGCTACTTCTACTACTAATACTGCTTTTCCTACTGCTAATACTGTTGCTGCTACTAATTTTAAGGCTAAGGTATTTATACTATCAAAACTATGTCATGAAGGTATGGAGTAATAAGTTGAACTTTCAGGACATATTAGGGGGGATTTTGAACTAACCAAAGGACACTATATGCATACATCTATTGTTAATATTGCTAGTACTATTACTACTGCCATTATTGCTTCAAAGTAAAGTATAGTGGGTCTGCATGAAAAATGTGTTTGGTATAATTTTTGTGAATATTAGATAGATAGATAAATAAGTGTATTTTAAAGCCAAATATACGGCCATGAACACAGTAAAATCACATAAATGAAAGGCACAAATAATATAAACTTTGATCAGCAATCATCATAAAACACTACATTAAGCTAATAATAGTATTTAATACTTGGAAACATGGTCATTGAAAAAAAAAAAAACATTTAACATTCAGAAAAAAACACTTAAATGAAACATAAAAATTTACTTAATATTTTTTTTTTTTTTTTTTTTTTTTTTTTTTTTTTTTTTTTTTTTTTTTTTTTTTTTTTTTTTTTAGTTAATTAACAATATTTCCAGATACCTCACTATTCTTCTGTAATTTTTTTAGTGCCCATATACCTAGAAAGAATTGTTTTATGACTTCAAACTATCCAAATAGTTTACCCCCCCCCCCCCTATTTGCAAATATATAACCCAAATTACATATTTCCCATGTATTCTCTCACTTGTCTTTGTCTTGTCTTGCTCTAAGCTGAAAAAAACTAACAGAGAAACCGGTTTTGTTCTCGAGTTTTACACAGCGTAAACTTGAGTGAGTTGCCCATAATACACAAGTACCAAAACTCCTTCCCCCTACAGAAATTAAAAAAATAAAACTTGAATAAAATTCTCACATTTGGAAAGCCTTCTTATCCACAGGGGGGGGGGGGGGGTATTTTACGCGGGTAAAGTATTTGGACAGTTTGAAGTTAGAAAACAATTCTTTCTAGGTGTATGGCCACTAAAAAATTACAGAAGAATAGCGAGGTATCTGGAAGTTTTGTTAACTAAAAAAAAAAAAAAAAAAATCCCAGTATAAAGTAAATATAATGTCTCATTTAAGTGTTGTTTTTTTTATTGACCTTTTTTCCAAGTATTAAGTACTATTATTATGTTAATGTAGTGTTTCATTTAAGTATTTTATGATGATCGCTGATCAAAGTTTATGTTATTTGTGCCTTTCATTTATGGTATTTTACTGTGTTCTTGGCTGTATATTTGGCTTTAAAACACACTTATTTATCTATCTATCTAATATGCAGAATAATTGTACCAAACACCTTTTGCATGCAGACCCGTTATACTTTACCCCCTCCCCCTAATGTGCAAATATATAGCCCAAATTTATTTCTAAAGTAACGAAGAAACTGACCAAAAAGACGGTGTGTTCACGAATTTTACACAGCATAAACTTGAGTGAGTGGCGCATAATACACAAGTACCAAAATTCTTTCCCCTACGAAATTAAAAAAATAAAACTCAAATAAAATTGTCAAATTTGGAAAGCCTTTTTTCCACGGGGGGGGGGGGGGTAAACGCCTAGAACCGTATGTATACTATTACTGCTACTACTACTGATGCTGCTTCTACTAGAGCTAAGGTTATAATTATGAAAGTTTCAGGGAGTTTTGAGGGTGATGTTGAACTAGCTAAAAGGAACTAAGTGCCTACTACTATTGCTGCTGCTAATCTTACTGCTACTTCTGCTACTGCTACTGTGACAACTACATCTTAAGGCTAAAGGAATTAAGGTGAAACTTTCAGGGAACTTTGAGTGGGATATCTCAGCTAAGTTCTTACTGCTACTACTTCTACTGGATCTGGCTTAATCTTCCAGAGAATTCTCCATGCAGAATATTCCAGCAAGAAAATACCCCCCCCCGCCTCCTCTGACAATTCGCCCTGGAAAATCTCTCCCCAGATGTGACATTGAGCAGTCAAAGAGAAATTCAGACAAATAAAAACGACAAAGAAGAGTCTATCAGCTATTGTGTAGGAGGGGAGGTAGGTCATTGTGTAGAAGGGGTTGGGATATGCCAGATGCCTAAAAAGTACTTTTCAATGCCCAAATTGGCTAAATCTTCATGAACCATCAGACGAATGTAGGAACGGGTGGGGGTTGGAACTAATCTCATCTCCCTTCATTTAGACTAAGCCTGAATAAGGGTGCTGCATGGGAATACCTTCCTTCTTGTTGCAGAAAAAGGCTTGCAATATTTATTTTAAAGCTTCATTTAACTAAAATAATTTGCTTCATATTTCATAAAATTTAATGCAATGATATGTAATTGCGCATAAGCTTTTATGAAGGAGGGGGGTGGTGGAAAATTTTGTCGCCGGAAGGGGGGCAGATGCCTCAAGGTATACATTTTAATGCCAAAACATGCTCAATCTTATTGAGCCTCTAAGTAAATATAGAATTATTTGTGGGGAAAGGGGTGGGGTAGAAATTGATATCTAATCCCTCTTGATTTCCAGGAATATTTCTGTTCTACGTCTTTATATTATGGAAATAATATATATATATATATATATATATATATATATATATATATATATATATATATATATATATATATATATATATATATATATATATATATATATATGGAAATATATATATACTTTATATAACATATGGAAATATATTTATATATAATATATTATAATATATATATAACATTTATATATAATAGCCTAATATAGAAATATGTAAATATAATTTATGGAAATATAGAGTAACACTATACCCTAAAACAAACATAATTTATTCTGTATAGGATGCGGGCTGTCCTCTACCCCCCCCCCCCTCCTTTCGTGGTCGTAAAACTTTGGAGAAGGTTCATTTGAAGTCAGAAGTGATGGGAGAGCTACCAACCCCTGTCCTATAACTTTTTTTTATATCTGGTTCTTTTGTAATTCCTTAAAAAATCTGATCAACATTTCGAGGTACTCATTTTGTTCAGAATAGTTGAAAATATCAATACATCTGTATCCAAATACAAGGCATGATTTTTTAAGTAAGTACCGTTTTGCGATACCGCCGCCGCAGCGCTACGCTCGGTGTTCTGCGCATACGCGCTGGTTACCTACATCTCTTGTCTACGCACTGACGCCATTACAGTGTGATTCTTCATTGTATACGTTGTTTACTGAGTGCTTAAGATACCTCCGACAATCGTGAGTCCCGCCGATTGTGAAGTACAAGCTGTTATACGATTTCTTAGTGCTAAAGGCATAAAACCGATCGATATTCATCGCGAGATGTGTGAAGTTTACGGACAAATCATTATGAGTGATGGAATGGTAAGAAAATGGGTGAGAGCATTTAAAGATGGCCGCACAAATGTGCATGATAAAGAACAGAATGGGTGTCCTTCTGTCTTTAATGAAGATTTGGTGCAGAAATTAGAAGAAAAGGTGAGAGAAAACAGACGATTTACAACTTCATCAATGAGCGACTGGTTGCCTCAATATTCTCGTAGTGTTTTGTATCGCACTGTGACTGAGAACTTGAATTACCAGAAATTGTGTTCACGTTCGGTTCCAAAAATGTTGACGGATTTTCACAAAACCCAACGTTTAGGCGGTGCATTGACTTTCCTTGAGCGTTACCACAATGAAGGTGAAAATTTTTTAGACCAAATTGTTACTGGTGACGAAACAGGGATGGCCTACGTCACACCAGAATCAAAACAACAATCAATGGAATGGCGACATTCATCATCACCCAAAAAAGTGAAGTTTAAGCAAACAATTTCTGCCCGGAAAATCATGTGGACAGTTTTTTGGGAAAAAGACGTTTCAAGTTGAGTAAGGGTATCGTTTTGCTGCATGACAATGCCCGTCCACATGCGGCTAATCAGACCAAAGATCTCATCAAATCTTTTAAATGGGGAAACTCTAGATCATCCTCCATACAACCTTCATCTGGCGCCGAGCGACTACCATTTGTTCCTGCACTTGAAGAAACACCTGGGTGGTCAGCGTCTTCAAGACGATATCGAAGTCAAAACAGTTGTGATACAGTGGTTAACAAGTCAGGCGGCAGAATTTTATGAGGAGGGTATTCAAAAACTGGTGCCACGTTATGACAAGTGCCTCAAAATTCACGAAAATTATGTAGAAAAGTAGATTAAGGTACAGGCTTTCATGTAAAAATAAAATTATTGCGATATCTTTGCATGTCTTTTTTTAAATTCCAAAACGGTACTTACTTAAAAAACATGCCTCGTATGACATAACCCACATAGCCCAGGGAATAAGGGCCGTAAATTATGCAATCTGTCAATTCTTTACTGATATATTTTATAGTGGAAAAAGGGGGGTATGTTGGGATTCCCGTGGCATGGAACTTTCAGGGATTGTTTTCTTAGCCAAAAAGATCATCAGCATTTTGCTGTGGTATGGATTAGGGATTAGGCCCCGGAATTGAGCCACACATTTTTTTTTTCTCATCAATTTGAAACTCACAGCCATAAGTCCTTGGACCAAGGGGATAATGTACAAAAACTTATTCAAAGGATTGGTCCCGTTGAAATTTAGTCCTCATCTAACAAAGAGGGCTAAAAGCGCCTAGTTTTTTTTTTTTTAATTGGCCTGAAACTTGTACGAAAACTATGGGCTGAGGAGACCCCAATGCAGAAGGAAAAATAAATACTGCTTCCCCTAAAAATACAGCTAAAAAAGGTACCGAAAGTTTTTTCCCGCCCACTTTGAATGGAAGGGGATGTTTGGGAGGGGGATCATTCAATTGACTAAACTTGGGAGCGGAATCATTAAATTAAAAATTCTTTTGTCCTTTTTAAAGACTGAAAGCTACTGGGGGGCATTCGACCTCCCTCTCGGTTCCTTTTTTTGATATCCGGCCATCCTCTAACCCCAATGATATTGAGTCAAATTTTGAGATATATGTTTCATTCAAAAATTCCGAAATATCTGATAAGTTTGCCTTTGGGGCTGATATCCCCTCCAAAACCCCAACGTTAAACTTTATATTACCCTGCTATGATAACTCAACTCACAGAAACACGAGAAAATAATTAAAATAAAATAAGATTGTCAAAATAAATGTTATAAGACATTCTACACCACATATATTCTATCTGTATTTGGAATATTGGTAGAATATTCTGAAATTCCTTCTTTTCTTCATTATTTTATTTGTCATGCTTTCTCTTCGGCAGCTGAATTTTGTGTGGAATGATTAACTAAATCAAAATACAATATTTGCATACAGGCTGTCAAAAGGGCGCATTAGAAATGCTTCAGGAGTAGCTCAGAGTATTAAGTTGATGTGCGTACTACTACTACTGATAGGATGACTACTGCTGCTGCTACTAAGGCTAAACTCATAAGGGTCATACTTTCAGGGAGTTTTGAGGGGGATGTTGAACTACCAAAACTAACTAAGCACGTACTACTGTGACGACTACTTCTAAGGATAAGGGTATTAAGGCGAAACTTTCAGGGAATGCTGAGTTTGGATGTTAAACTAAATCAAAAAGCACTGCACGTTGTTAAAAAGACATGTAAGTAGTATCTAAGGAACAACATAGAACTTTACGTTGAAACTTTCCGGGCATGTTAAGGGGGATGTTGAACTAACCAAAAGGCATTAACTCTATACTATTACTACTAATGCTGCTACCATGGTGAAACTTTCAGGCAGTGTCGAGGTGGGTTTTGAAATTGCCAAAAGGAACTAGGTGCATACTACTGCTGCTTTTGCTACCTCTACTGCTACTATTGCTACTACTACTGTGACGACAACACCTTAGGCTAGGTGTATTAAGGTGAGAAACTTTTTCGGGAATGTTGGGTGGGATGGTGGATATTAGACTAAATCAAAACGTACTCTGTGTATAAAGGTTGTCAAAAAGGCCTATCAGTAATGTCTAAGGAACAGCGTAGTGTATTAAGCTGAACTTTCTGAGTATATTGAAGAAACCAAAAGGCATTATGTGCATACTGATACTGCTAATATTAATACTGCTACTACTACTATCACTATTACTTAAGGTGAAAATTTCAGGGAATGTTGAAGGGATATTGAACTAAATCAAAACATACTATGTGTGTGTAGGTTGTCAAAAGGATTGTATCAGTAGTATCTAGGATCGGCTTGAAGTGATAAGTTTTAACTTTCAGAGCGTGTCAAGGTGTCGAACAAACCGAAAGGCGCTATGTGCATGCTAAATAATGCTACTACTGCGGTTATTACTATTAAGACTATTACTAAGGGTATTACAGCGAAAATATCAAAACATACTGTATCAAACAGTTTGTGTAACAAACTGTAAGTAAGGAGCGAA
>CM051268.1:10363946-10679812 GCA_027921565.1 Artemia sinica | reverse complement strand
TTTTGCATTAACATGGTTTCGCTTCCGGTGAAATTGGATTATTTTTGACTTGGTGGGTGCAATGGGTAAATCTGAATGTTGAGAGAATTTTTCAAACTGGAAAAGTGACTTTTGCAGATTTGACTGTGCTATCTGAAAGGTGTTTTTAATGTTATTAAATGAGTCTTGCTTCTTCTTCTTCTTTTGAAAAACATCACCTGGAATCCATGATAGACTCCTTTCGGCTTCTAGGAGGTTTCTTCTAAATAAATAATTAAAACATAAAAATCAGTACAATCATCATATAAACAAAAAGGTTCTTTAATTTATTATTATCATTTTTTTGCCTTCAAAATCAACACAATCATTATTGTTAATTATTAAGCTTGCTGTTAATTATTAAGTTTCTATTTTGAACTAATGGGGTTTACATACTATTGCAGTGAAATTTAAAAAGAATAAACTTAGTCTTGTACGAGCCAACTCCCATTCAGATTGTAAAAAAAAATAATCCAAGAATAAGTAATGCTCAACTAAATCAAAATCGTGCTGTGTTTCCCGAGTCCGTGTCTACTAAGGCCGCGGTTCGAATTGTAAATTGTATGTATAATTAAGAGATAAAATAAAGCCATTTTGCATGAATTAAAGCCTAATCTAGCAGATGCTAGCAGTCTTTCTGTATCCAAAATAAACATACAAATTATTCAAGTTTCAAACGTTAAATTATGCAAAACAGAATTTGGGCCATGGGAAAGCCAGTAGGCCGCAAAAATTTGAAAAATAATCCCTTGGAAAACAAAGAAAGAAACTACTTGGACAGGCATCAGAACCCTGTTCTCTGTGCGTCTTTTTACCGCCTGTGGTCAGTTTGGGGCCCTTGACTTCAAAATGTGAAATAGTGAGATGGTATTACGGGTCAGGTGCGGTTCTAAGAAAGAGGGCTGATGATTGCCAAGTGAAGCGTGGTGGTCTGGCCATAAGATTTTTTTTTTTATTTTGATTTGTTTCTTTGATGAAGCAACTTTAAGCAAAAAAGTCATTTTTCCTTGTTGATGAAGATGGGAGACTGTAATTCTCCAAAATAGGGGAAGTATGTGTATAGCTTACATACTTCAGGGTCAGATATGTTAGATTCTAAACTAATGCTGCTAGTCATTACATAAAAATGTTTCTTTTTATCTTTTTATCTATTTCTAAGAACGAGGGCCGATGGCTGCCAAGTGAAGTACGGTGGCCTGACCATAAGTTTTTTTTTATTTGTTTCTTTTTTTGCAAGCAACAGTCAACAGAAAATCCTGCGTGCGTATAGTGGCAATGAAAATTATCCATTGATGCATCTCAAAATATTGTCTATTGCATCAATTCTTTTCTATGTAAACATAGAAGTATAGGGAGGAAAGAATTGGCCCGCTCAGACTATTCAGTTGACTGGATTTTAAAGCCATTTTATAAGTCTAGTCTGAAAGTTTCGTCCAAATTAAACTAATGAACTTTATATATTTTGAATCAGCATCGTTACCATTTCGTTACCACAAACTAAGTCAGTTTCGGATGATGCTTAAGTGCTGTATTTAATTTTTATAAATTTTATATCCAAGATACGTCCATAGTTCGGACTCATTACAATTTCACCATACAGATTACGAATATTGCCAATAGGGGTAATTTTTTCTTGTTAACCTAGTGCTAAGTGGAGGAATTAATTAGTTTCAATCATAATATAAATCTGATTGCTTTGTAAAGCTTTAGACCCGTCATATTATCTACAACGTAACAACAAGTTACGTGCTAGTCTCTAAGACTAGCTTTAAATTTCGACCAGTTTTTTCCTGTGCTATAGGATATGTTTTTGCATTGAAACTTGAATTGGAAATGGAGGAAGAGAGGGGTGCTGTGCCCCTTGAGGGCATAGCACTCATGCCTCCTGAGAGAGGGATGCTGCTTGAAAGTCAGTTTAGGATGTAGCTTCTTTGTTGTGTTTTAATTTGTATGATATTTTCAGCCAAGGTACGTTCATGGTTTGGGTTCACTACAATTCCCACCTGGGACTCTCCCGACGTTGTCTCAAATGTTTGTTTACTCGGGTACTAACCTGACGGAAGTGAAAGCACCCTCACTTCCTGTCTCACTCTATGCTGGAATGGTCTTTTTGGATAATCTTACAGTAATGCGGTAAGTTTTCTATCTCTTTTTCATGTTGTTCGTCTGTCTCCTAGACGGACAGACGTAGATTGTCATTTTTTGAGAAAGTGACAAGCAAACTAAGAGAGTGTTCCAGGTTCGAGAAAAAGTAATATATAATAAACAAAATATTCTAAGTTAGAGTGAATTAACGGCTGGGACGATAAAAATTAATTTCGTCTTAAATTTTTGTGAATGCGGTTAACTGCGTCTGTAGGGTGAACACTTCTACCCATTACATCAAATCGATAAAAAAGGATGCAAGTGACCATTCTAATAAGAATTTAGGCATCATTTTTTTATATGTTTTTATATTTTACTCGCTAAAATTACTCCTGAATAATATATCATTATAATGTGCATTAAGGCATTAGTTAATAAACCGTTCCAGGTACGCAGTTATTAAGTTTCAAATAATTAGGGTAGTAAACTGCAATGTCAACCGGGAACTCTCCATCATAAACGTATATTTTGGAGTTAACCCAAGCGTAGTCCTCGGCGAAAAAGAAGATGAACACCCTAGAGATGATTCAGAAATAAAAACTCAATAAAAAAAGTCAAAGGAACTTAAGAGCCTCAACGTCATTACTTCTCAAAATTCCAACTGAGACTGATAAAAAAGGTTATTCATTCAAGCAAATACTGATGTTTTGACGGCCACCAAAAAGGCATTGCCTAATACTGGCCACATATGCCAGCCACGTGGTGTTAATCATAGTTGCATCCTGAAATTCATCTTTTATTGATTTAATCTTTGTGTTAGACTGCATAGTATCAATTTTTATTAAATGTGTGTACCAATGGGCTCACTGGCTAATGAATGACTTCATTTTTTCGGTGGTAGTTGGGTACGTTTAAGTCAACTTTTCTTTTTTAGAGATCTGTTTGTACAATTGACTGGTGAACCCGTCTTTATTACGATTCTTAGTTAGAATGTTGATTCTTTGAAAGACTTACAATAATACCTGAGTAAATCACTGCCCCTGTTCTGATAGGAGTTGGCTGCTGCTAAGTGAATCAAAAAGTTCCTTATTGTTTTAACGTGATACGGTATCTTGAAGCATCACCCTATTTCGTTCATTATATTTTTTTTGTGTGATTTAGAACTGAAATTTAGTCTTTGTTTGGCAGCAAGTCCATACCCAGAGAGGGGGTAAGGGGGGTTTGAACACCCTCCCTCGAAATGTTTGTCTGACTCGTAAAAACGTAACAAAAATGGATATAAAAAAATTTTGTATGCGTTTTTGAGGGTTTTTTAGTGTCCCCCCCCCGAAAAAAAACGAGTAAAACCCCCTCTGAAAAAAGTAATCCTAGGTACGTCCTTGTTTGGCAGATATTTTAAATTTGAAAAGCATGGACGTATAAAAGAATACCTTAGTAGTCAAGGAGCGTCGGTAGTTTGATATAAAGAAGGTGTAACTGGCCATAACTTTTAGAGCTTTGATAAGAGACCTGAATGACAGGCAACTAGAAGCAAACACCTACTTTCCTAGAAATTTTTGGAAAACCATTTAACTTCTCGCGTTTTATGCTGGAGATAGAGATATTCATTTTTATTGAAACTTGGATGATCAGAAAATGTCAGTTTGTTTTTACGATTGAATGGAGCAGAACTTTCTTTTTAAAGTCCAGCTATTTGAGCAAATTGGCTACTTTGGGAGCTCTCTGTGGTGTCAACCGCTTTGCTTGACACGCTCGCCGACAAAAGGGACGAGAATCTTTTGTACGATTTCACAGTCGAACCACAAATTCTCGCCAGCTCTTGATAGGGGACTAATCCCCTGTGTAAATTCACTGATGGACCCTATGTCTTTGTGATGGTCATCCGACGCTGGAGCTCGCAAATTTGAAAGTACCGTATCGCCTTAAAAGTTTCTTTTGTTTAAAGATCCTTTGCTTTTAATCTTGCCATTGATTGTGTACCTTGTTGCGTTAAATCCCCAAAAGCGAGTATAATTCTCCATTTTAACAATTTTGTCAATGCCAATTTCGGGTTGAAATGGCAAAATTTCAAGCTTGGCTAACAGCAAGAAAGCACAATAATGATGTTTTTTTCATTACTTTAAGAATGCGTTTTAAATTTGTGTAGATTAATATGTAAGGTTTAATATTAAAATATTAGGAATAATTAATATCTCAATTTTTGGCTTTCTACAAATGGGGCTGGAGGGTGTCATAAGGAAAGATTTAAAGGAAATAGGAGCCTCTTGGGAGGGTGTAAAGAGGGAGGTTTTGAATAGATTGGTTGGAGGAGGAGCGTGCGTTGCTGTGATCACCTCAGGCCGCTTGGTGCTGCAATGAGCTGTTAATGCTAGTAGTAGTAGATTTTGGCTATAAGGTGAGAGGATTTAAAAAGTATAAAGATCCTGCAGCGCCATTGATGGTGTATAGCACGTCGAATCGACGTTCCAGTTGCTGCGCCTTTTTCACAGGGATAATAGCAAGCATATCGCCCAACGTTGTGGCAGCAGGGATCTATCCCTGAGCCTCGTGGTGCCAATCAGAGCCTCAAACCACTCTGCTACCACAGGATTAAGAGGATTTATGCTACTAAGATATTATCTTGGTTACCTTCTTGGAGGGAAATCCTACGTTTAGAAAAAATAAAAAGGGAAACAAATAAGAAAGGGCTATGAAAAGAAACAATTCACCCAATCAAAGAATAGTTCAGAAATCGTTCGATGGAATTATAGCCGACTTTTTCTCCAGAAGTATGGAACTGCGGTTTGTAAGATTTTACTTTTTGTTGTTCAAAATTAAGAAGTTTCTAGGGATATCACATTTTTGTCAGCGCTGCCACATTGAAATGTGGAAATAAATGAACAAAACTAATTATTTTTGATTTGACAACATATTTCCTACGTAAAAACTCAAACATTGACAATCTGTTGATTCCCGAAGACAGTTATACCTTCTTAAACTGTTTAATGCCATATGTTTTAGCTTATTTTTTGCTGAGTTTGCGCTTGCATTTTTTTTTCTTTTTGGCACCCGCTACTATCAAAAACTACATAATTACATATTTCTTCTTCATTTAAAATTCAATTCTTGATCTTTCCTTATTTTCTAAGATATATATGATAGTATGTCTCTCCTTAAATAGTTCAAACAATTAGATTCACTGTCCTTGATACTTAAAAGCCTAGAAAGTCTAGAAGCTCTTGAATTAGATTAGAAGGTAGATTATATATCTTCTATATTTTATTTTATTACATTAAGTCATTATTATTATTTTTTTATATTTTATTAAATTATTGAAGATAGATTAGAATAGAAGTATATAGTGATAGATTAGAATAGAAGTGTCAAAAGAAATTTCAAGTAAAGTGAAGGGCAAATCGCCTAAGCAGTGAAAACAGTGGAAAAGGGTGAAAATTGTGGGAAGCTCAAAACTATTTATCTAGAGCCGATGTATACCATAATTAAATATAAAAAAACAAGATTTTCAACTGAAAGTAATGAGCAACATTACAACTTAAAATGAACAGAAATTATTACGTATATGAGGGGATCACCCCTCGTCAATGCCTCGCACTTTACGCTAAAGTTCTAATTTTGTCCCAATCCTTTAACATTGACTCGTGAATCACAAAGACCGTTTGATTTGAATAAAAAGCTCTTAAAAGTACTAAAAACAAACTTTAACGTAAAGAGCCAGGTATTGATGAGGGGGCGACCCCCTCAAATACGTAATAATTTCTGTTCGTTTCAAGTTTTAATAGTACTCCTTACTTTCAGTTGAAAAAACTTATTTTGTACTATTTGATATCTTATCTTTTTTTAATTAATGCTGGGAAGTCCGATTCCCACTCCCCAGGGAAACCCCCCTCCCCCATGAAAAATTAGTCCATGGAAAAATCATCCCATGTAACCCCCCCCCCCTCTACCGAAAAAAAAACGTCTGTATGCTTCCCAATAACCAATGCTATGTGTAAACAATGAGCAAAGTTCATAACTTGCAGCCCTTCCCCCGGGGACTGTCGGGGTTTAGTCATTCTCATAGTTATTATAACAGACATTGTTATTAGGTTTTTTGACTGTGCTGAAAACAATGGGCATGTCAAAATTTTGATCGGGTGACTGGGGAAAAATGAGCATGGGAGGGGAGCTAGCTGCCCTCTAATATTTTCGGCCACTTAAATAGGGCACTAGAACTTCTGATTTCCGATCACATGAGCCCTCTCCTGATCTTCTACGATCACTGGTTCAATATGATCACCCCTGGAAAGAAAAAGCATCCATGATCTTTCTTTTGACAAAAAAAAAGCAAAATTTCACATTTTTGTACATAGGGGCTTTAAACCTGTACAGTAGAGTTCTCCGGTATACTGAATCTGATGGTGTGATTTTCATTAAGATCACTTGAATTTTGGGTGGGTTCCCCCTTCTTCAAAAACTGGGCAAATTTTCTCAAGCTCGTAACTTTTTATGGGTACCATTAAATTCGATGTATCTGTTGTTATCAAGACTGTTTTTTAGAGTTCGATTACTATTGAGCTGCATCGCTCCTTGCTCACAGTTCGTTACCACGAACTGTTTTATTGAGTGCTGACGGGTCAGACCTCCTTTTTTTTATTTTTTATGAACTACTTTTTTGTATATATTTGGTAGTATATATTTCCTTTCTTCGAATTTTGCACTTACCAACCACGACTTTGCCTGCTAGTGGCTGCTCTGTTTATGGCTGTTTGTTAAATCTGTTGGTTTATGGCTGTTATTCGTTGTGTTGGACAATTATATAACAGTATCCTCAACTTCGTATTTGATATGAAAGTGAAATGAACAGTCGAAACGAAAACATAAAAATGAGTAGAATTGATAAATAAAAAAGCGAAAATAAAATAAAAACTTATTTACACAAAAACAATAAACTTTTGTTCAATGTAGATGCGAGTTCCCTTTCGGTATTCTTTCTGTGCTTTGTACAGCGTTTGTGTGTTTTTCTTTGTTTTTCATACGTGTCATTTCATATGGTTTTTTTTCTCGTTGATAATGGATTCTGGATGTGAAGCCGAAATATTAGGAGTTTTATTATTATTTTTGTATTAAAAAGTTTTTCATTTTGTTTTTACTATCTTATCAAAAAATTACCCGCTTTTTTATGTATATTTTCGTTTAAATTGAATGGAAAGGGAATGTGATCAAAAAGATTATTCGTTAAAATTAAATATAATAATATAAAATGAAAATTAGACTGTATATTTGCTGTAGAATGAACAAAGCAAGCAAATCATTCTTTCATTGACAAAAACAGAAAAAAGTGTGTCTATTTTATTATTAGATTTTTTTGTCTAGTCTTCACAATAACTGCAATAAAAGGTTAAAAAATTAATATATGGAAATTATATTATTATTCTTCTTTTATTTCAGAGAAGGCAACCGTACTCTAGGGATTCAATTGAGTTTGATGTGTGAAGGAATTCAGCGGCTGTTTCAGTTGAAGAAAGTGGATCGGTCGGCTAAAATAATGTTTGGTACCTCCCCTCAGGATGTTGTAACCGAGATTGGTGCACCGTCTAGAATTTTTTACAAGTCAGACGACAAGATGAGAATCCATCGACCAAATGCGCACAGAAGAACTTCAAGTACTCAATCAGACTATTTTTTTAATTACTTTACCCTCGGAATTGTGAGTAAATATTTATAATTATTTTTTTGTAGAAAAAATTACTCACTTTGACTTAGGTCTTCCCACGCCTAGGGCCGCTTAAGGTAGCAACAGTAGACCTTCATTTCTGCCGATCTTGTGTAAGGGACCAGAGTTTATTCAGGGTAGTTTTAAGCTTTGCTTTCTCTTTCACCACTGACTGACCTAGTGTGTTGCACTCTCTTTCCCTCCTTCAATAACAGGATAGGGTCCAACACCATATTTTGTTTTTGGAGGGGGCCTTCGTTAATGCGGACCATGTGCCCCAGCATCTTCTTATCTTTATTCTGACCTCGTTGGTCACTAGTGGCTAAAGGAAAAAAAAAATGTGTCCTCAGAAAAAAAAATTGGGTGAATTTTTACTTCCTGAAAAATCGCAGTTATTGCCATGTCTCCAAAAATTATTGCCATAAATTTGTGTTTTTTTTTGTGTTTTTGACATGCAGCTATTCGTCAATTTGTCCATTTTATAGGACATTTCATTTTTCGCAAAATTCACATTTTTGTGACTGAAATTTTTTAATTTTGTGAATATTACCCAAAACTTTTTTGTTGAAAATTCACCTTTTCCCTCACTGCTTATAGGCCCCCCTTGTATAGAGCAATTTGATTAAAATGTTCGAGTTAATTTCTTGAGGTGTTTCCTTTTTTACCAGATTAGGTACGCGGCGTGTTTCAACGCAATTGTACAACTAAATAATTATTGCGCAGTTATTTAAGAGAATTAATAATTACTATCTTTTTAATAAACATTACCATGGACATTTCCAGATATGGGGACAAAAACAGTATGGATGTATCGAAAATGGAAACAAATTGTGGACCAGATCTACAGGGGGGGGGGGAGCGCCCCCGGGTGGCGAAACAAGCTAAAGAGTAAATTAAAAAGAAAACTTCCCGAAAGAACGACTAATTCAGCATTCGAAATTGTCTAAGTTACAACATAAGTATTTTGTCAAGCATAGTTACACGTTTTTAGTTTCCTCTGACCTCCCCCTCCTGTTTTGACTTCGGGCTTACTTGTGCATTGAGGTGATACAGCGATATATTTGGCATGGTGAGGCTTCGACGGTTGCCTGTTGTGTCTAGCTAAGTAGGTATACTAAGTAGGCTCTCCTGTTAATAATTTTAGAGTTTCCAGGGGGTGTCCATTCACGAAAATAAAGGGAGGTAACGATTTTACCGGTGTTTAATGAAGACACAAAAAAATATTTTTTGAAAATCTATGGAATATATTCCAGCATACTTGTCTAACGACACAGTGACATTTTTATTCCATTTAATCAGTTGCAATTGAATTGAGTTTATTAAAAAAAAAAAAAAAATATATATATATATATATAAAACATTTAATAAAATCCACAGTGTTTTACATACAGAAACAACAAAATACTCCATCTTAGTCTGGCCCGTAAGGCTGTATGGCCAGGAAAAAACAGGGGAGAAACAAAACGAAAAATTCAACAAATACATCCATCAAACATGTTTTAAATAATACACTCACATCGCCAATCCAAACAATCCCCCCCCCCCCAAAAAAAAAAAATAAAAAGGAAAAAATCCAATCTAGGCAGGATTGGGTACATGATTCCACCTACCCAAATAAACAGCAGACCCAATCCAGAGACATCAACTCCTCATTTTTTACGTCATGACTCCATGCTGGAATAGTTTTGAAATTAAAGTGGTAAGATTCAAGCTACCTAAACTAAATAAAAATAATTAATCCCAGGCAAAGCTAGTATAATCATAGCTTTGCCTATATTTTAGTTAAAATTTAGATTTAACGCTTAAGCAACTCAGTGCTAGTGAAAGAGGCAAATGAAAGTTTTTCTATGAGCTAAAAGCCCACCGTAATTGGTACTGTGGCTAATCTTAATTGAGGATAACGGTATTAAATATCTTTCACTTTTGGGCATCAACGGTAATAGGGCGACTACCGCTAATAAAGCTCAAATAAAACACCGTTCTGTTTTATTTACTTTACTAGGTTGAAGCTATCTCTGCAGCCATAATTTCTCCTAGATTTGAAGTAATTCACGTTTGCAGGTGTAATCTTTTCCGATTGTCTTGCAAGGAAAGGAGAGACAACAAGGAGAAAAATGATAAAGGAAAGAAAAATAAAGAAAAGAGAGCCAGTAAGAATGCTAAGAAGAGGCGGATAAGACTATAGACTCTTCCAATCATCTTATACATTGATTAAGACAATGCGGGACCTATTCCCCGTAATTTGTGTACAAGTCTCTTAAAATATAGACTCCTTATGAGACTTTTGTGTTCAAACTAAATTTTTGCATTGAAATTAAGATCAAAACTTGAAGGTAAATCCGTGAATTGGTAACATTAGCAACATAAAATGTTGCGCTAGTATAAATCCGAACCCGTACCCGTTTCGATAACCACCAGGGGTGTACGTGCGTGTTAATTTTTTTCTTGCACTTCGGAGATAAAGATTACGAGAGAAAAAGACAAGAGTAGGTTTTGCTGAAATAAAAGCTAGAAATATGGTATTCTAAAGAAACTTTTTCTTATAATATTTTATAATATTTCATTTTATGTTTTCCCAGTTGTGTTAGTACATTGTTGTGTTTTATATGAAAAAAAAACTACGAAAAACCTTTAAAGCCACATCAAAAATTTGTTTAGATGAATTTTTCTTACGTTTTTTCGAGTTGAACAAAAATTTGTTTTTTTTGGTGGGGGGGGGGGGGGTTGAAAAACAATCATTACTCATAGTCTCATTACTTTTCTACCGTACTTCGTGTGAGGGGGACTGTCCCCTCCTCAATCTCTAAATTTTTATGCTAAAGTATATTAGTACTTTAATAAACCTTCTTATTCTCAGTAACCCCCCCCCCCCTCTCCCCTTTCTCTTGAAAAATTCCCTTCGGACAATTCTATCCTCGCTGAAATTTCTCCTGGAAAAGTTTTCTGTGGTCGATTCCCCCTATAAGATTCTCTTTACTTTCATTTGAAAAAAAACTTAATTAATTTTTGATCTTTTTTTAAATTATGCCTTAAATCCCTGCCCCCCCCCCCCTGGTCGGACAATTTTTTTCCCTGAAACCTCGCTCCCAATGGAAAGTTCTCCCCGTGGAAGATTTCTCAATGAAGAATTTCTCTGGTGGAAAAATCCCCTCAGACATTCCCAACCCTGCAGAAAATTTCCCGTGTACAGTTCCCCCAGAACATTTTCACATGTCATAAATTGAGTCGCGAAAGGGAAAGTACGATAAATAGAACGAATTCGATAGATAAATTCGGGTAAATTCCCCCCATTTAAAATTTTCTATTGAAAATTTCCCAGGAAACTTCACTACCAACGGAATATTCTCCCCGTTGAAAATTGCCTCTCTGTTATTGCTACTATTTGTAAACAACGGGCAAATTTCATTTGCCCTTTCCCCCGGGGCTTTGGGGGTTTTATCATTCCCAGAGGAAAAGTTGTTGGACTTTTCAACAATGCTGAAAAATATGTCATTCAAAATTGTGATTGGATGTTTTTTGGGGAAAAGTGGGCGTGGAGGGGGGGGCTCGTTAAATTAAAAGGGATACTAGAACTTCCAATTTCCGTTTGAATGAGCCATCTCCCGATCTTCTAGAAATATTGATTCGATACCATCACCGCTGGGGGGAAAACAAACAAAGAACAAATAAAACCGCATCTGTGATCTTTTTTCTGGCAAAAAAAAATACAAAATTCTATATTTTTGCATATAAGGGCCTGAAACCTCTACAGTATGGCTCTATGATATCCTGACTTTGACTTTTTGGGGGTGTTTCCCCCTTTTTCGAAAATCAGGCAAATTTCCTCAGGCTCGTTACTTTTGATGGGTAACATTTAACTTAATAGGTTTTATATATTTGAAATCAGCATAAAAATCCAATTCTTCTGATGTCTCTATTGTTGTCAAAATTTCCTTTTTTAGAGTTACGGTTACTAGTGGGCCGGGTCGCTCCTTACATATACTTAGTTACTGCAAACTGTTTGATAATTGTACTGGGTAAATATGTATTTCATTAATGTAATGCTTTTCATTCGATTAACCTAACCCACTACGATTTTACTAGGCCTGGGCTTTAGACTATATTTGAGAGAGTGGAGTTTTTTTTTGTTTTTTTTTTTAAATCAGTAATATTATGCATCTTTCAAAAGTAGTGAAATAATTGAGGGTTGGTAAAACCAGCATTTTGAAAAAAAAAATCATTTTCCTTTTTAGAAAAAAAAAACTATTTTCCCAGGAAATATGTTCGGTATTTTTTCTTATCATTTCGACTGAAGACGGTCAATCGGAGGTGTTGACCGAAATATTTGCATAGTTCTCTCCGTTTTTCTTCACTGGCTGATATTATCCTCGTTTCTCTCTTCTTTACGATTCTTTCGTTTTGGGCTGATTTGGGCTGCAGCCAAAAAAGTTGCACATCCCAGCTATAAAATAATATAATCTAGAAGTTTGAATGAATTTCCTCTAAAAGATGCAAGTATCCAAAAGTGCTTATTTTTACCCCCATGTAGGTGTCCTCGAAGTTGATTTTGAATTGAAAATATCATTTAGGAATGCAATTTAGCCATTTCCATAAAGATTTTATTGTAGTACGGTGGGTTTTTGTTTAGTATGGATTAGAGAATTTCTAAATTTTCGACGTGGAAACACTGCTCCATGAAGCTTTGTCTCACAAAATTTGCGTGGTCAATTATCTTAATGGCCCCATATCACCCGACTTGGTTTTGATGAGAATTTTTTTTTAAATATTGATAGGTCAGAGGTAACCTAGAATAATGTCCCTATGTTTCAGGACTTATTATTTGACTCAAAAACTCATCGACTGAAGAAGATCCTACTTCACACTAATTTCCCAGGGCACTATGATTTTAATATGTATCATAGATGCAATTTTACCCTTAATTTACCGTTTGGTGAGGAGCTTTCTTCTGGCCTTCTAAGCTCTGGTCAGCAATTGACCAGTAATTTGACGGTAAGTCTTAAATTACGTTATGACAGGAGTCAAATTTCGCTTTGGTAGCCGCAAGTTTATGTCACTTACGAATTGCATTATTTATGTATTTTGAAATTGCGTCACAATTTAAGAGCACAATACTAACAATTGGCTAAAAGAATATTGGTAACCTATAAGAGTAGAAACTGGCACTAGTGTCGACAGAAAACTATAAACGCCATCTAGCGTTTGGTGACACTTGCCATTTTTTTAGTGTAATGATAAGAGTGATTAATTTAATTGGTGTAATTAGTGAAATTAGGGTAGTAATAAGAATCTGATCTGAGTTCTTGACAGAAAAAGGATTATAGAGCTTGAAAAAATGCCAAGTGTTGCCATACGCTAGGTGGCGTCAATAGTTTTGTCGACACTACCACCAGTTTACACTCTTACAAATTACCCATATTCTTTGAATTGGCTGATAATATGAGGATAAGTATAGAATTCAAATTTCGCTTTGACAGCTCTAATTTTCAGTCATCCTGGAAAATATTGCTTCTGTTTCGAAAGAGTTTGAAAATTTCATTTATTTGATTTGAAAATTTATGTTTAGAAGTAGTCATGATATAAATAAATGGAATCAGGAACCTTTTTGGAATGAAAAATCTAAAAATTTTGAATTGGAATTTTGAAAGTTTTTCCAATTCTAAAAGCGATGCCACTCTCAAATTTTGTTTGACCAAAAATTTGTTTTATGTCAGGTTGTCAATATTAAATTGTCATATTAAGTCATCTTTAAGTTGTCAATTAAAACATTAATTGAAATTTATAGAAAAGGCTTAATAGCAACAACGTGTAAGAACGTAAGGTGAAACAAATTCGATGAAGTATTCTTCATGGGTTTAATTATCGGAGCCTCAAATATTGAGGCTCCACAAACTTTAAGAAAAATTTAATTTTAATAATTCTAAAAGACAAATCAATGGCATTCGAATTTCTCTGCCCATACTTTCTGTATTGAAGGGTTTCGAATCTAAATCAGAGCAGTAAAATTTCTATTTACGTTTAAGACGATTTCTTAAATTCTGTTGTTTCGAGCTTAACATTAAAAAAAAGAAATTTTTCGAGGGAAGCCGTCTGATGCAACTTTTTATGCTGAATTCATAAAAATTAATCGAATTTTCCAGCGCAGTTATGCGTTTTAGGAAGTTTCACTTTATGGATTGCCAGGGGTGGACACCTTGAGTTCAGAAAGAGGCACATCAATAAACACCCATTTTGTTATTCACCATTCTCAACTAAAGTCTGAAAAGCTATAAAAGGCATCCTGTCTTCTGAACTAAACACTCCAATCGCAAAATTGTTATTTCATCACATTATTTCTACTTGCTGGATTTACAGAGTCGTTTCCTGTTTAACTGCACCCTCCCCTCGCTCCCCTGATGCCAAGCACAGAGGTTTGTTGATTTTTTGGGTTTCTGTTTTAATTATGCATTTGGCATTTTGTCTTAGATACAAGGAAAAAATTAATGTAAACCAAGAAATAGCAAATATTTGTATATATAGCCTGGGTCTATATTGAGGCAGTAGAAGAGAGGGGGTATGTAGTTGAATTGGAAACGACTCGAAATCCAACAATTAGAAGTTTTGTGTGTGTAATTTGGCAAGCATTTTGCCATTATATTGTTTAGCTTAGAAAAAGGGATTAACAGTCCTGCTAGAGTTTAAAATTGCTTCGCAAAAAAAATTTTTCAAGGAACAGTCTAACAAATTTTCAAAAATCAGTTTAGAAAGTTACTTTTTTTTAAACGTTCTAAACAGTCAGACAAAAAAAAAATCAATGTGTAACATTAAAAATTTTGTAGAAAATCAAAATTTAAGACTTTTTGATTATGGGCTGATTTTTCGCCCATTTAATAAATATCGGGCAATGCTGCTGTAAGATCATAAATAAAAAATAGCTGGGGACCTATCTTTCTGAATTTACCCACCTGGCCATAAATACGCTCACTTATTGATGAAATTGTATTATTTTTAGTTTTAAAAAGGCCACGTTTCTCCAGCCCATAAGTACAATTATTTTGTGCTGCTACTGCTGTCAAGATTGGTTGTGGCTAATGAATGCTTATTCTGAAACATCAATTAAACAGCCTGTCATGTACTGAAGTTGAGTCATATCGTAAGGAGCTTGATAAACATCCACAGAAGACGAGGAGTGTTTAAAATGGGCTAATAGATTAAATAACTATAGAACAGCTTTTCAGATTTGGCTAATAGACCTTTCTGCAAATTCTTACATGCCTTTGAAATTTATATTAATCTTTGAGAAGAATCAATGTTTATTCTGCTCTAAAGTTTAGAAAGAATACTAAATTACCTGCAGTTCAATAATATCTAACAATGTGTTTCAATAGCCTTTAATCAATTCAAAATCCAGTATCAGTTTGTTTTTCTTTTTTTTTTCAAAAGTGACTAAACTTGTTTCAACAATCTTCAGTCAAATTAAAATTCAGTATCAGTTTGCTTTTTTTCAAAAAATGACTAAATTTGTTTCAATTTTCTTCAGTCAAGTCAAAATATGACATTTTTTAAAAAAATGACTAAGCTTTTTCAATAACCTTCAGCCAATTTAAAATCCAGTGTCAGTTAGCATTTTATTTTTCAAAACTAAATTTCAAGAACTAAATTTGTTTCAATAGTCTTCAACCAAGTCAAAATATGACGTTCTTTCAAAAAATGACTAAATTTGTTTTAATAGCCTTCAGTCAAATTAAAATTCAGTATCGGCTAGCATTTGTTCCAAACAATCAATCAATCAATTCAATTCAATGATTTATTACCCACAACTACAAGAGAACAAGTAGTACAAGTGGAGTATAAACATAATAATAATAATAAATTAACATAATATAATATAAATAATAATCATAATATAATAATAAAAAGAAAAAAAGAAAACAAAAAAGAGCATCAACAAAAACACTAGCAATTCATTTCTACTAATAAAGAACTGTAAAAGACCGTGGTCAGGGCCAATATTACAAAATGCATCTGCAGAAAGCTTTTTGTGTAGCTCACCGAGCTTTTGAGTTACATCCGTAACATAGAAATTTTTAACTAGATACCGATTTCTAGTCCATGGCGGCAGAGAAAGAAGAAATTTGCAAAATTTGAAATATGTAACTTTAATCTTATTTAAATCCTTTAGCTCCTTTAAGAACAGAATGAACACCCGAAAAATAGAGCACAGAATGATCAGAAAAAGTCGAGAATAAGCGCCCAAGAGCTCTTCTGTTATATTTTCCACGGTTTGCTACAATTTTTGAATAATGAACTGAATTTTTCTTACTGAATCAGCAACGATCTGTTTATGAAAGAGAGCTAGAGAATTAGAAACAGTAATACCAAGCCAGCGAAAGGAAGAGACAGAAAGTACAGAAAATTCATTAGATACCAGAGGAGTAGACGAAGATAGATTATAAGATAAGAATTCCCACTTGTCAAGATTCAGGGATAGACCAATATTTAGGAAAGACTGAGAAACTAAGGAAACCATCGCAGAAAGAGCAGATTTAGTACGGCTAGTCAACAGAATGTCATCAGCATAGGCAATGTAAGAAATATCAGTAGAACCAGAAAAATAAGTGCCTGAGATCTTTTCCAGAACAGTAGAAATACAAATTTTGAAAAGGGTTGGTGATAAAACATCTCCCTGCCTACCACCACGAAGCAGTTGTTTCTGGAGAAGATTTCAGGCGGAGGTAAGAATTAAAATACCAAAACCGTAGAAGGTAAATAACCGAAGAATTAACACCAGAAAAAGCCAAAGAAAAGAAAAGCTGGTTATGAACAACAGAATCAAAAGCATTTGAAAGATCAAGTGTACAGAGATATACGCCTTTACCCTTAGAAGAATTAGAAAGTAGAATAGAAGAAAGGACACGATGAGCATGTTAGCACCCCACACCAGATCTGAAACCAAGCTGATTTTCACCAAAGAAAGAAATATTTTGAGTTAGATTAGGTAAAAGAATATACTCGAAGACCTTGCTAATATTGCAATAAACAGAAACTGGACGGTAAGAAGAGCAATCTGTTGGCGGTTTACCTCTTTTTAAAATTGAAGTCACGCTGCCACACAAAAAGCTTTCAGGGACGACAGAAGATGCCAAGCACATTTGAAACAAAAGCGCAAGATGTGACACAAGTTCAGCACATTGGGGAGTTAGATGCTTATTAGAGATACCATCAGCATTAATAGATTTCGACTTAAGATGATTCAGAGCATTCAAAACTTCACAACGCGATATAGGCAGAACAAAGCGCCGACTTAGAAATCTAGGGACTATTTTAACAAACGCTTCACCAAACTTTTTATGAACAGAATAATTCAAAACGGAGAAAATCTTCGAATAATATGCATGCCAAGAACCAGGTGGAATAGCATTATTACTTACATCAGAATCGTCTGTTTTACTTGAATTAATTACTTTCCTCCAATCTTTAGGCGAAGATGGAAAATCAAGCCCTCGGTATCGGACACTTTTTAAATTCTAATTTAGTTTTCTGTTTAATGAGAAAAACATTACCAGACCTAGGCCGACCACAATCTGTCCAAACTTTTAGCCAAAATTTAGCTTTATTTTTACAGGCCTTAAGGTTAGGGTCAAGTGACCAAATAGGCTTTTGAGTATTCTTTCGGATTCGCTTTACTGGGACAGAAATTTTTTCAGCTTCTTTCATAGCGGAGAGGATAGAATGATAATATCGGTCTATTTCATATTTAGCATAAATAAAATTCTGACTACACTGCAAAACCTGATACGGAACATAAATCGTACTTAGAAGTGAAGCCAATGTTGTAAGATAAACAAAAAAATTCGAATCATTCCAATCAGGCTTATAAAAACATTTAGAACGTACACCACGACTCTAAGATATACTCCCAGAACAAACAACAGACTCTGATAAACAAAAAGACAGCGGAAGGTGATCAAGATCATTCTCGTCAAAATGAACCGTAACTGGCGAGCAGACAAGAGCTGCAGAACAAATAACGTGATCAGTGTCTGATTTACTACCTGAATGGTGAATATACGTATAATCATGGGACTTCCGAACAATTTTATAAGCCGGGAGAGAATAAAAAAGCTGACCATTCCTTACATTATCAGAAACCAGATCGGTATTAAAATCACCAGCAATAACAAAATGCAACCCGTTATCCGATATCTTTTGAATTAAAGTTTAAGACCATTACAAGCACAAGAGAAATTCTGAAGTGAACGAATGGAACGATCATTATATGGCAGATACACATTAATTAATACAATATTACCAAGACGCACCGCAAGAAAAGTGTCCTCTGATTGGAAAAGCACAGGACTCGCACAAGAAATATTTTTCTTAAAAACACAAGCTAAGCCGCCAGAAGGGCGGCCACGCGTAATTTTAGCTGGACGCACAAAAACAACGTGATCCCTGCTTCGTCTCAGAAAATTTTCGCTAAAGGCGGTCAGTAAATGTTCTTGGAGACAAACAACGTCGTAATTAACATACAGATCATCAATAACAAAGTCCTTGCCTCTCGTTCCATTAATATTAAATGAGACTATACTTATGTCCCGATTCATTTCTGAGAATAGACCTTATCAGTGATCTTCTTAATCACAGGGCATCGTAGGCTGTAAGAAGGATGAGATCCTCCACAATTGGCACATTTCGGAGATTCCGTACAACGATCACTGTTCGTAAATAAATGCGGTCCAGCACAACGAGCGCACTTAGGAGTGCTACTAGTACATGTAATTTCCAAGTGCCCAGGGGAACGACACTTGAAGCAACACATTGGCAATTGCTTGAACTCATAAACACAGGAAGTTTTCATACCCAATCTTCACACCGTTTCGCAGAAATGATCCTTTAGTAATCGCGTCTGCAAATTCAAGCTTAACCGATTTGCTTGTTCCAAATCGACTAGACCCGATTATACCAAACTGGTTCCGTAGCATTTCAAGGTCAAAATCAGGTGGGACTTCTCGAATAACACCAGTGTGTTTTTTAGATAAAACTTTCACACTAGAACCAGGTAGAGGTTCCTTTGCTGATTTACAAAATCCTCAGCTGCAGATTTCTCAATATTCACCGTCCACCGCTTTTTAGTCGCTCGTACTCTGGACACCAGCTGATGACCAGAAATTGAGTCTATTACTGATTTTTGCTTTAGCGGGTCACCATGCTCAGGCGGGGGATCGGAGATCAAAATTGTAGTATGCGTATCACACGCAGCAGGTTGGCTAATCACAGGTATTTGAGGAAAGTTCAGATTGTACGAATCAATCTTGGCAGAAACTAGCGAAATCGCTTGCTCAAGGCTCGTAAGCTTGGCTGTGACGTGTGTAAACGCTGTTGCAGAGATAACAGGGACTTCTGTGGGCCTTTTGATGACAAAACTAGGGAGCTGTTTTCCATCGGCATCACATTTCTTCATAAAGTCCATAATATCTAGCAGGTGACTGAGAATTGCATTAGTGCCCCTTCTGACAGGGGGATCATTTTCATTCACACAACTCCATAGCTTTGCCTTCTCTGACTTGACAGTTTCCAAATCTTTAAAAAAGTCCACTCCTTTCCGTAGAATAACGGCTTCATCAACACCACTTAAATTTTCCTGAACAAAGTTCAACAGCGGTGAATACAAAAGCTCGGAAACGCTCATCTCATTATAAATTCACTTCAAAACAATAATTTAAGCCAACACACGCGAAGTACACGTGATGGTCAGGCGACGAGCGCTGAATAATAGTAAATTAAGTTCATTAAAGATAAACTTGCCACACAGGTTTGTTTATAATCCAGGAGAAAGCAATTTTTTTCGTCTGCATTGATATAATCATTTGCAATAGGTTTGAATCCAAAACAGGTCTTTTCACCATGAACTCTGAATGAACAATGTGACTAAATTTCAATAAATTTATATTTAATTTTCAAAACAGTTATGATTCTTTTTGAACGACGGCCAGAATAAAAAATCTATGGAAATATCTATTCTGAACCGAATTACCAGCTTTCATGACATAATAAATAATATTAACAGACAGACCAAGAGTACAAAATCTGTATGTTTGACAGTCACATAGAATCGTATACTTATTTTCAGAATTTCCTTTCCCCCATCTATGGCTCATTTTGGTCCAGTGCTGCCAAGTAGGCATTTAAACCGTAATTTGGCCGTCGAATTTGTCTGAAATTCACCTTGTTATAATCATGGACGCATGAAACGATATTTTGGTGTGATGTTTTTTTAAATAATTGGAGGTTATTGTAAAATGTTATCAGGTGTATCAGCAAACATTGGCCAAACATTGGCAAACATTGGCAAACATTGGCCAGTTGCCAAAATCATTTTCTATGTATAAAAGAGTTCATTGGAATTAAAGTAGAATAAGAAGATATGATCAATTAAAATAAAAAAGGGGGGTCTGAGAGATACCATCCAAAAGTCCTCCACTGAGTAAAAGAATTGTTGACAGGTTCACTTAATGACTGAAAAAAAAAATGAAAAATAACCCCCCTCCCGCCAAAATATCCATATTTGTGTCACGTTTCCTTTAATTTTTTATCATTTATTTTCTTTTTTAAGTGATCCTCCTTAGGAACAAAATCCATTTTATAAGTCCATACGAAACGGCAGATTAGTTGTTACCAACTGATGTAAAATTATTTATTTTGAGCTCAAAATATTATAGTTCTCATATTCTGTATCTCAAATTCAGATCACAGCATTGACGAAATGGAATGAAATAGCAGATAAGCTGAAACCGTCGGATAAACCAATAATTTTAAATCGTGTCTCTACACCAAATGCAACTAATCCCTTTGGTTCAACTTACTGCTTTGGATACCAGGACATAATTTTTGAGGTAGGCTTTTTCTCATATTAGAATTTTTTTAGGGGGGGGGAGGGTGACAATACATTCTTACGCCAACTGTCCCATCCACCCAAATCGAATGGATAAGTTATAAGATAAGATAAGATATTATTTCAAAAAATGACTATCACAAGCCCCGAAGGGCCGAATTCGCATTTCGGGGTCATATAATAAAAAAAGACATAGAAATAGCACAACAACTAAAAAACTGGCTAAACAATGCCAAAAACAACAATATCAGAAAGGCAAAGCCATTCATTAGTCTAAAAAACAAAAAGTGTCAAATGTAAGAAAGTTAAAAAGGCACAAATTAAAACAAACCCCCCCCCCCAAAAAAAAAAAATTGAGATAAAAATAGTGTTAAAAAGGTTTAAAAGAGAGTATATAAAAAGGGGAGGGAACGGAAGAGCCAAACGGACACCAGCATGGGTATCACCAGTACAAAAAAAAAAAAAAAAAAAAAAAAAAAAAAAAAAAAAAAAAAAAAAAAAACTAGTGGTTTATTTGATCAGTAATGAAGGGGACAAAGGTTTTTTCATATCTGGAGGTTAAACAACGGATGGGGGACAAGATAGGGATGGGTTCAGAAACAGTACGTGGCAGGCGGTGTCTGGATGGGGAGTGTCTTTTGGGGAAAATGTTTTCCGTGCGAGGGTTTATTATTGCATTTTTTGCAAAACGGAGGCACAGCGTTCCTCTCCTGTGCTCAAGAGTTTCCAGCTTGGCCTTTTTTAGAAGGAGTGAATATGGTACCAAAGTTTCTTTAAAAATTATTCTTAGGGCTCTTTTTTGAATAGATTCAATTTTATCTGATTCATCACGGGAGATGCCAGGATGCCAAACTGGACAAGCATATTCAAGATGCGGGCGGACAAAGGAAGTATAAATCCTTAAAGAATGGGATGGGGGGATGTTAAATTTATTCAAGAGCTTAAGGAGAGACATGGACGCATTAGCTCTACGGACAATATCTTTCACGTGGATATCCCACTTTAAATTAGAGGAAATTGTAACCCCAAGTAATTTAAAGGAAGACACAGAAATATCTGGGGGGATAGGGTCAAGGAAGGCGGGAATAGATTTCAAGAAATTTATCGTCATTATATTTGATTTAGTGGAATTTACTTTCATATTTAGGTTCTTAGCTTCATCCGAAATGTGGGATAGATTTCAAGGGGGTCGCTTTTAATATTCCTGTGACATACTTCGAGGATCGACAAGTCATCCACGTATTTCCACCTTTGGGGGAAGTCCTTACCAATATCGTTAATCATGACTAGAAATAAAAGTGGTCCCAATAAGGTTCCTTGAGGAATTCCACAATATATAGGGAGGGGGATAGAGAAAATATTTTGTATTTAACAACTTGGGATCTATTTGAAAGAAACGATATAACAATATTTACTAACAGAGGATCAAGTTTAAAGTTAACCAGTAGTGAACGAATTAGGGTGGTGTGGTCAACCAGGTCAAAGCTTTTGGAAATCAACTAGCAAGGTTCAGCCAGACATTTGGTTTATCAAGGTTACTTACGATGGTATGCATTAAGTGCACAAGGTAATGGGTGGTGGAAGTTTTCTTTAAGTTACCAAACTGCCGGGTGTCAATACGCGGGCAAATTTTATCCTTAAGCCAGTCACAGAGGAAACCTTCATAAAGTTTGGAAAAAACAAAAGTGAGCGTAATGGGGCTAATGTTGGCGAAAGTCAGACTGGCGCATTTTTTAGGGACAGGTGTTATAAAACCTTGTTTCCAGCAACTTGGGAATTTACCAAATTTTGTGATGTGGTTGAAAATATTTGATAAAGGCTCAGCAATTTTGTCCGAAAAGGCTTTAATTAAGTCAACTGGGATGTCCAAGGGACAAATACTTGATTTTCTAAGCTTAAGAATTTTATTTATAACATCAGAGGGAGAAATAAAGGGGAAGGAAGTATTGGGAGGAATAGTTGGACTTGAGCCAGTGAAAGGGGGGGAGACTTTGCACGATGGAAGCAAGGTACAAGTTCAGATCGTTGGCAGTCTTATTAGGGGGTTCAGGGAGATTAAAATCAATTTCGGAAGGACTTTTTCAGCATATTTCTTTAATTTTTCTGTACCATTGCTTGGGCTTGTTAGAATATAGATCTTTGACTTTATTATTATAATAATTAGAAGCTGCTTTTCTTAATTTTTTCTTTAGGAACTTCCTTAGACTATTAGCCTCAGTAATGCGACCTGCTTTGAAAAAATTGATTTTTTTTTCTTATAAGTTTTTTAAAAGACTAAGTAACATAAGGCTTATCTGTAGAACACGTTTTAAATTTTTTCTCAGGGAATTGGAATTCATAATTACTCCTCAATAGATTTTGGAGGGACAAAGCCATGTAGTCAACGTCAATTGTTTGATACACAGTGGACCAATTTTCAGTAGTAATCCAGGAGCCAAAATTGAAAAGTCCTGAGTCAGTGAGAGGTCTATAAGCGGTTTCAGTTATAGAAAACGACTGTTTAACTTTAGCCAGCGGAGATAGGAAAAGGCTAAAGTGGTAACTACCCCCTAGAGGGGCAGAGTGGAGACGGGTTTTTAAAACTTCGAAAGATTAGTGCAAATTAAATCAAGAGTAGTATTGCCTTTTGTAGTAGGGACATTAACGACCTGTTTTAAATTAAAAGCGTTACATGTAGAATCAAGTCTTATATCGTTTGCGTCACCCATCAGGAAAATTCCTGCATTTGGGTATTTTGATAGTACAAAGTCAGCACTTGCATGTAATTTTTCGATAAAATTTATTTTGTCAGCGGATCTCTGATTAGGGGAGTAATAAAAACAACAAAGGACAATTAAATTAAAAGGACGCGGCAAGACTTTAGGTCGAACACACACCCACATAACTTCATCAAAGGGATTAAGACACGGAATTGGGATTTCACTTGGATATAAATCATTACGGATAAAGAACAGAATTGAGTTTTTCAAAGTTAAGGCTTTCAGCGTTGCTCAACAAAAGTTTGGGGAATCGAAAGCGACTTGTGAAGGTACCGTTTTTACACTTTACTTTTTTTATATCACAGATGGGGTCAGGGGTTCTAGTGGAATTCTTGACGGGGGCTAAACTTGGATAGTGAGAACAAGGGACAGGGGGATCAAATCCATCTTTTTCAAATACAATTGCATTTAATTGAGCAGGTACTAGCGGAGACTCTAAACAGCGGTAACTATTTGAAGTTTTAGAAACTCTGCATGGAGGTGTTAAAAGAGGATCATTCTGCCTGCTTACTCTTAAACCAGTCATACTGGTAGGGTAGCCAGGGGGGATAAAGTGCAAGGGAAGGGAGAAAGGTTTCCTGGTGATCTGGGAATAAGTCAAGTTGGGAGTGTTCTTTAAATGGGGGGGGGTCGGGGGGCAAGATGATGCTGAGGGAGGGAAGTACGGTGGGGGGTGTCTGAGAGGGGAGGGGTTGGGTTTGTTTCGGCAAATAACGGGTGAGTCCAGAACGGCGGTAACTTGTGAATGCACGGAGAAGAAAGGAGTCGAAAGGAAGTGGATTTTTGGGAGGAATATGAGTGAGGGGGGGTTTGGGGATGGTCCGAAGTGAGTGAAGTGATTGTAGGGGTTGGACTGACTGGGCACGCGTAAGTACTTGGGGCGGAGGATTGTTTCGAGGGATGGGTTCCTGTGGTATACTGCTCTGTATCGGGTATGCAGGGGGATAAGACTGAAAGTCGAATGGAACACGAACAAGGGGAGGGGGGGGGTCGTGAATACTTTCGGCGTCGCTCTAAAAAACGTTGGGTTTTAAACCTGCGCTCCAATCCTGAAGATGCATGAGCAAAAGTACACGACTTATCAATACAAGATAAAACAGAACAAAGATCAACATGGTCAAAAATACACTTATAAGACACACAAACTCCCGAAATAAACTGACGACAAATATGTAGAAACTTGCAGAAACCACTATCAAAATGCTTGCAGATCACATTTTCCTTTCTGCTTATTTTTATATTTATTTTACTTTTATCCTTCACTTTCGTAATTTTTTCAAAGATAATAAAAATGTCATCGTGTGGTAATGACTTCTCCATAACCTTTTTGTTTAGTTCATTATCACCTGATAATTTATGTGAAAAACCGGAAGTCACTGGACTATTCACGGACTCAAGGGCGTCATCAGTAGTCATACTACACGTATATATTTGTATGCTCTCATGGGATACTCTGCAATTAATGCTAGATTTGCTGAACTCTGATAATTGATTCCCTAGTGTAGTAATAATTGCTTCGTTGTTTTTTAAATCCTCTTGTAATTTGGTGATTTTCGATTTAAGGGTCACTTGATTGTTTTCTAGACTGCAGAGTTTCTTCCATAAGGAGGCGTTGGGCATTATGGGAGTTGATATTTTCACTTAATTTTTTAATTTCAAGATCGCGTTCATGGAGTATATCGTTACCAATTTTTTGGTCATTGAGAAAAATATCAACTTGTTTTTTCAAATCTTCTATGGCTACTTCATGCTCTGAATTCTTCTCTAACTGGGAATTGTATTTAGCTCGGAGATCAGCCAGCTGTTTGATATGTTTAACACAGTCAACAGAAGGGGGGACTTGGGAAGCTTGATTTTTTGAAACTGATTTTGGGGCTGTAGGTTTTGTGGCAGACTTGGGTGTAGAGCGTGGTTTAGAGCCAGGGGGTAGAGAAAGTGGTGTTAAAGGTGGTTCGGGGTCCTCATTCAAAGAACGGGGGGACTGGCAGTTTAAACAAAACCACTCACCACATTGTTTTCTCTCCTCAATAGAAATGCCTGCACATTTTGGATGAAACCACTGTTGACACCGACTGCGCTGCACTGTTCCACTGGCGGCACGAAGTCTGCACACAGGGCATGTGAATTTCATGGGCCTTGACATAACAGTGAAACAACAAATCCAGTTAATATAGCTCGAAACTGGTCAATGACTGAAACTTGGATTATAATAACTTCCAAAAACGGGTTTCAAAAATTTAACCCAGCATAGGTGTTAACAGGTCAAATGCCAGAAAGTGACTTTGATTACCAACGCCATCTATAGTTTGGCGTTTTCTTTAGGGTAACACTAAGGCGAAATTTGTGTAGTCATAAGTGCCTAATTTCAGTTTCTGGAAAACCGAAATTATGAAGTTTGAAAAAATGCCAAGAAACGCCAAGCGCTAGATGGCGCGGTGACTTTTTTCGATGTTAGCGCCAGTTTCCACTCATATAAGTTATCCATACTTAGCCTCCCTCGAAAAAGGCATGTTTCAGACATACTTAGTACATATTGAATATGTTTCAGACATACGTAGTTAGCCACTCATATGTTGTTAACATACTGCTAAGTCTTTCATAAAATTAAGTTAAAGTACCAGATTTACAAATTAAAGGTATTTTTCTGCACAGTCTCAAAAAAAAAATTCTGTTTTTAGTTTCAACATCTTTTGGCTGGATTTTCCTATAGGATAAAATCAGGAAAGAAAGAAAAGTCAGCTGAATGCAACTAATAATTGAAAGAACGCTGCAGCTATGATATCCAGGTTCTCCTCAGTTTAGACTCTTATCACGAATTTTTTTCAGGGGGAGAACTGGTGTAATTTGACTCTGCTAGGAAGGATTGATTGCCTTCTACACTTATTCTTTGTTTTGTCAAACAAAAAGTCAGTTGAGATTGACATATTTTTTATATATTATAGAATTAAGAAACAAATTATTTGATAAGCTACTAACTTAATAAGTTTCCTGTTTTACTTATTTCATTCAATTCCCGTTTTCATTCAGGTTCTTACTTAGCACAATTAAACCATATTAGACTACCATGATTTTTTTTATAAATGTTAATTTATAAATTGCTTTAATTAATTATTGTAGATTATTTTTTTCTGTGTTTTTTTATTGATTATTTTAATTATTATAGCGATTATTTGGGATTAATTGAAACTGGTTCGTGAGTGCGGGAATTGAACGAAATTTGTAAACAATAATGTTTATTTTAATTGTGAATTATTTTGATTGTGTCTTAACCAGCCTATGAGGGGGAGGGGGTCTAAAATTTAGCTTTTTATAAAAAAAAAATTTATGTAGATAAATAATTATAGTTTTTGTTTTACAATTAATGGCCACCTAAATGTCCTAATGGTTATCAAAATATTCGCCTTTAGTGATTACCATGCTTAGTTTTTACCTTGCTCACTTACCGAATTACCAACCTCGGGAAAGGTGGGTTCAGAGAAAGTACCTTGCCCTAAAAACAGTAGTAAGTTCGACCCCGCTGCCTAACTATGGAAAAATAAAATCAACATACGCACTTTTACTTTTCCTTAATTTAGAGGGGTGAGTTGTGTGTTGGAATGGAGGTACTGTTTTTAAGTGTATTTTAGTGTTTCTCAAGTCATATTAAATTGAAAAAAGTTGTATAAATATTGAATTGTCTAAATTTCTTGTAATTTTGAGAAATCACTTCTCAGTTAACCCTAAAATCCATAGGTACATCTAGGGAGGGGCTTTTGGAGTAATGGCACCTTTCCCTTAGCAAAATGGTAAACAACAGAAACTTCCCGTTGGGACCTAGGCCCCTGTGGGTTCGCCGCACCTCTTTTTTGTCTTCGTGTCCGTAAAAAGCAAGTCGTTTTCGTTTTATTGAAGGTGCCACTACGTATTAACGCGTCTAAAGTGCTTTAATTTATTATCGTCACGCCTATTCATTGAAAATTACCCCCTCCCAACGGTAAAATTTTCCAGTGACGTCCTTCCTAGACGTGCTTTGACCCTAAAATCTTGAAAACTCCTGACATTGGAACTAACTGATTTGGCATCTGAACATTTGCTCTTTCGAAGCCACAAATTCCAAAAACAATATGAAAAATTATTCTTCTTATTATTAACCATCAAGGAAGAACAAAGTATAAAGGACGTAGTGTAGAAGAAAAAGCAAAAATGAAATTCACTTATGAAACAATATCAAATACTGCTACTAAGGACCTATTGCCCCATCTAGATTTACTTGCCCCCCCCCCTAGATTTTAGAAATACTTCGTATGGTACTTGGTCCACGAGTGGTCTGATTTAATTAATCGGCTCTGAATTTTTCTTTTTAGGTGACGTCAAATGATCATCGAGGATCTGTTACGTTCTATGCCCATGACGAAATTCTATCTTCCCCCCCTTTTTTTTAGTATATTCATTTTGGAAAATAAATTAAAAATGGCAAGATTGTCCGCCTTCTAGCCCCCCCCCCTCCCTGTCCCCTTTTAGTCCACGAGTGGCCGGATTTAACCACCTCATCTCTGAATTCTTTCTTTTTAGGTGACGTCAAATGGTCATCTAGGATCTGTTACGTTCTATGCCAATGACGAAACTCTATGACAAGTTATGGATTTTAAGGGACAGTTTGTTGTACAAAACTACATGTCCATGGAATGGTGTCCATTTATTTCTATAATCAAGAGTTTTAAAATCTGACCTGAGACACAAAAATAGCTAGATAATTGGCAATTGAATATTCGCTTTTGACTACTGACGGCGCTTTTTTGGAAGAGTGGTAATTCTAAGATGCGCATGAATTAATTTTTGAATTATTTTAGTAATTTAATTCATACATCAAAAAAAAAAAAAAAAAATCTAGCTACTTTTGTTATTCGAAATGTGTATTAATACCGTCAACCAGTGTTATAAATGCTTTCGTTCTTAGGTAGAATTTGTAAATAGGAGTAGCCTTTTTTTCTTGCGATTCTAGTTTATTCGGATTCTATATAGCCAATCGTTTAACTATTTTAACTTTAAATCTTATTTTTTGACTTATATTTAATCGCGGTCTACAAATTTCGTTTTGCGTTTCGGAATAGTTTTTTTAAGCTTGGTCCTGACAGAAGTTGAATTTCTCTTTGGCACTCGGATGTCACGTCGCCTGATGAAAAATGTTTTCACGTTGGCGAATATTTAACTTGTTTCTGTTCCGTATCAGAATTCAAAATTTGTCTCTGGCTAGCAAAGTTACGTTTAAAACAAATTGAAGTTTGTTATCTATCCTGGTAAAAAGAACTTGTGAAGACTTCGTGAGTTTCACTTTCAAAAGTCTCCCATTCTCTTTGTTACCGGCCAGACTTCAGATACCGATATCGCTTGGTCAAAGTTACCATCTTCTTTCAGAACTGAACTTTATTCTCGGATGTATTTGATTCGTCGCTTAATGTAGCAGTGTTGGGTAGAAATTGTTTAGGAATAAAGAAAAACGGCGTATCTTATTTTTATTTTCTTTTTTTGATGTTGTTGTCAGAAATGTATCCTTGCGACATTCTGGCTACGTAACGACATCATTTAAAGACCCTTTTTTACACGCCCCGTGTCTTTCAATTCCACGTTTTTTTTTCTCGTGGGAACCAAAAAATTTTATAATCGAGAAAACGAAATAAAAATATCTTGTCAGCGTACTGTTGCTTATTGCATTTAGGGCTCTTATCGATTTTTAGGAGTGAGTAGTTTCATAATAACAAAGTCGGAGGTTCCTACTCCACCGTTTCTCATTCTCACAGAATTTCCTACAGATGGGCCGATTCATGAAAATATATGGGATTGGGACAAGAATTTACATGTCTAATTAAAACTTAGCATTGAAGGATTAAAATTTGTGCTGATTAGAATGTGTATATTTAGCAAAGTTTCTACCAATCAAAGTAGCTTCATAAAATGATATAACCATTTACCTTATGTTAAGGTTTCACTGGATTTTCGGATTTGCCTAACATCATTAATTTCTTCACAAGAAAGACGGGGAAAAAAAATGCCAAAATCGACATAGCTTATTTGAATGATAAATAATTGGCAGTGCATCATCATTTTATGCTTTTTAAGCACGGAGTAGAACGTAACATTTAAGGACTAGACCCGTGGCTCCCAACGTGGGGCGCGGGCTCCCCTAGTGGGGCATGGTAATATTTTGGTGGATCATCGCAGAACGTGCACCCTTTGGCTGACTACTTTAAAGCCTTGATTTTGAAAAAAAACGACATTTTTTGTAAATGACGTCACGTTCAAATGCATTTAAAGAGCGAAAAAGATACTTGATAGTATTGCAATGATGTTATACATTGTATAAAAGGTGTAGTATTCAGACAATGTTTTTCATTACTATAAAATATGCCCGGAAGACAGTCCAAAAAAGATACCAAGTTTGAAGCTTGTTTTAAGCTGAATAGTCCTAAAATTTTGACTGACAAAATTTAAATATCACAAGGGGGGTATCAGGATTTTATAAATACCTAGGCAAGGCATGGCCCAAACCAAGGGGCTAGACAAACGTAGCATTTTTCAAACTAAAAATGGCCTTAGTTCAGTTGTGGCGTATCTTACGCCCGCTTTCTAATTAGGATTTCTTTATAGGTTAACGCTCATTTTGAGCCTGTTAGGCTTTTTCAGTATGTTACAATATTTTGAATAAAAGATTTGTGGAGTTACTTACTAGCTCACTTAATTTGCTTCCTTACGGCTTGTTTAAGTAGACAGTCTCCATTAAGTGCCCATGTTCTAAAGATTTAAAATAGTTTGCCAAGAATACACATCTTTTCTGTGAAAAGCCGGCGTACCATTTGCATATGTACGCACTTAAAACGGTGAAAGAAAGTACTACGTCTATCTGTGCTCGTCATTGCTACGGACCAATGAGAAAGATGATTTTCAAAAAATGGACATAATTATAAACATGTATACAAAAAAAAAAATCTGCGAAACAATTCAAAGTACATTTTTGAGACTTACGGTTTCAGTGTAAGTGCCGATTGTATCATTTTTGTTAAGAAAACATTTTGACTTTTTTTGCGACTATTAAAAAATTCTGTTTTGCACATTCTGGAAACTTTTTTTTACATTACTTCCAAAAAGATTCTTGGGACTTCTTCCTGCAAGATGGCCCCTCTTCCTTATTTCTATTCAGGGATTTTAATCGTTTCCTAACATCACCATTCTAATCTTTTTATTTTATTTATTTTTTAATTTGAAGATGAGGAAACAGTCCTTGGACGTCATGTTCATTCCATGTAATTTTTCCTGCTGGGGTATATACCTGCTAGGGTGTATTGTGTAAAGGACAAAATTGTAAGCCACTTGCCAGCGATATCTTTATCGGTGGCAAGAACTGTGTCTCGTTTTGGTGTCTGCTGCGCCACATGTGCTGTTTACGTGGAGTTCAGTTCCGTTGAAGTTCAACCCCTTTTCTTCTCAACCCATATTTAACTCGACCTTTATTTAATTCAACCCTGATGCAACTCTACCTCAAATAGCTCAACTCTGCCGTTTCTGGAGAATTCTCAGCTTCCATTTAGGCAAACACCAATTAACTCAAGAATAATCTTTATCCGTGAATGGATTATTAAATTAATGTTTCTTATTTTATGCTACTTTAAGGAATTTTGGGATATTAGTTCCAAGCAGAATGGACACGGAATGTTTTTTAGCGTATTTTCGTTTAATTGATATTTTATCATCAAACTTGAACTGATTAAACTCCCGACTTGAATGAAATAATGCGAGTCGAGTTAGATTGTTGATTTTTGCGATGTTCAGTTGAATGGGGTTAGTTTCCTGGAATTGATGTCGAAATACGTTCTAAGACCACATTGGCTATACATGACATATGGCAAAAAGGATGAAGAAAAATAATTAAGAAAAAGATAAAATTAAATGATGATGATTTTTTTAGTCGTCCTAGCCAAGTGGTTAGCGTGCTGGGCTTGAAATCCTTTGCCTTTGACGACGAGGGTTCGAGTCCCGGTTTTTTGGTTTGGAACGGGGGTCAACGGTGTAACTGTAAGCTCCGCCAAGAGTCGACCCAGCTCCAAATGGGTACCTGGAGAAATATGGGGGAAAAAACACGGGAAGCGTCAGATTATTTGCCCCCAACCAAGCATTGTACTCCCGGCCGAAGATAGAGAAGCAGGAAATTGGTACCTTCGCTACTCAGACCATTGGTCAGCTTGCGAAAAAGCTAAGTTAGTGATTTTTAGCTAGTGAATAAAGGAAAACATGAAGCAGATATTTTGGCAAAGACTTCAGCTAAGATGTCCTCAGTGCAAAAAAGCTAACCTTTTGAAGTAACCTAGGAATAAAATGACCGAAGAAAAACAAGCCACAAATGAAAGACCATTAAAAAAATTTCGGGCCTGAATTCTTTCCATGGTGGTTAATACGGTGGCCGGCGCTTACGACTACGGAAAATATCCCCCACCCCGTGGAAAATAAGGTTTTCGAAGTTTGAGTTTTATTTTTTAATTTCCTTAGGGGGAAGGAATTTTGGTACTTGTGTATTAAGCGCCACTCACTCGAGTTTACGCTGTGTAAAATTCGAGAACACCGTTTTTTTTTAATTTCTTCGTTACTTTAGAAATAAATTTGGGCTATAGATTTACACACTGGGGGGGGGGGGGGTAAAGTATAGCGAGTCTGCATGCAAAATGTGTTTGATACAATTATTCTGCATACTAAACAGATAGATAAGTGTATTTTAAAGCCAAATATACGGCCATGAACAGAGTAAAATAACATAAATGAAAGGCAAAAGTGACATAAACTTTGATCATTGATCATCATAAAACATTTAAATGAAACACTACATTAACCTAATAATAGTAATTAACACTTGGAAAAACAGTCATTGAAAAAAAAACCCACTTAACACTTGGAAAAAAACACTTAAATGAAACATTACATTTACTTTATACTGGGATTTTTTTTTTTTTAGTTAACAAAATTTTCAGATACCTCGCTATTGTTTTGTAATTTTTTAGTGGCCATATACCTATAAAGAATTGTTTTCTGACTTCAAGCTGTCCAAATACGTCCCCCCTCCCACTTATGTGCAAATATATAGCCCAGATTATATATTTCCCATATATTCTGTCACTTGTCTTGTCTCGCGCTAAGCTGAAAAACACTAACGAAGAAACCGGTTTGTTCTTGAGTTTCACAGCGTAAACTTGAGTGAGTGGTGCATAATACACAAGAACCGAAATTCCTCCCTCCTACGGAAATAAAAAAATAAAACTCAAATAAAATTCTCAAATTTGGAAAGCCTAATTTTCCACGGGGGGGGGGGGGTGTTTTCCGGTGGTAAACACCTAGAACCGGTTAATACAGCCTGTCTACTGAATTGATTTGCATTAAGATGACTGGCTTATATTTTCTTTAAAAGAAAAGGAATGGGGGTTGAACCTCCGTGTTTTGCCTTGAGTATGGTTGTAAAATTATTCTTAGTGCCTCTGTTTTTAGCGATGTCTTTTATGTGTTAATTTTTTTTTTTTTTTTTTTTTTTTTTTTTTTTTTTTTTTTTTTTTTTTTTAGTTTTAATTGCTTCCTTAAAATATTAAAAATACTAAGTCCTAGTATGTGTTTCAGCCAATTTCTTGAGATTTTAACTTTTTACTTTTGCTATACAAGTTATACGCTAAAACCAAGAAAATCACTTGCCATTTGTAAATTTTGGGCTTTTCTATCAATAGGGGTGACTATGGTGTAACTTGTGATTTTATATAAGCGTCATTCATTCACGAAAATAGAGATGCATATTCTCTACGAAAAATATTCTTTTGATTAATTTTTTAATTGACTGGTAACGTATCGTTTGTCACTAACCATGTTTTGCAAGTTAGAGAAGTGTCATTAATGTCGTTATTTCCTGACAAGAGCCAGCCAGTTTCATCAAACAATTAGTGGTGGCGAAAGGACCGACTCAGGCTGAAAGTCAGAGGAGGTTTTAGGGGAGGGGGCAGAGGGCGCACTTGCCCCGGGCGGAGAAATTTTAGGGGCGCACAATTCAAATAAACAACCAAGCAGCTTTAATCTTTGCAATTTTTTAAACTTTATTTTATCAAAATAAAGTAGAGGGCAATAAAGTAGTCGTCCCCGGGCGAAAAAGAGGCCAGAACTGCCACTGCTGAAAGTAACTGAAACTAAAAAATAGCAGTTTTGACCAAAAATACACAAAATAAATAGGCTTTTTACGGCGATTCAGCCTCAGATCTAACTATTTTTTAAAAACTAAACTCAAATTCTTAGAAAAAACATCATACAATATAGTGGAACCAATTTAATAAACCGGTTATTGGAAGTAACTCCTAACAGTTAATGACAACTGAATTGTACAGCAATAAACACCATCTAAACGAAAACACTACTTCTTGTAAAAAGATGGCGATGGTTATCTATTAACGAGCTTTGAAGCCTAGAAGGGTGATTGATCACTGGGAGCTCTCCTTTGGCTTAAACTGAAATTTACGGGACTTAACCAATGCAAACTTGTGTCTCTTCAAGTAGTAGATTACAGAAGCAACAATTGAGAACATCATGATAACCTAAAATAACAAAGAAACATCCGAATAAAATCGATAAATTTCGTATATAATAATCATCTTAAATAACGAAGAAATATCGATATATGTCGGTAATATAAATCATCGTGCCCGCATGGAAGGGTATATCTCATGGCACTAAAGTGTTCGTTGGCCCAATCAAATAGGTTCCTCTTACCTCGTATAGATTCAATCTGGTACTAATTTAGTGGTTGGCCTTTCCAGAAGGAAACACTTAAAAAATATAAAAACTACTTTAAAAAATTCTACATCTACATAACCTTAAAGTAACATCGATAATGACGATAAATATCGTATATAACAAATAATAAACATGATATATAAATATAACATAAGGTAATAAATACAATAAATATAATAAACATCTTAAATAACAACGAAATATATGTTGATAGAGTCAATCGTCCTGCCCATATGAAAGGGTGTATTTCATGGCACTGAAGTGTTTGTTGGCCTAATCCTCCTACAGAGTAATTTTATAAGGGAGGTAAGCCCTTACTTCCTATAGAGTAATTCTAGTATTAGATAAGTGGTTGGACCTTCAAGAAGTAAACACCATAAAATTCTAAAAACTACGTTTAAAGTTCTAAAATATCATTTTTAAAAGCGCATCACTTCACACCTACCCCAGTGGTCAAACATACATCCCGAACTGTACATACGCAATGAATTATTTTCGATACGTGGCTTTTATTCAAATGAATTTAATGGGAAACAATCAATGTCAAGTGCATCAGCGACGGTAATTCATGGAGAATATATGTTTTTGTCTATATATTTGATCATTATACAATTTTAGGAATATAAGTATGTTAGCATCGTTTTTATATTTTCCAGGATTTTAGAGTGTCTTCTTCTGAGGGGGACAACGACTAAACTAGAACCGTATATTTGTCTCCAAATCAGATCAGAGTATAAAGATGTACTACGCAGACTCACGACAATATTGGGAGGTGAGGGGCCTACTTAGGATTCTGATGCCATTTTTTTCTCGGGAAATTCGTGTGAGAAAAAAACACAACCAAGCCAGGGAGAGGGGGTAGTGTGTCAACGATAGATTTAAAGACAAATCCTTCTCATTTTCTTTCTAATTTCTGCAAAAAGTACAAGGTACACCCTTTCGCTCCAGGTATGATAAAATACAGCTAATAAAAATCATAAATTAGATCCTCTAATCGCAAGCTAAACAGATGAGTGCGTAAATTCATGCATTGACCGAGTGTACATTCCGGGCGTTCTAACTGATGCAAAGACCATGTGATATTGATTGAATCTCCGAGACTGTAAAACTTAAAATTAATTAACTTAAAATTAACTTAAAAGTAAATTAAATAAAATACTGATGTCAGGTCATATAGGTCTGAATTAAAATTACTCGACCTATTGGATGTGAACCTAGTGTCTTAAAGTCAATTCTAACTTCGTCTCGTGATAGCCGTATTGTCACGCTATCTATATAGGCAAAAACGATTAGAAGTATCAACTGAAGGCTTTTTTTAAATGCAATTATGCAGTCAAGCTCATTTTTACCCAATAGATAACACTATAACTTTGCTGTCAGGAGGTGAAGTCGGATTTGACTTTCAAACCACCATCGATTCATATCCAACAAGTCGAGTAATTTCAATTAGGTCTTGTATCTTAATGCAATTCTTATAAAAAGTACAGATCTAGACAGCAGACATCTTCTTTAAAAAGGATTCAACTAACAATTTTAATTCGCTTTAACCCACGACAAAGAACATGAACCCGAAGAACACGACAAAGAAACTGCAGATCTTTTATTAGCACTTAAAAAACTGCTGATTTTTCAGATACCTCTTTTTGGACATCCTGCAACTTTATTTGCAGGTGGGGGGGCTTTAGAATGTGGGCCACAAATTAAAAAAAACATAGAAATCATTGTCTTAGATTCTGTTATTAATAAAAGTCGAATGACTTTTGTCCTCTCCAAAATCCCTAGAGCAATCAAATATTCTTGCATAAGAATATTTTAACTCTACTATCAAGTTTTCTAAAACTAATCATGTTTTAGAATGCTGGGCTATTTAGATCTGTTTAAATGTTTTCACGTTTCACTTTCTGACATGGGTTCCACAAATAAAATATCTGCTTAATGAGTTACTTTGGGTGGGAATCCCTTTTCCTATTGTTTATACCTTTACCCATTATCTATCAAATCTTTTTCTTTAATCTGTACAAGAATTTTGTTAGCATGATCTTGCTATTGTTTATGTTCTGTATATCCAAACTCAAAATATATACGTTCCAAAAGTCGAATGAAAGTGGAAATTTTTAAATATATGTTTTTAAAACCAATTTTGTACGTTTAACATTTAATGTATTTTCTCTAATTTTTCTATTTTGATTAATACTGAAAGAGAAATGAAAAGGAACGGGGAAGTTAAAGGCTCGCGAAAATTTGACTGGCCAAACTAGAGTCAGTAGAATTTTATGATAGTACAAATATTAAGTCAACATTGGGTAAGTTGTGTCCGCGAAAAAAAAAAGGTCCGCAACACAGTTGCCACTTCTCTAGCGAAGAAGCATTTCGAAAAAAAATTGGAATTACCAAGAGAAACTTGGAATTACACGACCCATTCAAAGAAAGAAAAATCCTTTAATTGAGCCAAAAACGAAAAAACTCAACTTTATTTAAATTTGGCAAGAACTGATGTTCAGCTAAGAGTCTTACTTCTATTACATTCTATCACAAAGGCCTCCATTTCACGTAACTTCTAGTTTTTTATGTGATGGAAAGACACATTGGTTTACAGCTAAGGAGGGACGCTTCATCAAGGGTAGGGGTTAAATGGTTTGGACCCCCCCCCCCCTAAATTTTTGTCCGACTCGTAAAGAATGCATTCAAACAAATATTTAGTGCGTTTTTTTTTAGTTTTTTTGCAACCCCCTTCCCCACCCGAACAAAATCATGGATACGGTCTTGGTCCTAACATCTGTTTTTCACATTAAAAGTGAAAAATTGATTACATAAATCTAGTTACAGAACATTCCTAATTTAGAGTTATAAGCAATTATACTGTAGGTATTGTAGCAATATAAATATTGGTATATACGTTTTTACTATGTCCGCAAGTCTTAATTTGTTTTTTTTTAACATGGCCCGAAGAGGCTTTTGTAACGATATCTATCCACCTATCTATAATAACATGCTACTACACTATATTATTAAAGTACACTACTATATTAGTATAACATATTACTATGCTACTTTTACTGTATATTATAGCAATACATAGTAGTATTATATAGCAACTACACACTTGAATAAATAAGACAAACCTTAAGAGCCATCTTTTTCCTTGTGTCATGTTCTGGCTCAGAAGCCCACCTCAAAAAGACGGACACATCTTTAGCTAGTTGGCTAGCAGTTGCTGGGGTTCCGTCAGAATACTCAATAAGCTGCGAATAATTGAAACATTACCACTAAGGCTACTCAACAAACCGAGATAAAGAGATAGATAGATAGAGAGAGAGAGAGAGAGAAAAAGAGAGAGAGAGAGAGAGAGAGAAAAAGAGAGACAGAGAGAGAGAGTGAGAGACTGGCTGAGGAAGAAACTTCCTTTTTAAGCAAGTTTAAAAACTCAAAAGGTACTTTTAAGGCAGTACCTTGAGAAGTTCCATAAAACAAGTTGGGATGGAATTCGGTTTGTCTAAAAATCCCTTAGGAAACCATAGGAGTTTGGGATTAAAGACTCTTAAAATGCATTTATTACTTTCTAAAGATTGGAGAGAAAAAATGAGAAAAAGAACTTAAAGAAGCACAAGAATACATTTTACAACTGCAAAAATAATAAACAAACTGGAACAAATTTCTCATTATACCTTGGGATATCTGTAATTTTGATGCAGTAGAATTGAGTTACACTGTTATATAAAATCTACGAATCCATATATTATAAAAATAATATACATTTCAAGCCCCTCCCCCTCCCAAAAGTAGTGTCAATTTCTCCTTTACAGTGTCAGTACCATGTACCATATATGTAGGAAAGGAGAATATCTAACAATTTGTATTGCAACAATAGAGCGTTGTTAATCTTGTATCTGAAACCAGCCCGTTTGTTGATCAGAAAATAAAAACAAAAAAGCTGAGAAAAAAAAGAAAATAAAAACAATGAACAGGATTTGCAAATTTTAAGGAGACTGTCTACAAAATACCCAGCTAATAGGAATTCCAGTTCGTAAAGATTGGATATCTAAATCCTAACTGTAAAAAAATAGCAAAAAAAACACTATCAGCTACGAAGTAGAAATCACCATTACTAATAAAAATTAAAATTTTTTTTTTTTTAATTTTGTGAAATAAAAATTAAAGATTTTGCACTAGTGAATGAGATGCATTTACAATTTCTCAAAATGAGAAACTCAAGTTCTGTGTCTTATCATGTATCTTAGGCTAGAGCATTAAACGGTAGCTGCAAGTAAAATTATAAAATGAACAGAATTTTGTTGGATCATTGAAATTTACAGAAATTATGTAGAGAAGTGTAATTTTATAACTGTAAACAACTAAAAAAATCAAAAAAATCTACTGAATTAACCAAATTGATAGACCAAATTTCCATTGGTACTGGACACTCGTTCCTCGACTACGAGGGCTACGTTCCTCGACTACCAGGGCTACATTCTTCGACTATGAGGGTTACGTTCGTCGACGGAAGGAGAAGTTTATTGAACTCGTAATAATTGAGCTAAATACTTAAGGGTAAAAATCTTGGAATAAGCAATACCGTCTAAAAACTATTCCCTGCTCAAAGCTTTCTCGAAAATTCATTAGACCAACAAGACTCTCAGGTCACAAAACTGCTTAAGATGGGTCTTTTGTGAGTTGAATTAGGGACCGTCCCATCCTTATAATCGCTCAGACCCTCGGAACTTACAAGCATTTGGCCCCACCTTACTTACTATGGCAGTCATTTCAACCTCCTGGTAAACTAAGACTGCAGATCGAACCCACCAGTGGCAAGGCTTTCTCATGCTCCTCACTCAAAAAGCGGTAACCCTTGGGGCAGCCAAGAAGCTGACTCAGTTTTGCACTGTGTTTGCCTGTATGTTTTGTTTTTTTTTTGACGTTTCTGAATTTGTTTTGTACAAACTTTCATTTCGAAGTTTTATGTGACGCTACCATGTTGTTTTGTTATTTTGTTGACTCTGTGGCCAAATTTTTTTTTTATTTCAAATCCATTTTTTATTTGTTCTTGGTGCAACTGTTTGTGACACTTAGAAATGCAAGCTCCATCCACCAGGGCTTGGGATGGACTAATTCAGCTTAAGCCTTGGCTGAACAGCTATTTAAGGCTGAACAGCTATACGCTGTGTCGGCCTCAGACACATTTGAGCAGTAATGAGCTTAACTTTGAAACTGGATTTAACCAACTGAGTCTCCTGTCACAGCCCCCCCCCTCCTCTCGATGAATGGCAGCCCTGAAGGCCCGACACTAACCTGGCAACTGAAACGGTCAGCAGCAGTATTACTTTGCTTTTGCACGTGTACATTCAACTTAAAGTGAAACCCTAGTTCTTTTGTGACACATTTTTATGTAAAGTATAGAAGGGAATTTAAGTATCTACTTTTTATTGAGTATGTTCATCCTTATTTGCAGTTTAGTAAAAGAACTACTACTACTACTACTACTAACAACTCACCGCAGCACCAAGCCGCCTGAGGCCAACATAGCTACGCACGCTCCTCCTCCACCCCAATCTATTCAAAGCCTCCCTTTTTACACCTACCCACGAAGTTCCCATTTCCTTTAAATCTTTCTTTATGACGTCCTCCCACCCCAGACGGGACGACCTGCTTTCCGTTTAGCACTAGATGGTTGGCCGAAAAGGACAATCTTCGGCAATCTGTCATCCTTCATCCGCACAACGTGCCCTAGCCACCTCAACCTTTCTTTCATTATAGCCCTAGAGAGCGGTATTAAACCACATTTTTCGTATAGCCTATTGTTTGAAATACGGTCAGTCAGCCGGGTACCCAGAACAATCCTTAAGCAATTTCTCTGGAAAACATCTAGCAAATCTTCATCCGCTTTTCGGAGCGTCCATGCTTCAGAGCCATATTTGACCACTGTCATCACTGTAGCTTCTAATATTCTAATCTTGGTTTGTAGACTTATCTTCCTATTCTTCCAGACTTTTTTTAACTGTGAAAAAACAGCCTGAACTTGGCTATTCTATATTTAACATCTTCACTACTCCCACCATCTTTACTAATAATACTACAAAGGTAAGTGAAGCTGCCCACCTGATCAATCTTTTCATTACCCAACGTCACCTTTTCATCTTCACTTATTCCTAGACTTAGTGACTTAGTCTTCCTAACATTAATTTTCAAACCAATTCTAGCACCCTGAACTTGCAAAACCTCTAAAACTTCATTCATTTTGCTCACACTTTCATCTAGGATGCTTAAATCATCAGCATAATCCAAGTCCAGGAACAACGAACAACGGATATTACCATAGAAGTTATCCCTACAACAATAATATTAAGTTTGATATGACTAGTGCTTGGTAAGCGGATCTTGGCTCGATATATAAAATGTATTATATGATATAATATGTATTATATATACAAGTATAATATGTATAGTATGTAATATAACATTATATATAACACAATATGTAAAACGCAATCCGCTAAGTCATTGGAGCAAAACTCCTTAGTATGCTTTGAGTAGACCCAGAAAAATTTCATTCTATCTTTAAAAGAATAGTGATAAAAACACTCACTGATCCTACAATTCTCCTTTTCCTTCCCTAATCCAACTTTCAACTTGTTCGACTAGCTTCGATCTAACAATTTTTATAATTATTAGATAGCTATTAATAATTATTAATAGCTATTAATAATTAATAGCTTCGATCTAACTATCGTGGAGATACTTTGTTTACAAACTGAGTTTCAGTTAACTTCTACTAAATTTAAAGGATACTTACTTCATTGTAAAGAGCTTGGGCCATACCAATGGCGCCACCAACAAAATACGGGTTATAGTACAATCCATCTCGAAGCTGGATCCCAGCAGGGGGGTCGCAATATCCAGTCAACAACGCAAATATATAATTCTGGAAAAATTTATATTTATAAATCTATAACAAAATAACATGTATAATATAATAATATAACATATAAAATATACAATATAAGCATAAAATTTATAGTAAAATCTATAATTTTGACAGGAATTATTAAGCTTTACGATTTTTCACAAATTTATTAATGCTTCAGATTTTGCAATCGGTCTTTGAGAGTGGAGGTAGATTCTGACAAAAGTCAAAGGCAACCCAATTTTAAGTCGGCCGAAATAAAATAAGCATATGTTTTCATGCGGGCGAATATTTGATCCGTTTTTCGTTCGGGTCCGCATTGATAATAGCCTTGCTCCGGACAGCAGAGAACGCTTAAAATAAACAATTAATATCAACTCGTTTTTGTTTTACGGTTTTTGGATGGTAAATAAAAAAGTTGTGAAGTTTTTGTGCTATTCAGAGCATTCACAATTATGGAGATTCGACCTTTTGATACCCGACCGACGAAATGCTTTCTGTTTATTCCCTGGTTAAAATATTTTACTTATTTCTTTATGAATTTGATTGGTACTTAATATAAAACCTACCTTCTTTAGATAGATAAATTTCTTCAGATAGGAAGACTTGAAAGAATTTTGTTTCTTTCAATCAAACATACCAGCTGGGATTCATACAGCTACGTTACCCAGTCGCTTTCGCTTGGTAACTTTACCTTGTTATGTCAGATCTTAGCTTTAATGTCACGAGTAAAAAATGAGAACTTCCTGGGAGGATGTGAAGAGGGAGGCTTTGAATAGATTGGGCTTGAGGAGGAGCATGCGTAGCTGTATAGGCCTCAGGCGGCTTTGCGCTGCGGTGAGTTTTTAGTAGTAACAGTAGTAGTAAAAATAGAAGCATGCCTTATTAGCATGAATTTTCTATCATGATACAATAAAAAGCAAATTATTCAAGGATGCAGAAAAAACGTTATGGACTATTCTAATACGAGGAAGATTTATCAGTGGCAAAATTAACTTGACTGAACTTGTGTCCCGAGCATCCCTTTTGGGTTACATGACGCCCATCTCTGTAGCACATTTCTGTATCAGCTTCCTGTATGATGTCTGGTTGTCTGCTTATTTCACAAGGTTACCAAACTTTTTTTCGATGGAGACCTTTCAATTATTTTAGTGCAATCTTCATTTACATTATACGAACTCGACAAGCAAAAAAAAAGTAAATAAAAATAAATAAATAAAAAGGGTCGTGAAAATCGCAACATCTTAATCTTACAAAATTCCAATTTTAGAAAATTCCTCCTGCGTATAACAATGCGTCTTTGATGGGGACAAAGTATGAAAACAAAAAAATTGGAACATAAACAAGAAGAGAAGTCAAGAGTCAGAAATATAAAAAAAAAAAAAATTAAATCCATCATCAAATAGTAGCAAAAAGCAAGGGACAGGAGGTTGAACATTAAGCCTGAATAAACGCTAGTAAAGAATTGTAGAAAATGTCAGAAGTGTTATTGTCTGAGGTGCTGAACGAAATAGCATTTTGATGGCAACATTAAAAAAATACAAAAAAAAAAAAACTGGGAAAATATGAGCAAACAGTAGAAATCAATATTTATCAGAGGAAGAGGGGATACTCGAAGCCCCCCCCCAAACCAATCTGCGTAACCATCTTCTCTTCACATAAGGTTTTGTGGCCACAGTTTTCGAGTACTGTTTGGCCTTGATTTCAAGATCCGAACTTTTATGGTACACTTTTATGGCATAAAGACGCATAAAAAAGAAGAAAAAAGATTACCTCACCACCATGACGAGCAGAGGTGATGTAGCTAAGATCAGGAGGGAGTGCACCGTTATTGGCAGCTCGTGCAGCTTCGTCGTTTGCATATGGCCTAGGGAAGTAATCAGACAGCTTTCCGGGTCTTTGGAACATTTCACCATCTTCGTTGGGGCCATCAAGAACCATGACTGACTCGGCCTCAGCCTTAGCCTCGTTTTCTGTGTGACTGACCCCCACTAAATTACGGTATGCCAAATACTTCATACTGTGACACGCAGAGCACACTTGTTTGTACACTTCATAGCCACGACGAATACTAAAGAACAATATGTAGTTAGAACATTGATAAATATCACTGCTGCTTTTTTACAGGAGCTATGATTAACCTTATTTTCCTTCCAATTGCACTCATGAAATATCTATTAATAAAACTTTATGATCTTAATGAATTTTCTCTCTGTCTAGTTAATTTTTAAATAGCATGTTTGATGTTCTCCTCTTTTATAGGTCATGAGCCTTTGTGGGGATTAGCGAATGTGTTTGGTGAATGATATTTTTGAAGATATATTATATCATTCGAGGCTTCCTCACAACACAAGTAGGCTATTTAAAGCTCTTCTTTTTTGTCAATCACTGTTGTTGGTGATAAATGACGTATCGTTCACTCTGCTATTACCTAAACTGATTTCCCTAGCTAATATAATTGATTTTACTATATTTTTTTTCGTTTTCGGAATTTCAGAGTTAAAAAACAGCAAATAAAGCACAATGATAGTCATGCTAAGTTTTTATTTGCTTCTTAACTTCGGCTAATTCTATTAAAAATAGCTAATATAATTTCCATCTTCTATGCAAAAAAAATATAAATACAAGTTCAACTTCAGTATTTCAGTTCAACTACAGTGGTTCCACATCCAAAGACTGTAAAACTTAGAAATTACCACAAAGCTAAATATTTTCATGGCTGAATGCAGAAGTTTATTCCCCTTACCTTCCAACAACATATTTTATCCCCCTCCCTCCGCGACTTTAAAACGGCATTGCCCTAAGATCCCCCCTAAAAACGTCGAAAGATTCGTATTTTAAGAATCAATCCTTAAAGTCTCCATCTACTGCGCCCAGGCTTCACAAATTAGGAACAATTTAATCAGAAGGGTAGTCATCTTTCCTGAACTAACCAGTCTACTTAAATCTTCATAGTTGTTCTTAGTGACAAATCTTCTTATTGGCATCATTTTTATACAATCCTGAAAAAGGCTTATGCCAGCTTTGGCTGCCACTCAGACTCTCTGTCTTGGCATTTTTTCCAATTAGCCATGGCTTGATGGTAACTTGATTCCGCTGGTTTCTGAATTAAAGTCAAGTTGTCATCAAGCCATGGCTAATTCGAGAAAATGCCAACACAGAGTCTGAGTGACAGCCAAAGCTGGCATAAACCTTTTTTCAGGATTGAAAAAGTCAAACCCTTACATCTTATTACCAAAGATAAATTGAGAACAACTGAATATATCAATGAATAGCTAAAAATCTAAGCTATGCATCAATAAGGTTATTATTAAAATTACTTAAGATCAAACACTTGAAATTATTAGTTTATTGACTTACCTAGAAGGACCTCTTTTTGAAAATACTAATTTTCCTATTTTGATATATCTATCCTATCAGCGTTTCAGTTTTATTCACATATTAACAGAAAGCTGATTGTCCTCTGACTCTAAAATGTAACTATTATTGCTTGATATTTATTCAATAAATCCCTAATATTACCTATAGTTTTTGTTTTCAATTGCTAGTCAAAACATAGACCAGCTTTTGAATTTATGATGACAAATTACTCCTACTGGGTTGGATCTACTGACACGTGATTGGGTCTACACTTGTATAGCTTCATGCTGTAGTAAAATAGGGGCAGTACAAAAACCCATGTCTATTTTCCCAGAATGCCAAAGAAAAGTGGTCTTTTACCCTAATTTCATTGAAATGCCATTTCGCTACTTTCATTGAAAAAAAAAAAAAAAAAATTGTCCCTTCCCTTAAATTTTCATGAACTGATGCTGGTGATAATCTGGGGTATCAGTTTAGTACTCCTACTCTCCAAAGGAAAACACTAAATTCCTAAGAACTGCTCAGAAACAAATACTCTGGATAGCCTAATCATTCCTAAATGTAGACAACTACAATTTGAATTAAAATCTAGTTGCCATCAAGCCATTGGCCAATTGGAGATAAGCCATGACAGATAGTTTGAGAGGGAGGCAAAGCTGACATAAGCCTTTTTCAGGATAGTATAAAAATGATGTCATTTTAACTTGTTGATACATAGTCTCTCATCCATCCATCCTAGGGCACAAATAAGGTAGATAGACATAGAACTAAGAGATGATCGAGATTTTTGGGTTAACTCATGACAAACAATGTTGACTGGACTTGTATACAAAAGAGGGGACTGGCTTACAAATACTGGTGGCAAATCATCCCAATTTTCATGATTTGCGTTGAGAAAAGTTTAATTTGGCCTCGAAATGTTTCAAAAACTCACCTGAATAAACGTTTCTTTTTTCTATATTTGTCAGCTCTTGGCTATACCGATTTAGAAAAATCCAGTCAACAAAGCGGAAATTTGCAAGTGCAAATTAGGGGGCTGATTATTTTTGCAAAAGAAGAATTTGAAGCACTCAAAACTTTACATTTACTTTATTGAATTAAAATGTATTTTGAATAAATCACTATATTTTACTCTTGCAACTTGCTAGCATATGCAAAACTAAGTAGCAAAATCTCTATGACTACAGATGTTGAACTTTTGTACCTGATATATTTAATCAAACTTTTCTTTTGAATGTGTTCAGCATAACTATACTGTTTTACAACGTGTATATATAAAATATCACCAGGCATATCCTCTCTGATCTATCCTTGCTCAAAATGTTGATATATCATAGTTAGAATGTGCCATATATGGCGATTGGCACTGCTGTATTTATCAGTGACATCTAAAAATGAACCAGGCATCTTCTTTCTGGTTTATTAAAGTACCAAGAACCTAACAAAAAATTAAACTAATTTTAAAATTTTCAAGTATTTTTCTAGTCTAAATTAAAAGATTAAAACTATTGCTCAGATACCATAAATATTTTTGCAGTTTATAACTTTAGCGATTCTGAACTGAAAACGAAAATAAAATAAAAATTGATTTTTCCAATTTTTACGTCACGTCGCTCATTACGTCACATATGGTTATTAGTACACAATAGGTTTTACATATTACGTCATGTCACTTATTACGTCATATATGGTTATTAGTAGACAATCGGTAGAATATTCGTTCTTTATTATAAAAACTTCAAAAACACATAAAAAACTTGTTTATATTCATTTTTGTACATTTTGTTTATATTCAATTTATATTCGTTATTATGAGTCGGACAAACATTTCGAGGGAGGGGGGTTCAAACCCACTAAACCCTCTGGATACGTCCTTGAATGTTATTAATTTCCTTTAAAATGAGCCATTGAACAACTCTCTACGATGTTCCAGTGCCAAGCTATCTATGTAATATAAAGTTTAAATACAACTTTACCACGAACTGTTTGATTGCTTAAAAAATCAAATATCTTTGAAAAGACAGCAGTATGAAGACATCAAAAATACAGTTTTTAGTGGAAATATTTATCCTGTTTTAAAAACAATTTGTTTTAGTTACAAAAGGTTTTTAACCCAATTAATTTCCTTTAAAATGAGCCATTGAACAACTCTCTACAATGTTCCAGTGCCAAGCGATCTATGGAAAAGAAGAAAGAAAAAAAAGATGCCGTTTGTGGAGAATAACGTGGTTAAAGTCAATTTTCTTGATTTTCAAGCCAATATATTTTCTTTGTTATTCATGCCAAAGGACGTTAAGCTTGCTATATAGAAGTTTTGGACAAGGCGATTCTAATAGGTGCCCGAAGGGCACCCGCATAGGTCGCAAAAAAAAAAGACCAAAATTACTGCCTGGGCTTGGCAAACACATAAACAGAGAACGGAATAGATTTTATTCCCGTTCACTGCCCGTGTCAAGAGATTCCCCGAGTCTTGACATTCTCGCCGAGTCATTCTAATTTCCGCCACTCACACTTCTTGTTTTGATTTGAATCTTTTTTTAGGAGTTATGGGTTTTTATATTTCCTAACATTGGACGTGATCGTCTCTTACTAGGTTGCTAGCTACCGCTGCAACCCGGAAAAATGTTCAAAATGTTGATATTGTATTTGTCAGTGACATCTAAAAAGACACCAGGCACAAACACCAGCGACATCTGAAACATCATTGTTCAAAGACTGGTTTATCATTGTTAATATTGCTGATTTTATCACACTTGATTTTCAGCAAGTCAAAAGCTACTAGCAAATTTCGGACTCCCAAATCAAACAGAATAATATGGCTACAAAAAATTAATATAATTTAGCTAAAGCACTGCAAATATACTGTTCACGATTTGCAACTATTTTAACTTAATTCATTTTCTATTCAGTTTTTACATCCTGTAAAACTTAAGCATGAATTGCAGGATTTAAAGAACAAATATTAATTCCAAAGCACTTGAATGCCTGAGAAAAAAGAAAAACAAAAGACATAGAAATTTGTAGATTATACAAAGATTAAAAAAAAAGAGAAATTAATACTATGGAGTTACAAAAGAAGATATTAGGTTCATGTGAAATCTAAAAATACAAAAATTCTAAAAATATGCAAAAAAAAAAAAAAAATTAAATACCTTGCATGGTCAAATGACTCAAAAATACCATTATGGCTCCAAGAATATACTGGGGGATGTGCATCCAATCCTGAGGCTTTTACAGACTGATCAAGAGCCAAACAGAGGGCAGCACCTCCTCCAAGTAATGTTCCAGCAACAGTTAATAGCTATAAAAACAGGCAATGATTCATAATTAAAGACAGGCCTTCACATGCCATTCTTTAAACAAATTTAACGCCATCCATGAAAACGAGTATCATACTCTATCTTCTCTGTAATTTGTTGTATTAAGCCAAATGTTACTCAGAGAGGAAGAAAATAACAAATGAAAAATAAAATAAAAGAAGGGTGAAAAAACGAGGATTTTGTATTAAACCAATCAATATGATTTCTGAAAGGTTCATAAATGCCTTTTCTAATGCTATGTAGTATATTAGTTTCTTGAGATCATTTTCTTCATAAATCAAAAAAAAATAAATAAAAACTGCACAATTTGCTACAGAGAAACAGCATCTGGCCCAAAATTAAAGCAAGCTTTAAAATGAAAGTTGAACTAAAATTATTCACAGCTGATTCTATTTCAAATGTAGCCTAGACAAATTGTTAAGATTGTGTGGGGTAAGATTAAAGGAGTTTTCCAACTTTTATTAGAAGGAGAAATGATAGACATTACAAAGAATCACTCTCTGAATTTAAAAAAAAACATTTTATGTGTGTAAAATATTATGTAATCAATACTCCTCTTGATATGTGATTATATTTAATGTGCTCATGGGCACCAGTTTGTGAAAATATGTGGAGGGCGTATGAATTTTTCCCAATGAAAATACCAAAAGAAATGTTCTTTTGAATATTCTTTTGGCACAATTACCTTCTCCCCTAATTAGTATTCATGAATGTATACACAATTTTTTCTTTAAGTTTTTTAAGACTGTGTGAGGTAAGATTAAATGAGTTTTCCAACTTTTTATTGGGAGGAGAAGTTTTGATTTAAAATCAAGTTTGGATTTAAAAAATATATATTTATGTGTGTGAAATATTATGTAATTAATGTTCCTCTTGTTATGTAAATAATATTATATAGTTAAATGCCATGTAATAAATAGTGGTATTCCTTAATGGTAGAACTAGATTTACTAGGCATATTTAAACCGGCTCACGGGCACAAATTAACATAAATGCGGGGGGGGGGTATTATTTTTTTTCAATGAATTTACCAAAAAAGTGTGTTTGAACATCCTGTTGGGACAATCGTCCCTCCCATAATTATTATTCATGAATGTATACACATTTTTTTTAAGATTGTGTGAGGTAGGATTAAATGAGTTTTCCAACTTATGATTAGGAGGAGAAATTGATTTTGAAAGTTCTTTGAAAAAAAAAAACATTTTATGTATGCGGAATATTATTTAATCAATGTTCCTCTTGTTATGTAATTAATACTATACAGTTAAATACCATGTAATAAATAATGGTATTCCTTAATGGTAGAAGTATAAGATTACACACAAACAAAAAACCTTAAAAAACGCATAAAAAATTTGTCATATCCATTTTGTTGCGTTTTTACGAGACAGAGAAGCATTTTTTGTGGTGGGGGGGGAGGTTTCAAACTCTCTAGATCCCTCTCCCCCCTTGGATATAACCTCTTTGTTGACATTGAAATTTATCTTGAACACAATGACACTTCTAGTGCAACATTGACATATCTTTTAAAAGAAAAAAAAGTGTTAGTTTAGAGGAGATATCCAGGGCTTTAACAGAGGGAGGGTATGCAGAAATGTTGGTGAAATTGCACATTTTTTGACTAATTAATGGCTAGAGGAAACATAGATGGAACATATTTCATATCTACTTTCCTCTCAATGACTTGCCATTTCTCCTTAATAAACCATAATTGTGAGAATGTTGGAATGTTACAGTGGTCAAATGCAAATAGAATGACAATAGTAAAACCAGCAGTGCCAATTGAGAGGGGGGGGGCACTTGTCCACTTCCACCTATATTTTCAGAATTATTAAAAAAAAATCTTAAAAAAACAAAATTGCCCCATAAGTTGGCAGCATTGAGTAAAATAGACCAAGATTTGTTTTGAAGTAGACGATACATGTAAGAACAAAAGTTAGAAGGCATATTATAAATCATTGGAAAAGTTCAAGATCTTGTTTTTGTTTGTTTTGTGGCAGCTACCAAAAATCCCCTTGGTACATGTTTGCAATTCTTCAATAAAAAATAAGTTTAATTGTTTATTAGAATTGTGTTTTAGTTTGCTTTTGTTCTGGTTGAGGAAGAAAAATATTGTCATTTTAAAATTGTTTGTTTCCAAGAAATTTTGTAGAAAACATATGAAATGTGTATCTTATGAAGTGTTTTTTTTTTTTAAGTTTTGATGGAACCTTAAAACGAAATATATGCATTGCGATTTCTAAATCAAGATTTATAAGTTGGAGGGGGGATGTCAAACGATGAGCAAAGTGCGGGTCCTTGTCTCTTGTCAGTTATCAACATAAAGCTAGACTCTCCCGACCCTAAAGTAACACCCAATTAAGGTATTCCTTTTTAATAAGTAATTCCTAAAAAGCGAAAACTGTATTTTGAAGAATTATTTTGATTTTATACTAATGTTTAATGATTTTATTTCCAATTGGCATAACTTTGGTAAAATAAGATACATACATCTTGAGAATAAAGAATATGAAAAAATCCTATAGACTATTCAATAGAACAATCTATAGACCCTTGTTTTTTACAGGATCCTACTTGTCATGTTTCAGTCTTGGAAGGATTTGTGGGAATATGTTCCATCATTAGCTTATGTTTTTTGAAGATATGCTTCAATGATTGGTTTGGTTATTCCCTTTTTATGTTATTGTTCACTGTTCTTTAGGCGTATCTTCATTAACTGGAACAGAGTTCCAGTGTTAATACAGAGCAGGATTTGCTAGATGTTTTTCAGAGAAATTGCCTATGGACAGTTGTGGATAGCTGACTGACTGATCATGCCTAAAACAGTAATCTGTGCAAAAAAAATGGTTTGATCATCCTTTCTAGGGCTATAATGAGAGAAAGGTTGAGATGGCTAAGACACATTCAATGGAAGAAGGATTAGAGATTGGGAAAGAGTGTCCTTGTCAGCCAACCATCTAGGGCCAAACAGAAACATGTCATCCCTAAATGTGGTGGGAGGATGGTGTAAGGAAAGATTCAAGGTATTTTGGAACTTCTTGAGAGTGTGTAGAGAGGGAGGCTTTGAACAGATTGGGATGAAGGAGAAGCATGTTTAGCTGTGTTGGCCTCAGGTGGCTTGGTGCTGCTCTGAGTAGCTAGTAGTAGCAGTATTTTGTGTTCCAAAAAACCAAATAATAAAACAATTTCGTCAACACTTTGTACTAACAGGCCACAAATAACAAAAATGTGAGCATATTTTGCTTATTATAACCACAACAGGGGTAGGGATACATTTGGCTTATAAGTGGTATGTGACTCAATTTAGTCCTTTTTAAATATTTTGACAATCAATAAAATTTGTTAGTATAGTCAATCTATAGCATCATTTGATATCCAAAAAGACAAAATTATAATATCTAGATAAACAATAATGTTTAGTAAAAATTTCATTTTTCTTTCCAGGTAAGAACAAATTACCTGCCAGAAAAATCCAAAGTTATCTTTGAATTACATTTTTTGCAGTAAGGTTAACCACCATCTTTAGTGTATTAGTTTCTTCATAATCATCATTATATTGGAAAAAATAGAGGTTATTGACCAATAGAGGTAATTGTGCGGTTTTTACTAAAAGGGCAAAAATAACAAAATTGTGAGCATATTTTGCTTATTATAACCATAACAGTGGTAGGGATACATTTGGCTTATAAGTGGTATGTGACTCAATTTAGTAATTTTTAAATATTTTGAAAATCAATAAAATTTGTTAGTATAATCAATCTATAAAATCATTTGATATCCAAAAAGACAAAATTATAATATTTAGATAAACAATAATGTTTAGTAAAAATTTAATTTTTCTTTCCAGGTAAGAACAAACTGATTGCCAGAACAATCCAAAGTTATCTTTGAATTACATTTTTTGCAGTAAGGTTAACCACTATCTTTAGTGTATTAATTTCTTCATAATCATCATTATATTGGAAAAAATAGAGGTAATTGACCAATAGAGGTAATTGTGCGGTTTTTACTAAAAGGGCAAAAATAACAAAATTGTGAGCATATTTTGCTTATTATAACCATAACAGTGGTAGGGATACATTTGGCTTATAAGTGGTATGTGACTCAATTTAGTCATTTTTAAATATTTTGACAATCAATAAAATTTGTTAGTATAATCAATCTATAAAATCATTTGATATCCAAAAAGACAAAATTATAATAATTAGATAAACAATAATGTTTAGTAAAAATTTAATTTTTCTTTCCAGGTAAGAACAAATTGATTGCCAGAACAATCCAAAGTTATCTTTAAATTACATTTTTTGCAGTAAGGTTAACCAACATCTTGAGTGTATTAATTTCTTCATAATCATCATTATATTGGAAAAAATAGAGGTAATTGACCAATAGAGGTAATTGTGCGGTTTTTACTAACAGGGCAAAAATAACAAAATTGTGAGCATATTTTGCTTATTATAACCATAACAGTGGTAGGGATACTTTTGGCTTATAAGTGGTATGTGACTCAATTTAGTCATTTTAAATACTTTGACAATCAATAAAATTTGTTAGTATAATCAATCTATAAAATCATTTGATATCCAAAGAGACAAAATTATAATATTTAGATAAACAATAATGTTTAGTAAAAATTTAATTTTTCTTTCCAGGTAAGAACAAATTGATTGCCAGAACAATCCAAAGTTATCTTTGAATTACATTTTCTGCAGTAAGGTTAACCACCATCTTTAGTGTATTAATTTCTTCATAATCATCATTATATTGGAAAAAATAGAGGTAATTGACCAATAGAGGTAATTGTGCGGTTTTTACTAACAGGGCAAAAATAACAAAATTGTGAGCATATTTTGCTTATTATAACCATAACAGTGATAGGGATCATTTGGCTTATAAGTGGTATGTGACTCAATTTAGTCATTTTTAAATATTTTGACAATCAATAAAATTTGTTAGTATAATCAATCTATAAAATCATTTGATATCCAAAAAGACAAAAATTATAATAATTAGATAAACAATAATGTTTAGTAAAAATTTAATTTTTCTTTCCAGGTAAGAACAAATTGATTGCCAGAACAATCCAAAGTTATCTTTAAATTACATTTTTTGCAGTAAGGTTAACCAACATCTTGAGTGTATTAATTTCTTCATAATCATCATTATATTGGAAAAAATAGAGGTAATTGACCAATAGAGGTAATTGTGGCGGTTTTTACTAAAAGGGCAAAAATAACAAAATTGTGAGCATATTTTGCTTATTATAACCATAACAGTGGTAGGGATACATTTGGCTTATAAGTGGTATGTGACTCAATTTAGTCATTTTTGAATATTTTGACAATCAATAAAATTTGTTAGTATAATCAATCTATAAAATCATTTGACATCCAAAAAGACAAAATTATAATATTTAGATAAACAATAATGTTTTAGTAAAAATTTAATTTTTCTTTCCAGGTAAGAACAAATTGATTGCCAGAACAATCCAAAGTTATCTTTGAATTACATTTTTTGCAGTAAGGTTAACCACTATCTTTAGTGTATTAATTTCTTCATAATCATCATTATATTGGAAAAATAGAGGTAATTGACCATAGAGGTAATTGTGCGGTTTTTACTAAAAGGGCAAAAATAACAAAATTGTGAGCATATTTTGCTTATTATAACCATAACAGTGGTAGGGATACATTTGGCTTATAAGTGTTATGTGACTCAATTTAGTCCTTTTTAAATATTTAGATGATCAATAAAATTTGTTAGTATAATCAATCTATAAAATCATTTGATATCCAAAAAGACAAAATTATAATATCTAGATAAACAATAATGTTTAGTAAAAACTTAATTTTTCTTTCCAGGTAAGAACAAATTGATTGCCAGAACAATCCAAAGTTATCTTTGAATTACATTTTTTGCAGTAAGGTTAACCACCATCTTTAGTGTATTAATTTCTTCATAATCATCATTATATTGGAAAAAATAGAGGTAATTGACCAATAGAGGTAATTGTGCGGTTTTTACTAACAGGGCAAAAATAACAAAATTGTGAGCATATTTTGCTTATTATAACCATAACAGTGGTAGGGATACTTTTGGCTTATAAGTGGTATGTGACTCAATTTAGTCATTTTTAAATATTTTGACAATCAATAAAATTTGTTAGTATAATCAATCTATAAAATCATTTGATATCCAAAAAGACAAAATTATAATATTTAGATAAACAATAATGTTTAGTAAAAACTTAATTTTTCTTTCCAGGTAAGAACAAATTGATTGCCAGAACAATCCAAAGTTATCTTTGAATTACATTTTTTGCAGTAAGGTTAACCACTATCTTTAGTGTATTAATTTCTTCATAATCATCATTATATTGGAAAAAATAGAGGCAATTGACCAATAGAGGTAATTGTGCGGTTTTTACTAACAGGGCAAAAATAACAAAATTGTGAGCATATTTTGCTTATTATAACCATAACAGTGGTAGGGATACTTTTGGCTTATAAGTGGTATGTGACTCAATTTAGTCATTTTTAAATATTTTGACAATCAATAAAATTTGTTAGTATAATCAATCTATAAAATCATTTGATATCCAAAAAGACAAAATTATAATATTTAGATAAACAATAATGTTTAGTAAAAATTTAATTTTTCTTTCCAGGTAAGAACAAATTGATTGCCAGAACAATCCAAAGTTATCTTTGAATTACATTTTTTGCAGTAAGGTTAACCACCATCTTTAGTGTATTAATTTCTTCATAATCATCGTTATATTGGAAAAAAATAGAGGTAATTGACCAATAGAGGTAATTGTGCGGTTTTTACTAACAGGGCAAAAATAACAAAATTGTGAGCATATTTTGCTTATTATAACCATAACAGTGGTAGGGATACATTTGGCTTATAAGTGGTATGTGACTCAATTTAGTCATTTTTAAATATTTTGACAATCAATAAAATTTGTTAGTATAACATTTTTAAATATTTTGACAATCAATAAAATTTGTTAGTATAATCAATCTATAAAATCATTTGATATCCAAAGACAAAATTATAATATTTAGATAAACAATAATGTTTAGTAAAATTTAATTTTTCTTTCCAGGTAAGAACAAATTGATTGCCAGAACAATCCAAAGTTATCTTTGAATTACATTTTTTGCAGTAAGGTTAACCACCATCTTTAGTGTATTAATTTCTTCATAATCATCATTATATTGGAAAAAATAGAGGTAATTGACCAATAGAGGTAATTGTGCGGTTTTTACTAACAGGGCAAAAATAACAAAATTGTGAGCATATTTTGCTTATTATAACCATAACAGTGGTAGGGATACATTTGGCTTATAAGTGGTATGTGACTCAATTTAGTCATTTTAAAATATTTTGACAATCATAAAATTTGTTAGTATAATCAATCTATAAAATCATTTGATATCCAAAAAGACAAAATTATAATATTTAGATAAACAATAATGTTTAGTAAAAATTTAATTTTTCTTTCCAGGTAAGATCAAATTGATTGCCAGAACAATCCAAACTTATCTTTGAATTACATTTTTTGCAGTAAGGTTAACCACCATCTTTAGTGTATTAATTTCTTCAGAATCATCATTATATTGGAAAAAATAGAGTTAATTCACCGATAGAGGTAATTGTGCGGTTTTTACTAACAGGGCAAAAATAACAAAATTGTGAGCATATTTTGCTTATTATTACCATAACAGTGGTAGGGATACATTTGGCTTATAAGTGGTATGTGACTCAATTTAGTCATTTTTAAATATTTTGACAATCAATAAAATTTTTTAGTATAATCAATCTATAAAATCATTTGATATCCAAAAAGACAAAATTATAATATTTAGATAAACAATAATGTTTAGTGAAAATTTAATTTTTCTTTCCAGGTCAGAACAAATTGATTGCCAGAACAATCCAATGTTATCTTTGAATTACATTTTTTGCAGTAAGGTTAACCACTATCTTTAGTGTATTAATTTCTTCACAATCATCATTATATTGGAAAAAATAGAGGTAATTGACCAATAGAGGTAATTGTGCGGTTTTTACTAAAAGGGCAAAAATAACAAAATTGTGAGCATATTTTGCTTATTATAACCATAACAGTGGTAGGGATACATTTGGCTTATAAGTGGTATGTGACTCAATTTAGTCATTTTTAAATTTTTTGACAATCAATAAAATTTGTTAGTATAATCAATCTATAAAATCATTTGATATCCAAAAAGACAAAATTATAATATTTAGATAAACAATAATGTTTAGTAAAAATTTAATTTTTCTTTCCAGGTAAGAACAAATTGATTGCCAGAACAATCCAAAGTTATCTTTGAATTACATTTTTTGCAGTAAGGTTAACCACCATCTTTAGTGTATTAATTTCTTCATAATCATCATTATATTGGAAAAAATAGAGGTAATTGCCCAATAGAGGTAATTGTGCGGTTTTTACTAACAGGGCAAAAATAACAAAATTGTGAGCATATTTTGCTTATTATAACCATAACAGTGGTAGGGATACATTTGGCTTATAAGTGTTATGTGACTCAATTTAGTCCTTTTTAAATATTTAGATGATCAATAAAATTTGTTAGTATAGTCAATCTATAGCAATCATTTGATATTTAAAAAGACAAAATTATAATATTTAGATAAACAATAATGTTTAGTAAAAACTTAATTTTTCTTTCCAGGTAAGAACAAATTGATTGCCAGAACAATCCAGAGTTATCTTTGAATTACATTTTTTGCAGTAAGGTTAACCACCATCTTTAGTGTATTAATTTCTTCATAATCATCATCAAATTGGAAAAAATAGAGGTAATTGCCCAATAGAGGTAATTGTGCGGTTTTTACTAACAGGGCAAAAATAACAAAATTGTGAGCATATTTTGCTTATTATAACCATAACAGTGGTAGGGATACATTTGGCTTATAAGTGGTATGTGACTCAATTTAGTCATTTTTAAATATTTTGACACTCAATAAAATTTGTTAGTATAATCAATCTATAAAATCATTTGATATCCAAAAAGACATAATTATAATATTTAGATAAACAATAATGTTTAGTAAAAACTTAATTTTTCTTTCCAGGTAAGAACAAATTGATTGCCAGAACAATCCAAAGTTATCTTTGAATTACATTTTTTGCAGTAAGGTTAACCACCATCTTTAGTGTATTAATTTCTTCATAATCATCATCAAATTGGAAAAAAATAGAGGTAAGTGACCAAATTTATGAGTATCAATGGCATTAATTCAGTAACACTCATATTTCCCATACTTTGCTCATTAGAATGACTGATGTGTATTTAAGAAATTAGTTAATAAACTGTTTCAGGTTTTCAGTTAATCCACATCAAATTCAAAGTAAATACACATTAGATTAAAATTTCCACCTGGAACATGTCCTAAATCACAGAGAAACAGAGAGTTTACTTGCACTGATCTATTTCATTTTGAATTCTTAGATAAATAATTTAACAAAACTTACTGCTTTTTGTTTTGCTGGTATCTCCCTTAAGGTTGACAGTAGAGCAATCTAAAACAGAATAAAAAGGGTTAAACAAAAGAATGTAAACCAGAATACCTGTAAGAATGACAATAGAGCAAACAAATATACATACATCTATTATGAGTAGTTGCAGCTCCCCCCCCCCCCCTCAATCTTTACAGCTGAACAGTATATATTAACCCCAATGACAGCCCATTTTGGCAAATGTTCTAAAACAATACAAGAAATAGTTATTTCAAGCTTCACATGTCAACTTAAAACCATCATAAAACTTTGGAGAGCTAGCTTCCCCTCCCCTCAACTGAGAATTGTTAGTGTACCAGTGTCTACAGGCAATAAATCTCCAATGTTAGAATTCATCCTACTTAACATTTGTTAAATCTAGCTAAATCAAGACAGGAAACATTTGGGATTTCACTCATATCTTAAAGAACCAGGGATATCAAAATAAAAACACTTTTGTCCCCTGGGTCCAGCTTAAATCTGGTCTACCTTAAACATCAATTTTAAGATTTTATTTTGTTTGTTTCAAAACTATACAGTTGCTAAGACATTGTGACACTTTTGTCAGTGTTGCCACGCTAAACCATGAAAATAAATAAGTGAAACTAATTAGTTAAATTTGACAGTGCTTTTTATCTATCAAAATTCAGACATGAATTATCTGTTGATACTCAAAGACAACTACACATTCAAAGAAAAGCCATATGTTTTTAAGGTGGTTTATACCACATGTATTTTATTGTTTTTTAACTTGGCACCTACTACTACCAAAAGCTGCTTAACTGGAGCTGTGATGTGTTTGCAACTAAAGAAGTATTTTATTAAAAATTGAGTTTATGACTTTCTCTAGTTTTTAAACAAAAAATATATGGTTATGTAATATTCATAAGATTCATCAAACTTGTCCACACTTTTCATCCATATAACATTAAATATTAATTATCTGTTGACTCCCAAAGACAATTACACCTTCTTAAAGTGCTTGGCCCAATAGGAATAACAGATTTAAAAAGATTTTACATGACTTGATACAGCCTCAGGATTTTTTTTCCTTCAAGAAACTCCTTTTTTTCTATATTTTTTTCCCATTCAAAAAAATTTCCTTTTGATAGTTATTAGTGTTTCCTCCAGAAGAGCCTATAGACAGGAGTGTTACCAGGTCAACTTTGAAACCATATTATTAGGTACGTGTAATTGGCACATTACCACAGTGGTATGTGTAAGTGGTACTAAGGTAATGTGAGTGGTATATTACCATAGGCTATGCATTAGGGGTGGAAGGGGAGAGGATGTTGGGATGAAATTAAACCAAAAGCAACATTAAAAATCTAATATAAACTTTCTAAATATAACAAAGTCAAATATTGTTATTACCCTGTAGTTTCATATACTAGGGGACACAAATTGGATTCTCTTTTTTGGATAGGGTTAATACAGGTGCATTTTAGGAATAAAGCTTATACATTCATAAGTGAAGTTTCAGTCTTGAAAAAACAGTTAGAAAGCAGTAAAATTCCAGATGATAAATGTTTACTATCTTGTAAAACTTTTAGGTGAGTTCAGTGAGTGAAACTTTCACCAGTTTCTAGAGGCTAAACTAGGTCCTAAGAAGTTCTTTTGCAGAATCTACCTCCAGTACTTCCCTTCAATGAAAGGACTGACCTTTGATGAACTTGTGCAAAATTGAATTTTAAAAGTGATTACCTTCAGAATAAGATCTACAGTACACACAAGGGCAAAGGAAAGTGTTTTGAACCTCAAAACTCAACACAAGATTTAAACTATTCAGAAATAATATATCTTAAATAAAAAAAAAAACTAATACAGCTTTTTTAAAACCTAAGGTCAAATAAGCAAACTCAGACCAAAATTAAGTAATACATAATTTCTTCCAAAGTTAAGACAGTACAGGATCTGACTTTCATACAAATTTCTAAGCCTGAAAGGCAATGGGCATGATTCTGAACAATACTTTTCTTTTGGGTACTTTCATTGAAAAATGTCTGCTCTGCATTATCATTTAAAAAATTGAAAAAACAACAAAATTACCCCTCCCTAGATTTTGAAAGATGTTTTTTCCCCACCCCCTCTAATTTTTGTGAATTTACACCACTGCCCTAATCTAGAATTCTACCCAATACTGTCATTCAGGTAGGACAACCAGAAGTCAAGCAGCTAATCACTTCTTAAAGAGTTAAATCACTAAAATCTCCATTATACTACCTAGTAGGCAGATAGTTTCACCTTTGGGTTTGTCTGAACTTTTAAATCAATATACAATTATCTTGAATAACTCAACACTGACAATTTTCAATGCACTGATAGTCAACAGCAGAGCCTAATCACAGACATATAGTTTAAGCTTGATACTAAACTTGGAAAATGCAACCAACACTTAAACATGGGATATAAAGCAAATGTTGGGAAGCGCAATAATTGTATTCAAAAATAGGCTAGCCTAGGATGTAAGAGTAACTTTTGTTTAAGCATAAATGTTTTAAAAAATTCATAGGTTGTATTCAGTCAATCCTAACTAGCCTAGTCCTAGCCATTTACAAATCTATCTATCACATCCAAGATTAGGAACCTATTATCTATGTTTATGAAAGATACATCTTAACCAAAATATTTTGTACAAGATAAAGCATTGTCTAAGTATGGTACTGGGTGTATAGCCCTAGACTATGCAAAATTAGAAGTGTTGTTGATTTTTTTGTAAATATGGGGCAGTTTATATTACTAACCTACAAATAAGGTGGACATGCCTCTATGGCATTTTTTATGCTTTTTCCAAATATAATAATTACTTTGCTTAGAAATTCAATTTTAACCCTTTTATGCACCCTCAAAGATGGTAGGGTGAATCAGGGAAAGTCCAACAGTGGGGTAAGTCCGATACCGACCTTCAATTTGTCTATGGTCCATTGTATCTGTGGGAGGCTTTCATATTTTCTTCCATATTAGTAGCAGTAGGCAACAGTGCCATCAATTTCCGGCAGAGTTGGCACGCCTTCTGTTCAGAGGGTTTTGAAGTTTTTTGGACGGCGTTTTTTTAGGAACACAGGTAACTGACTTTACTTTAACTTGTGCAGATTATAAAGTAAGAGAGATAGAGAATTTTTTTTTTCATTTCTTAGAAACTAGAAGACCAGGAGCATCTTCCTGATATTTTAAAACAAGCTAATGTTATTAGTTGAACAGATAAGAGGGGTGTTGGTCTTACCCCTGAAAAAGCCCATCTGGGGAAAGTCCGACATGTCGGTCTTACCCCCTATGGGGGAAGTTTGGCTGGGATGTCGGACTTACCCTATGTTACCAAAGATCGATACTTTAAATGGTAGAACAGATTCTAAGCTTTAGATAATAAAGGCTGAAGCCAGTAACCATCCTTAGATGGCTCTACTAACTTAGTGGAATGTAGCGTTGTGTTGATCATTCATGTATTGCAGTTCTGTGCCTGCTTTCGTTTATCTTTCTCCCTTGTAATTTTTTTTCCGTCTTAACCTTTACTTGTGACCTGCCGTGCAAAAAGTGTAGCAAAGTAGAAATGCTACTTGGCAGGTATCAAATTTGTTGGCAGATTTTGTCTGAAAATACCCTTTTTACATATAAAATAATTTTTGCTCAAAGAAAAGGTGTCAAAACACACGTCGTGCTCCGCCGTGCAAAAAGTGGGATAGCATAGCAGCAATGCTACTTGACAGTTTTCATGGCCTAGTAAAATTTGTTCGCAGATTTTTTTCAAAAATACCAGTGCTTCCACTATCCCCAAATTTTTGGGGATTTCCCCCAAAATCTGTCTTCTCATAAACATTCTCAAAATCGGTTCCCCAAAACCCTTTCTTTCAGGGTTAACACCCCTAGTGATTTATCACTGACGACAATCCACCCCTAGTAACTATTACTTTCACTTGACCTGACATAATTTTTTCACTATTTTCAAAAGTTTATGTCTCAATTATTTACTACACATCAAAACCAGACATAGATCATTGAATTACTGACCTTTCTTCCTATGCCAGAAAAAGCATACTGACCTTTTTATAGTTGTAGTACAGTGATCAATGAATATTAAGAATGCAGTTGGGTGTGTATTAGTTTTATAATACCATTATCATTGGAGTGTACAACTCAATCCATAAACTATCAACAGTAAGCTATATACTGCATACTTGAGACTTTGAATACTATACACCATTAGCAGTATTAGAGTAAATATGAGACAGTACTTTAATATGATTAAATACGATTCAGAAAACTATTGATATTTCTAACCGCAAGCTATACTAAGTTACATTTGTTGGTAATCTGCAAATTTTACCTATAGAAATACTTTTTGCTCAAAGAAAAGCTGTCAAAACACGGATTTTGCTGCTAAAGTGTTGGCAGCTTTTGGAATTCTGCTACTGGCACTTTTGGAATTTTTTGCACACCTGCTTGTGACAGGTTTTCGAATACATTCATCATTATTCATAATTCCCTTTGAATAAATTCATCCATTATTCATATTCCTTTGTCTTTTCTAGATGCATATAAATTATGTTTGGAAAACACAACGCGGGGTTGGAGGAACATATGATGCAACTCAGCTACAAAACGCGCTAGCAGAGATATCTTCAAAGAGAATGCCTATGCTGCAGGCTTTGAAAGCAAATACCGCGCACTACCTTGCATGACCATCTTATGAAGAAGACACAAGTCAAAAAATCAGTTTGTGGTGGAGGGAGGAGCCAAGAAATTCCTGCTGAAATAGAAAAGGATATGGCTCAGGGTCTCCGAATACTTGAAAATTGGGGCATAGGTCTTAGCAAGCAGGAATTTTTTGACCAAGTCCAAGACTATCATCAAGAACAAAGTTCAAACAAGATTTAAGGACAACCAACCTGGTCATGACTGGTGGGTGGGGTTCAAGTGCTGAAACAAAATTTCACTAAAGAAACCAGAAAGGTTAGAAAACAAAAAGACTTTTGCAGCAATCTGACCCCTTCATAATGTATAGTTTTTATGAGCTGTTGTATGAAACTGCCAGGGCAATGGATATTCTTGACAAGCCCCAGTGCTGGTTTAATTTGGACGAGACATCTTTCTTCAGGGATCCTGGCAACAAGAAAGTTGCTGGAGCCAAAAGCTCACCAACCACTCGTAGAACAGGTGGTAATGGATGTGAAAATACAACTGTCTTGGCTTGTATCAGTGCAAACAGAGAAAAACTCCCACCTTTAATAGTTTTCTCTGCAAAGAATACCTAGACCTCATGGATACCTGTAGATGGAGCTTACCCTGGTGCATCTTACTCATCCACCAATAAAGGGTGGATGATGTGTGACCTCTTTATGAACTGGTTTGAATTCCAGTTTCTTCCTCATGTAAAGGGAAAGGCACTTCTCATCTTAGATGGACATGGCTCACATCTTTCTCTTGCTCTTACAAAACTTGCAAACGAAAATAACGTGACAATTCTCAAGCTATCTCCACATGCATCCCACATGCTTCAACCTCTCCATAAAGTGGTTTTCAAGGGAATGAAAGTGTCTTATAATCAGAATCTCTCGAAATGGCAGAAGGAGCACCCTGGAAACATTCTGTCAAACAAGGATTTTGTATGTCTCTTATCAAAGGTATGGGATACCTATCTCACTCCTAGTCTGATCGAAAAGTTGTTCAAAGCAACTGGAATCTTTGATCTGAGTGTTCCAATGAGAGTAAACCCATCCGTAATTGACCATACCAAGTTTGAACCTACCAAGTTGAGATGCTATGCACAAATGAAAAAGGAGCAAGAGGAAAATTCAGGCACATCTAAAGTCACAACCACCGTCGACACTGAACTAGATAAATAAAAAAAAACAAGTTTTTTTAACTGAAAGTAAGGAACGACGTTAAAACTTAAAACGAACAGAAATTATTCCGTATATGAAGGGGGCTGTCCCCTCCTCAACGCCTCGCTCTTTACGCTAAAGTTTTATTATTGTTTAAAAAAATAGAGTTGTGAGAAAGTCAAACTTTAGCGTAAAGAGCGAGGCGTTGAGGAGAAACAGCCCCCTTCATATACGGAATAATTTCTGTTCGTTTTAAGTTTTAACGTCGTTCCTTACTTTCAGTTAAAAAAACTTGTTTTTTTATTTAATTTTTGAACGTTTTTGAATTAATGCAGGTTTTGATTTTGGCTCACCGTACATGAATAATTAAAACAAAATTTGCATATTATATTTGGTTAACTGGCTTTCTCGAAACTTGTTTAATTTTATTTACCAACGTTTTTATTAGTAATAAATATACGTAACTTAAGAATTAACTTACGTAACGAACTTCTATATTCATAAATTTTTAACACGTATATTAGGGGTTCGCCCCTAGTCAATACCCTGCTCTTTAAGCTATAGTTCGAATTTTTTTTCCAGTTCTTTAAAAATGACCTATTAATCACAATCAGTTGATCAGTTGAAAAACTTGTTTTTTTTTTTAATTCCTAATCTTTTTCTTTAATAATGCTGGGAAATCCGGCGCCCCCTTCATAGCAGTGTCCCTTCCCTCAAGAAAACTTCCTTCGTGGAAAGATCTTCCCAAATAACCCCCGACCCCCCCTTCCCCCACCTACCAGAAAAAATCTCCTCTGAAAAGGTCTGTATACTTCCCAATAACCAATACTATATGTTAACATTGAGTAAAGTTCATAACTTTCAGCCCTCCCCCTGGGGACTTTGGGGGATCAAGTCATCCTAAAAGACATTTTTATCATATTTTCGACCATGCTGAACAAAATGGCTATCTCAAAATTTGATCGGGTGACTTTGGCAAAAAAAATGAGCGTGGGAGGGGGCCTAGTTGCCCTCCATTTTTTTGGTCACTTAAAAAGGGCACTAGAACTTTTAATTTCCGTTCCAATGAGCCCTCCCACGATATTCTAGGGCCACTGGTTCGATACGATCACCCCTGGAAAAAAAAAACAAAAAAAACAAACAAACAAATAAACACACATCCATGATCTTTCTTCTGGCAAAAAATGGAAAATTCCACATTTATGTAGATAGGAGCTTGAAACCTCTACAGTGGGGTTCTCTGATACGCTGAATATGATGGTGTGATTTTCATTAAGGTTCTATAACTTTTAGGGGGTCTTTCCCTCTTTTTTCGAAAATCAGCCAAATTTTCTCAGGCACGTAACTTTTGATGGGTAAGATTAAACTTAATGAAACTTATATATTTGAAATCAGAATTAAAATCTGATTCTTTTGATGTATCTATTGGTATCAAAATCCCGTTTTTTAGAGTTTCGGTTACCATTGAGCCGGGTCACTCCTTACTTACAGTTCGTTACCACAAACTGTTTGAAAAAATTACCTTTTCTGCTACCTTTAGTCCAAGGAAGTTGCTTGGCAACCAATCAAAAAGTTTTGAAGAGATTCTTCTTGACCCAATCAAGCAGCCCAACCTGCCATCAGTTTCAGGAATAGAAAAACGGAAGAAAATTGCAAGAGAGGCAGAAGTGATAACATCAAAAGAACATCTAGAGGTACTTAAGAGGGAAGAAAAGCTGAAAGCAAAAGGCAAAGGGAAGAAGAAAAGTTCAGATGGGAAGGCTATAAAATCGAAAAAAAAATTCTTCCTAAGAGGGAAGCCAATAGAGATACGGGTGATAGCAAATCAGACATCAGCCTTGAACTTGGCTCTGATTAGGATGATCAGAGTATTCAAGATACTATTCAAGAAAGTAAAAGTGATGACAAGGAGACACCCAGTAAGCAAAAGATTGTTCCCAAGCTAAATGAGTACTATGCAGTTAGATACAATGCCAGGAATGACAAACAAGGTTGGTACATAGGAAGGGTTCTAGACTTTCCTGACGAGGGAAAAGTTAAGCTCAAGTTTCTTCACTGCTTGAGCCTTGCCACCTACTCTTTCAATTGGCCAAAGAAAGACAATATCAATACTGTGGATGACAAATACATTTTTGCAGGACCAGTAAACTTAGTGGGAACTGGGCCATTTGAAATACCCCAAATCCGTCAGGTTATTGTATCATACAAGGCAGTTACTGCCAAGCGTCAGTAGATCTTTGTTTTATGCCCATACACGTAAGCTACAACATATATGAGTAACTTTTTGTATCTGAAGTCAAACCATAATTTGTGTGATGTTTTTCTTTTTTAAAATACAAGCAATCATTTACATTCAGTGATTTGTGCACCTCGGCTATGATACTTGTAACGTTTATCTGCTGGGTAAGTCCAACACTGTTGGAGTTACCCCACAGCAGCCGAAAAAAGTATGGTCTGGCCTTTTGATGCCAGTCAGTTTGACATAAAAATTGTTTGCTTATGGACTTATAGTGATTCCTTTATGCCCTTTAAGATGGTGAAGTCATATTATTTTTGACATATTGTTGAAAAAAGCTAGTAGGATATGTCGCACTTCCCCCAAAGCTGGGGTAAGTCCAACATAGCAGACTGCACCAACTTTGAGACCTGGTGATGGGTTACAAGTACAGTATATGGGAAAATCAGAAAGTGAATAATATGGGAAACTGCTGTGAAAAAAAAGTTGATAAAAGATGATATGAGATACTCATAAAAAAAATCTTGAGAGTCAATTTAACAAAAAAAAAATATGTTAAGGTGTTGGACTTTCCCTGATTCACCCTACCTTTTCTCTTATTTTAGACCACTTATATACTGCTGTAAGCATCACTCTTGTTTAAACTGGTTTGCCCATGAATTGAATCAATTGTGAAAAAATCAAGAACAAAAAAAATGGGAAATATATAATTTGGGCTATATATTTGCATAGGAAGGAGGGGTTATTATTTTAGTGGAACTGTAGTTGAAATGTGTTAACTACAATTATCAAGGAGGCACACTTGTGCCTCTTTAAAGAGGCAACCCACCACAATGTTAAGCAATTTCCAGTCCTAGTGGTTGCAGAGACGGTGGTGATCACATTTTGTAGCCTAAGCTCAAACTAAAAAACATGCAAAATTTCACCACCCTCTGACTTTATCTTCATGGGGGAAAGTGGGCTGGAAGTTTCAACCCTCCCACCACAGCCCCCCATTAACGTTGTCCGATTGGGCTGAAATTTAGAGGATAAGCTTTCCTAGGGCCTGGGAGCTTATCCTCAAAATTTCAACTCAATCCGATCACTCCTTCCCTGTTTCTCAAAAACCAAATATAGCCACTTAATGTTCATCAAGTTATTTTTTTTATCAGCCATGCCTACAGGCCACAGTTGGCAACGGATCCAGGTGAATGAGGACTCATTCGAAGCGGAATTTGACCTGTTAGGGCCATTTGATATTTTCAGAACAACAAAATTATCCCCCAAATTTACATTTACAAAAAACATTGTTTTCCCATAAGAGCCCATGTTAATTTTTGAAATTCCTAAAAGCATAGTATTTCATTATTAAATTAGATCAAAATAGTCCTCTTAACCTGACAAGACCGACTGCAACCTTCCAAAAATTCCAGCTCTTTCCCAAAAGTTTTTTTTTGCATTGAAAATTGCTTGCATTGAAAATAGATTGTAGAGACTAAAAATAATTTAAGAAGAGTCTCTGATAGTACAGTGGTCACTATTGCTGTCTGTCATGCAGAAGACCTGGGTTCAATTCCCTGTCAGAGTAAATTTTTTATATATTGAATTTAAAGAAGCATCTCTTAAATTTAAAGTTTAAAAAAGAAACTCAGTTTCTTTTTTAAATCTAATCTATTAAATCCTTTGGCTCAACAGGCATCTCCAGAAGAATATCACAGTCAGCCTTCAGCTTACAGGTAAGTCTCCACTGCTTTGATAACATGCTGTATACCCACATGCTTGAAGAAAAGTTGAAAAAAGAAAATCTACTGTGCATTTGATTTGAGGATTCAGGAATTAAAAGCCTTAACACAAGAATCTTCAAAAGTGGGGGGTTTGGGGGACGGCAGCCCCCCAACTTTAACTCCTGACACAATCAGCTAACAGTTAGTCAAGCAATAATAAGTAATAAACTGTACAAAAATGTGCAGAAATTATTTGAAAAAAACTACGTTTTCTAAAGAGTTAAAGAGACTGAGTCACAAGTTTGAACCTTAAAACGTACAGGGATTAGGAGGTACAATTGGGAGGCTGCCGCCCCCCAAACCCTCTGCTTTTGCAGCCTCTTTTGTTAAGATTTTTATTTGGGGGTCTACCACACCCTCAACCCCTAGACCCGGCGCCGCGCCGGCGGTCGATGAACGCCGCCAAAGTGTCGTAACGCCACCGGCGCGCCACAGGCACGCCGCCGCCGGCAGAGGCGGCGGCGTTCGGCCGACTTTAAATTATTTTTGCGTCAACCACAAAGTCAGAGCTTTTCCTTCTTGTGTGGTTTAGTATTTCGATTTTCCTGATTGATATCAAGCAGGACTTGCAATATCCCCGAATTTTCGGGTATTTCCCCGAAAATCTATGCGTCACCCCGAAAAAAAATTTGGTTCCCGGAATCCCCAAAAATCACGCAATCACGGTGCCACTCCTAGTGATTTATCATCAGTGACTTTCCCTGCCAAAAATTACTTTGCATACCATAATTTTTCACTACTCTCTTGTTCAGTAATTGTCGTCTCTTTTGTTACTTTGCATAAAAACCAGACAGATGCAATATGCTATTGCAAATATTGCAATATACACAGTTCTTCATATGTTGACAAAAAAGTATCATCTTTATGAAATGAGTTTGAATCATTTCGGATGCAGTTTCCCAATTGCTATTTCTTATATCATTTGTAGTCAAGAATTTTATTTTCAAGTTGAATAGAATTATAGAACGCATTCACTACTATACAGCTTCAGCCTTCAGTTGGATTTTGAAATTGACAGCCGACAGATTGTTTCTACAGCTGAATTTTAAGTTTGCAGATTTTTTTTTTTTTTGCTGTTTCCCTGGGAAACAGCAAAGGTTTCCCAATTCCCTGGGAAACCATTGAAATATTTTGATAGACTCAGGGCCCCCCATTAGGACTTGTTCATTGTCTTGGGTATTTTGTGATTTCTCATAAGGCTACTGGCCTTATTTGGCTTTTGTGTGTGCTCCCTTTTAATTAGATTCTTTGGATCTTAAGGAATGCCATGGCAAATCTATCACTCAGTTTTCCAATAATTTGAGGTATATCTGAATAATTTTGACATTTTTATTGTTGTCTTTGTACCCCTTTACTCATACCCTAAATTTTTAACGTTATTTTGCGGGTTTGTTTGAACCATATAGTGACCTAGTTAATTATTAAGTAAATTATTTTTCTAATGAAAGCTGAGACGGTATCCTATCAAGGTTGTATCCAGAGTGGGGGGGGGGTAGGTAGGTATTACATTTAAATGACAATAGCTCGAAATTTTATTTATTGAAAGCAGGGATCCCAAAAAGTTGATTTTTTTTATTTAAAGTAGAGACGGCATCCTATCAAGGTGGTATCCAGAGAGGGGGAGGGGGGTATTGAGCTATCATATTTAAATAATAATACCTCAATTTTTTTTTAAGCAGGGGTGCCAATAATTTAATTTTTTTTATTTAAAGCAGAGACGGTATCCTATCAAGATGGTATCCAGAAGGGGGGGGGGGCATAGGGAGTTATTATATTTAAGTGATAGTACCTTGATTTTTTTTTATTGAAAGCAGGGATGCCGAAAAGTTGACAAAATTAACAAGATTTTCGTGAGTTATACTTGATACAGCACTTGCCTGGTTTTATCATCTAAAGGGAAAGGGACATATGCGTCCAATCCGTTTATTTTCTTATTGATGAAACGGGTTTACTTTGAAAACATTCATTCATAAGTACCAGGCAGATTCACACTAAAACGAATTGGTGTGACAAAAGCAATATCGACTTCCCCACCTAACGTTGTGCTCAAGTAACAATGGCACCCTTGGTCCAGTGCCCAAGTTAAATTAAAAGGCCAGGTCATAATAAAAGCTTTCAATTTGGGAGGTTCAAGGAGGAGTCTTTGACAGTCTTATGACCTCAGGGTACTAGATGTTGCAACGTTCTTACATATCTAAAGTGGTTTAGAAAATTCAATCACCCCACAAATGATTACCAAAAATATGCACAAATGTAACATTTGGAATATTATAACACTTTTTTCAAAGCTTTGAAGAAAAGCAAAAAAGTCTAAATACCCCTAACTATGCTTGAAAGCTATTTTAAAAAGAAACTCTTTGGAGATTTCCATGGAAATGACCATAGCAGAAGCTTTGAGCCTGGGTGGGGATCAAAGAGGAGCCTTTGAGTATTTTGACCACAGGTGACTTATAGTTGCGACTTTCTTAAATTTGGTAATTCTTGTGAGCATTTGGTAATCAAAGCTTAAACTCAATAATTGATACTAAGTGTCCTAACATTTTGCTTGGATTAAAAGTGACAAACTAGGATGAAAATTTCAACATATTCCTGGAGCTACTTCAGTCTGCATATTATTTCATTTAATTACACTTAAAATGGATGAGCTTTTCATTTTTTACCTAAGAAAATAGCTGGCACTTCATTTTTCTTCATAGCAAATAAAATATTAAGTGTTTTTTGTGTCATTATAATTGAAGTGTTCTCATGTGAAGTGTTCATCATGTATTTTTCAATTTGATAAATTTACTCCTTTAAGATGCAGTTTATAATTTGACTGATATTAGGTATTTATCAGTTTATAATTTGGAATGAATCCCCAAAAGGGAAAATGAATAATATCCAAAAGAGCAGCCAAAAGCAATAAAAAAGCAGCAGTTCAGCCTTAGCCTACATGACATATATTCTATAAAGAAGCCAAAAAAAACTTTAAAATGCATTTTTTTCTAATTGTTATTAGAAACCAGTTTTTAATACAAGAAATCTTAATAATTCTTAGGAATCCAAAAGAGCAAAAAAAAAAAAAAAAAAAAAAAAAAACGATCAATATCAAAGTTGCCCATTTCAACTGTTTTAAAGGTAACAAAACAGATATAGGCAAAGGACATTATGAAAAAATTAAGCTTCTAAGTTCAAAGCTATATTCAAAGTTTTTACCCAGATAACTGACAAATTTTGTGACATGGTATTTGAAGTTTTATATGCAGTAATGCTTGATGAAAAAAACTACTAATTTTGATAATTATTTATGTTAAGAATACATAGCTAATAGATACTTCAACTACTTGTATTATGCAAGGGTTCTGAAACGCCACAGCCATTTTGTTTCTACCAGATTTCTACTTCTCTTGATGAATAACAAAGAAGACCAGTTTCCAGCCAGTGACTTGTGAATTTTTGAACTCATGAATAGGCTCGAATCTGTTGTAAATTTAATCTGTGATTTGAGAAAGACTGATGAAAACATTAATGTTTGTGGTCAACATTGATCACGCCGGCGGCGCGCTGCTGACGTCTTACCGGTGGTGCGGCGCGGCGTGCTGTTTTTGGCCCCGCTGCCGCCGGCCTTCCCTCATCGGTGCGGCGCCGGGGTCTACAACCCCCACTTTTTCCCTTGCAAAGAAATGCTTTGCAACATGAATGAAGTCTGCTTGAATTTTTTACCATAAGAACATCCTATTGCATCTCTTTGATTAGAAACAGTACTGAGCCTGTTTGCTGGATTTTTTTACAGGAGATTTTTCCCTAACCAATAACAAGCTGTAATGTGATAAACTTAACAATTTTGAACAGAAAAAACAGGGAACAGAAGAAGGGCTCAGCATAAACAAGCAGTTTAGGTTCAGGTAGGTTCAGGTTCATCTATTTTTCCATCATACATAATCACACTGAATATATAACTATACCTGGCACAGAGACAAGTTTGTAGTTATAACTGTAACAGACTGAGTTGTCACTGCCAAATTCTCTGAAGATTAAAAAAAAAAAAATGCCATTGAAACAGTTTCATTTGTGTTGGTACAACCAAGTGATTGCAGGCTACAGGACTTAAAAAATCTTAACAAAAGAGGCTGCAAAAGCAGGGGGTTTAAGGGGTGGTAGCCCCCCAACTGTACCTCCTAATCCCTGTACGTTATAGGTTTGAACTTGTGACTCAGCCTCTTTAACTCTTTAGAAAATATAGTTTTATTCAAATAATTCTCTATATAATGAAGTGAGAATTATTGTTTCTAACCCTTTTGTATAGCCAAAAATAAGAGAAAAGGATATAATCTTTGAGGGTCTGTAATGGGCTTATAATTGAATTTTCAAGTAAAGAAATTATCATATTTGGAAAGAGCATCATAAAAAAGTTGAATGTTATGATAATAAGATTTATTGCTAAAAGCCTGTGGGCCATAGCAACACAGAATACAGTCTACAAACAAAGCTTAAGAACAAAATACAACTTCAGATAATAATAATTGAAAAAGAAAACAAACATGATTCTCTATATTTAACAAAGAAACATACACAACTGTTTAATAGCACATGCATTCCTCTCAGCCATCTGCTCAATTAACCAGCATTCACTCCCAAACACTTGTCCAAAACATTCATTCTGCAACTCAGCCCTTCACACTTGGACACAAAATGAAATAAGTTTTCATTCACATATCCACACATAGGGCAAAAATAGGGGCCAGCTGCCAGCCTAAACTCTCCAAAAATTTCCTTCTCTCACCTAAATCCAAACTATCCCCTCTCACCAACAACAAATACTTCAAATCCTTTTTATTCAACCAAAATTTAAAATAAACCTCCTCCCTCAGCAGTTTTTTAGCTTGGGAGTAAAACCTCAAAGACATAGATTGATCCTTATGAGCTTGCCACTCTTGGATTTCTGGGTCATTTAGGATTTGCTGGACTTCCTTCCATACTGACATGCTTTCCCCCATTGGGCCTTTTCCTTCATTCCACACAGCCAAAAGGCTGCAAAGTTCCAGTATTTTCTTGACCTGATTTGGCCACAAATCATGTCTACTGTCCTTCAAGCTCTCCAAATAAGCTGACTTAAGAAGCCAAACTCTAGGTAACCTAATATTTTTTTCCCAGAATTTGACCATTCTAACCAATCTAACACTCCTTAAAGTGAAAAGCCCAAAATCTCCTTTCAGTATCACTGAACTAAATGAACCCTTCAAGCCTAATATTATCTTAAAATATCCTAGCTGAACTACTTCTACTGACTTTAGCTGAGCTCAAACTTACTGATTTTTTTCCAAATTGGATTTGTTTGGTGTTATCACAGTTTATAGACAGTAAGCTTATCACAGATAATTTCTGGTCTTTGGTCTTGGTGCAAACAAAAAGCTCCTCCCACTTGTTTCTGCCTTAGCGGATTAGTCTGTTATTGTCAATCACTGAGAAATGGTTACCAAGTGCATTATTTGTAATTGCAAAAGCAGAAAAAAACTTGGTGAGCCAGCCAAGTGGTTTGCAAGCGTCCCATCTCACAGGTATGAATTAATTTATATACAAATTATGACTTAATCTATTATTTATGTGGACTCAACTGATTGGCCTATGTAGGATTTTATAAAAAAGGGGGTGGGGGGGTTGATGAAATTTGTGAAAATAAGGAATTTTTTCTTCTTCTAATAACTGGTGGGGTAGGTGTGATGGTTTCAGGGGCAGATCCAGGATTTTTTTAGGGGGGGGGTGCAAAATAGGTTGATCCGACAAACTTATGTTAGGAGCAAGTTTAATTAATGCAAACTTGCATTAATTAGGTAAATTACACTACTTTAGACTACTTTACAGGGGTAACCCTTGCCCACCTGGATCCACAACTGGATAGTTTATCATTTTTTTTTTCACGTTGTGATATTTATTTTCTCAGATTGTAGTTCCTGCGATATTTGAAAAATCTAGTTACCTGTTTTGGCGGAGAGCCTAGATAAAAGGAGGCTGCAAGGACTTCCCCTTTGAACAGTTTATAAGATTTTTTTTTGTGCATACGCGCATATTACAAAGTAAAATTTAAGAATCAAGAAATCAAGAGACGTACATATCAAGGAAAATAAACTAGCAAGTAATTATTTTAGTTTTAGTAGTTTAAATATTTGATTATCTCTTTTTTTGAACAAAGGGGTAAATTTTTTTAAAATTTATTTAAAATAAAACTTTTAAAACTGAAATATCAATGCAAAGCACCAAAAATCATAATCAAATGTCATCACTTTATGGCATTGTTCAAATAAAACTTATTTTTTACTTGATTATTGTTGTAATTTATTCCTTGTCTTTCTTTCCATTCTTAAACCAATGTTATATTTACCTTTTGCATTATTACAGCCCACTATATATACATTCATATAAATTTATATGCAGTGTTACTGCCATACCAATTATTCTCCTTTCCTTTTTTATTCTTTAATAATAATTTCTGGTTGTTTTGAGTTTGAATTATTGTAGAATTCTATTTCTACTGATCTTAAGTTTAATATGGCCTTTACTATTCTTTAAAAAAAACTTTCTTTTTCGTAAAGTTTTCATAGTATATATATATATATATATATATATATATATATATATATATATATATATATATATATATATAATAAATATATATATATATATTTATATTTATATCAGCGCATACAAACAACTCCTCTCATTTGATCTGCCATTAGCAGTCCAATTACCTGGAACACATATTTTGGCAGATATCTAATAGGGTAAGACACCAGTAGTTGGACACTTTAATCACTTTGAAAACTTTTTGACATTTAAACTACTCTAATTACTGTATTATACCACCTAGAAACTTAAATTTTGTATCAAAAATTTCTGAAGAATTCTGAACAAGAAGGTTACTAATTTAAATAGTTTCACTTGTACAGCGCCTCCTATTTTGAATTTACTAACAGTGAAATTCTGCCTAAACTCAGACATACAAATGGTCATTGTAAATTGGTCATTAAATAGTATAAAGATTCTGTCCAAGAATAGGCAGGTGGCTGACTACTGGGTGTCTTACCTAGTGACTATTAGATATCCATATATGGATATCTAATAGTGACCAGGGAAACCAGCTATGTATAAAAACTTTCTAGCATAATAAACTTTCTAAGCACATTAGCCTAGAGGTAGGTTCCCTGTTAGTTACATTCTGTCTGAGAATAGGCAGGTGGCCGACTACTGGGTGTCTTACCCTATTACATTTGTAATCAGCATAAAAAAAAGGCATCAAATGGTATATTCACTTTAGTTGTTACTCAATAACATGATTTGGTAAATATTTACCAAAATATTTTAGCTAGTCTATATCATTCCTAAATATTTACATTTACAATTTGTAAGGCAAGGGCACACTTGGGAAAGCAGTAACCTCATTTGGCCTAGGCTATAATAGGAATCACCATTAAGGGTGGGATCATCTTCCTATAGACAAAATGTACAGAAATAAACAGTAAAATAATGTTTATTACACTTTTATTACAGTTGAGGCTACCCTCAAGCAATTAGATATTTGAGAGCTATGTCAGAGCAGACAGGCCAAGTTTTAGTACACATACAATATATCATACTTGAAAATGCAGATTTTATTCCAACAAGTATACTTTACCCAATGGACTAGGCTCTAAAAGATCCTAGACTAGCTAGGCTGACTGTTGATTATATAATCACAAATTTAACTGAAAAGAACCCTACAGAAACTGGGCACAGAAAAAAATTAACTGTTATTAAAATAATACCTGTTGTGCTTTTTGGCAAGCTGTTTTGGACAGAATCGGCTTGACTAATTTTGTTGCTACTCCTGCCATTCTTTAGGCTGTAATCTTGAGAGAAAACTCTCCTAAGTAAATCTTTTCTTCAATGAATAAAATATAATTACACTGCGTCCAGTTCTTTGAGTCTACATACTACCCACAGACAAAGTGTATGCAATACAACGTCCAACTGAAATCATTTATGGTACTAATTAATTTGGTGTTTGTACTATCCATGGGTTTTCAGGCTCCCACAATGTATTATCGTCATCATGCAGTGGCCCTTGTTTCTATTTTGTTTTGATCTGACTCCTTTTTTAGGAACTATGGGTTTTTATATTTCTTAACATTTGACGTGATCGTCTCTTACTAGGTTGCTAGCTACCGCTGCAACCCGGATGATAATGTTTAAGAAGAAATGACGTCACTTTATTTAGAAGCATTTGAGATGGTACAAGGTATGACGTCACTTTTTAAAGCATTTCAGAGGGTGGAGGTTATGACGTCACTTTTTTTAAAGCATTTCATATGGTGGAAGATATGACGTCATTCTCATAATATAAGGCATGGTTCTGATTAATAATGCATAGTTTGAGTTTATCAAGCAAGGAGAAAACAACTATTTTATCATGTCATTTGGAAAAGTTTTAAGTGCACCAAAATATTCTGATGAGGTTATATGACTTGATAGAAGAAAGCAGATATGGAGATATACCGGAGAAACCTGGAAATAGTTGGAGGAAACTTCACTCAAACAGCCTAATAATTCCTCTCCGAGACCTGTTCAAGACATGTTACGAGGCATGTTTTTTAAGTAAGTACCGTTTTGCAATTCCGCCACCGCAGCGCTACGGTTGACGTTCTGTGCATGCGCGCTGGTTATCTACATCTCTTGTCTACGCACTGACGCCTTACAGTCTGATTCTTCATTGTATACGTTGTTTACTGAGTGTTTAAGATGCCTCCGAAAATCGTGAGTCCCGCCGAATCTGAAGTACGGGCTGTTATTCGATTTCTTAGTGCTAAAGGCGTAAAACCGATCGATATTCGTCTTGAGATCTGTCAAGTTTACGGAAAAAACATTATGAGTGATGGAATGGTAAGGAAATGGGTGAGAGCATTTAAAGATGGCCGCACAAATGTGCATGATGAAGAACGGAGTGGAGGTCCTTCGGTCTTTAATGAAGAGTCTCTTTAATGAAGATTTGGTGCAGAAAGTGGAAGAAAAGGTGAGAGAAAACAGACGCTTTACAATTTTATCAATATGCGACTGGTTTCCTCAATATTCTCATGCACTTGAAGAAACACCTGGATGGTCATCGTCTTCAAGACGATAACGAAGTCAAAACAGTTGTGATGCAGTGGTTAACAAGTCAGGCGGCAGAATTTTATGAGGAGGGTATTCAAAACTGGTGCCACGTTATGACAAGTGCCTCAATATTCACGGAAATTATGTAGAAAAGTAGATTAAGGTACAAGCTTTCATGTAAAAATAAAATTATTGCGATATCTTTGCACGTCTTTTTTTAATTCCAAAACGGTACTTACTTAAAAAACATGCCTCGTATTTGGAAAAGTTTCAAGTGCACCAAGATATTCTGATGAGGTGATATGGCTTGATGGAAGAAAACAGATATGGAGACACACCGGAGAAACCTGGCACCAGTTGGAGGAACCTTCCTTCAAACAGCCTGATGATTCCACTTCTGAATTGTTCAGACAGTACTGCTGCTGAAAGTCCCAGATCCTTTGTACAATTTCATTAATGAGTGCTGATAAAATCTTGAATTGATAACAGTCCACCGTATTCTGCGTATCTCGTCCATTTGGTTCCTTGTCTTCTACTTCCTTGCAATTTGAGCCTAGTGTCACAATTTTTGAATCAAACCATTCGGTGATAGCTAGCTTCCGATCTTCTCGCACAAAAGCAACGCTTGACCCTCTCCCATTCTTCTTCATTTCTTTCTCTGGCTTTAGAGGTATGGTCTCTTTTCCAAATCTATTTCGCATATTGTGCCAGTTTGCATTTATCTGCATTTCGCACAGAAGGTCGAGTAGTTTTGTTGAGTTGAAAAATCGATCAAAGTAGAGGCTAGATCCGCGTGGGAGAGTTACAAATAGCCTGAGTAAGATTCCAGCTGCAAGGCCAGGGCATCGCAAACTTTCAGGAAGCGTAGTGGCACCCTGATAAATCTCGAAGTCAAGTATTAGGCCCCTTCGGATTAGCCAAAACAAAGTTTATGAGACCGATGGGGTTTGGCTTATTGGGTACATACTGCCTTAAAAATTTTCATTAAGCTTTAGAACCTCCACTCTGGAGTAAGATTAATCTTATGATCTCTACGGAGTTGGTAAAATAAGATATTTATATAAAAAATCACTACCGCAAGCCAAAGCGCCAAATTCGGACTTCGGAGTCAAAATACTATATGAAAACACCAAAACCGACAAAAATGCAAAAACAAGAACGAAAAAGAAAAATCAGAATCAGCAAATATTGGTGAGTTAATAATTTTACTATAAGAAGTCAATTAAAAAGTTGAAAAGATAATAACTGGTCAAACTAAACTTAAAAAAATAACATAAACACAAGCTAAAAAAAATGAAAAATGACCTTAAAAAAGAGGGGGGGGGGATAAAATAAGTAAATAAACACAAAAAAACGAGATATAAATATATATAAAATTAAAAGGGACGCTAAAAAGATATCAATAAATTAACTATATAAATTCAGTTAAAAAGATAAGTGCTTGTGACCTAATATTAAAACCATAGAGAGTGAGTTGGCATATTGCCTGGCTAAAAAAAAATTTTATTTTTGGTTCAAGTGTGCCTATTTTTCCCAGCCGTTGCTTTCCGTTTTCCAAGTAATGATACCTTATTTGATTTTAGAATGGTTTCCTATTTCGATGAGGTCGCTAGATCTTATTAGATCCAATGGACATTCCGGAAAACTGTCTCTTTCTGTTCCGGAATTAAACAGTTTCTACTGTTTTGGAACCACTCCCCTTCACAGTATACTATTTTGACTATCTACCAAGTTTCATCTATGGTAAAGAAAGCACAATTAAAATAAAAAGTTTTTCTATTGTGTCAGCTATTAGCTTCAAAATGCTTGATTGAGAACCGATGTACATGGGGGTGGACATTGAACTTTAGTCACCCACCAGTAGATGGCGTAATGGGTATATGTGGCAAAATTCCTCCCAAAATAAAGTTGTAATCCTTCCAAGTAAGCATTTTTTTTCCATGCCCCACCCTTCATTCACAGAAAAACTAGAAATTTTCTTACCTCTTTCCCTCCTGCTCTAGTTGGATTTTGAGCTTTCCTCCATTTCTTTAATGCAAAAACAACTCTTCCAATACTTATAACAAGCCGAAAAAAAAAATCACAGATGGCAAACCAGATACGCTGATTTCAACTGTAGTGCTTAGATAGCGTTCCAACTAATAACTATTACGCTAAAAATATTAACTGTAAGTCCACCCCGAGGGACAAGGGTCGTCAAGAGGATATCCTTGTACAATTTCCTTAATGAGTGCTGTATAAAACTTGAATTTGATAACAGTCCATGTCTAAACGAAAGAGGATGTGTAAGTTCAGTCTTCCAGTGTTCAAGGAAATATTACGTGCAAGTGTTTACTCCTCCGATAATGCCAAATACAAGGAGAGATGAGATAAAAGAGCCGAAAAGTTTTGTGAAAAGCCCGTCACTGGGCCGACAGAGATACAAAAGGACTGAAATAATGATGTTGCCAGATCCCACAATTCCCACAACAAAGAGATTGAATATCCGCTTAAGGTGTTTATTTCAAACATCCCATAAAGGTGTAGGATATTATTAAGGATGTTAAATCTTTCGGAACTGAAATCAAAATTTTTGTTATCTTAATTGTGTAAATAAAAGTTTTCACATTTTATATTTTTCTTTGCCTACTTAAAAAGAATTCCACGTATTTATAGGATTGTTAAAAATGTCTTTGGTCTCCAAAATGATAGAAATAGAATAAGCTCTAAAGGTTGTCATGCTAAGATCAGTGCGTTTTATCAAAAAGTTCGTGGTAATAACTGTTGGTAAAGAGTAATTTGCCACTATAGCAACTGAAACTCTAAAAAAGGAATTTTGATGGCGATAGATACACAAAAAACTAATCTGATTTCAAATAAAGACAGTTTGTTGAGGTGAGGGTTAACCATCAAAAGCTATGAGCCTGAGAGAATTGGCTTGGTTTTCGAAAAAAAAGCTGCCCTCGAAAAGTCAAAAAGATTAACGAAAATAATGTTGTTTTTCATGTCATTTTCTAGAACTTCAAAACTTCTTTGTTATACTAGATGAATGAAATAGCATAAGCTCGAAAACTTCAAGGGATACGATTTGTCATGCTAAGATCAGCGTGTTTTATTGAACAGTTTGTGATAACAAACTGTAAATAAGGAGCGAATCAGCCCAATGGTAACTGAAAATCTAAAAAAAAGTAATTTTGATAACAACATATACATCTAAAAAATAGCTTTTTATGCTGATTCCAAACATATAAGCTTCATTAAGTTAAATGTTACCCTTCAAAATCTATGAGCCGGAGAAGATTTGTCTGATTTCCGAATAAGGGGGGAAACAACCCCAAACAGTCCAGTGGTCTTAACAAAATTATACGACCAGATTCAATGTATCAGAAAACCCTCTTGTAGAGGTTTCAAGCTCCGATCTGCAAAAATATGAAATTTTATGTTTTTTGTTGGCAAAAGAAAGATCACGGATGCGTGTTTATTTTTTTTCCCACGGGCTGAGCGTATTTAGTCAACGTCCCTATGAGATTAGGAGAGAGCTCATTCGGATGGAAAGCAAAAGTTCTAGTTCTCTTTCTAAGTTACTGTTAAGTTTGGAGGGTACCTAGCCCCCTCCCATCACTATTGTTTGCCAGAGATATCCGATCAAAATTTTAAGATATCCACGGATTTAGCATAGTAAAAACGTCTAAAACCAAACTACTATAAACTGATTTGAAGGAGCATTTTTGTTTACCATGCTGTCAATCACTGTATAAATGTCCATGCTCAACCATACATGGCAGTGACAAGTGTTTCCCAAGTACCTGTCCAGCGGAATGCATAATTACGTGCTGGTTCTAATAGTTAGTTCACACAGATGGGAAAACGATTAGGGAAAACGATCAAGGGTCGACGGGAAATAGTTCACACTCATGGGGAAGTGTTCGAACGCCCAATACGTCATGAAGGGAAGCAAAAATTTTAAATCAATGCAGCATGAATGATTCAGACTCAGAAGCTTTAGCCTTGGCAGCAATTTAAGGGGTTTTAGCTAGTTCCAGTTTGCTATAATCTGAGAAACTAGTTAATCCAGAAAAAAAAAAATAAAAGAAGATGGCATGTCCGCCCATGATTTTCTTTTCATCATTTCCTATTTCAGGAAATATCCTGCCGTATTTGTTGTTTTTTCTTTACGTTTTTATATTCTTTGTGACAAGTGTCAAATAAATATAAATAATTCTCGGCCATGGCTGTAAGATTATGGGCCTGTCAATGATTTATTCTCGACATGATTCTAACTTTTAAATATTTTGTCTGGGAAAGAAGGGTAAGGAGCATTTGCCCTTCTTCTTAGATTTCTCCTAACCTTTGAAAATCCCTTTTTTGTATTTTGATAGAAAAATAAGTTTCTTCATTCAAACTTAGTCGAATAAACAGCAAATTTGCACCCAACCTATAATTCGAAAACTGCATTTTGTCCCCTCTCCCATCCTATGCATTATGTGAATTGACGCAACTGGTATGTACTCCCCCAGAAACTGTTAATTTGACCCAGGATACAAAATACTTTTCCTTGTTTTATCTTGCCCTTGCATGGCATCCTAAAATTGAAAAGAAACGCCGTGTAAAACAAACTTAATAAATTTATGACTAGTGGTGAAGATTAAGGGGGGATTTCAAAAAAAGAGTTGAATTATGTATGTTTAAAATATAAGAAATTATTTTATAAGGATTCTGAGGGTGGGTCTGGACTCCCTGGACATGAACCCACTTAATTGCACGAGTCATACCTAGCTCGGAAAGGCTTTTCAGTAACATCTGACACTGCACAATTTTGTTTCAACTAAAATTGATAATTCTGATGAGAACAAAAATACCAAAAATTTTAGCATCTTTTGTCTCAATTCACGCACTACGTCAAGATAAATCACGTTCTACTACTTTTTAGTTTATAGAAACATCATGCTTCCGAAGGGGGTTTTCTTCTGATATTGAAGTTACTCTTGTGAGTAAAAACTAATTTACGTGCGATTAGAGCGTCAATAATTTGTCCCATGTGTTTTTGGATGAGTCGGTACTCGTCCGCTTTATTACACATATACTGTCTACCCAGTTTAAAATCTTCAAAATATTTGGCTTAATTTGCCTGAGCTATATCTTTTTTGCTGAATTCGCTGCAAGGAAGAACCCCTTACAGTAGCCTTAGTAGTTTCCCACAATAGTCAATGACAGGGGTGCCAATTAAGGGAGAGGAGGGCAGGTACACCCTTGACCTCTATATCATGAAAAACATTTTTTTGTATCTCTCACTAAATAATGATCATAAAAGACTTCACTAAACACAAAAATAATAAAGAACAAAAAAACACCTTCAATAATTTTGCAAGATACAAAGCCGTTTAATTATGTTTTGTGCATCTTGCAACTTGATGTGCTCCTATCAGACATTAAAACTTAAAACGAACAGAAATTATACCGCATATGAAAAGGGATGTCCCCTCCTCAACGCCTCGCTTTTTACGCTAAAGTTTGACTCTGTCACAACTCTTCTTTATAAAACAATATAAACTTTAGTGTAAAGAGCGAGGCGTTGAGGAGGGGACAGCCCCTTTCATATACGGAATAGTTTCTGTTAAGTTTTAATGTCGCTCCTTTCTTTCAGTTAAAACAAACTTGTTTTATTTTAATTTAATTTCTGAACGTTTTTCAACTAATGCAGGTTCGAGTTTAGTTTACCGTACATGAAGAGTTAAAACAACATTTGCATATTAATTTTGGCACACTAATTCCGGATATGAAGGATTGCCCCTCCTGACTACTTTGCTCTTTATGCTAAAGCTGTTAGCACTTAAAAAAGCCTCCTATTCTAAGTGAACGGCCCCCATGTGTCAATCATAGGCAGCGCAATCGCGCTGGCAAAGTAAAGAACGATGTTGGCACAATGTATTATTATTTTTTGTTTGTTTTTGTTTTTTTCTTCCATACCAGGGCACTTCGTATCGAAGAAGTTGTCGTAGAAACTTGAAAAAGGGCTCATTCGACTGGAAATTGGACCGGCTAATGACCTTTTTAATAGTCGTAAGTGACTGGAAGACAACTAACACCCCTTCCACGCCCACCAATTCCCAAAACACATCCAACCAAAATTTTGAGACAGCCATTTTGTTCAGCGTAGTTTGTTTTCAAACAGAAATTAGGTTTTTGAGGAGGACACTCCCCCACAGCCCTCAGGGCAAGGGTTTTAAGTTATGCCATGGGGGCATGTAAGAACGATGTTGGCACAAGTCGCAGATACTTCGAAAACAGCTCATTCAATTGGAAATGGGAGTGGCTTTTGCCCTTTCTAATAATTGACAGTGATAGGAAGGCAACTAACACCCCTAACACGCACACCATTATTATTATTTATCATTTTTTCCTTTAGACCAGGGCAGTTTGTATCGTGAAATTGTCGTAGAAACTTCGAAAACGGCTCATTCAATTGGAAATAGGAGTGGCTTGTGCCCTTTTTTATAGTCGGAAGTGATCGGAAGACAACTAACACCCCTTCCACGCCGACGATTTCCCGAAAGACATCCAATCAAAACTTTGTGATAGCCATTTTGTTCAGCGTAGTTTGTTTTCAAACAGAAATTAGGTTTTTGAGGAGGACACTCCCCCACAGCCCTCAGGGCAAGGGTTGTAAGTTATGCCTTAATAAGGTTCTTATAGAAAGTGTTGTCGTAGAAACTTAAAAAAAAACTCGTTCGAGTGGAAATTTAAAAAGGTAGTGCCCTTCTTAATAGTCGAAAGTGATTGGAGGGTAACTAACCCCCCTCTCACGCCCACCTTTTCCCCAAACACATCCAACCAAAATTTTAAGATAGCCATTTTGTTCAACGTAGTTGAAAGTTCTAGAAATTAGGTCTTTGAGGATGACAACCCCTCCCCCTCAGAGCCCTCAGGGAAAGGGTTACATGTTATGCTCTGAGGACATATAAGGTTTTTATTGAAAGCTTTGTCATGGAAACTTGAAAAAGGGTGCATTCGATTGGAAATTCAAAGGGCTAGTGCCCGTTTTAATAGTCAAAATTGATCGGAGGACAACTAACCCCCCTCTCACGCTCCGCTTTTCCCCAAGCACATCCAATTAAAATTTTTAGATAACCATTTTGTCAATATAGTTGAAAGTTTTGGAGGTAAAATTCTACTTTAGCTTGTTTTGGCTATCTTGGAAAGGGGTTAGGTTAGGAAAATGAAACTTTCAGGGATGGGTCTACAGGCTAAAGTTTGTCCCGGGAAGGTATTTTGAAGTACCTACCTCCACTCCTTCTCCCTCTAGAGGGTCCTGACCTTTGATGACCTTTAAAAATCTGTGTGTTATAAAATTGAAACTTTGCAAAATAGATCTTCTGCTTAAATGAAGTACAACAAAATCATTTTCAGCTTCACAACTTTGCTCAATCCCAATTTATAAGGTTTTGCAGATATGCAAATATATTTCCTAAATTTTGAAAAAAAACATTGATATGGCTTAAAATTCTACTCAAGTAACAGGAATTGCATTTTCCGAATTAAATCCAGAGAAAAAGAAACTGATAACTGAAAATTAAGGTAAAATGTTGTTTTGTCAAAATTTCAAGAGGTATAGACCTGTCATGTAGGCAAATTTCAGGACCCTCTAAAGGGAGAAGGAGTGGAGGAAGGTACTTCAAAATACCTTCCCAGGACAAACCTTAGCCTGTAGACCCATCCCTGAAAGTTTCATTTTCCTAACCTAACCCCTTTCCAAGATAGCCAAAAGTAGCTAAAGTAGAATTTTACCGTTTTGGAAATTAGGTCTTTAAGAATGACAAGCCCCCCCCCCCCCACAACACTCAGAGCAAGGGTTGTAAGTTATACCCTGGGTGCATATAAGGTTTTTACAGAAAGCTTTGTCGTAGAAACTTCAAAAATGGCTAGTTCAAATGGAAATTGCAAGTTCTCGTGCCCTTTTTAATTGTCGAAAGTGATTGGAAGGCTTGACATTTTTATAGTAAAGATCAATCTGGGTAAAATCTATTATTATTTTTTTTTTTGTTTACGCCAGGGCACTTTGTATTGAAGGAGTTGTCGTAGGAACTTCGAAAAGGGCTCATTCGATTGAAAATAGAAAGGACTAATGTCCTTTTTAATATTCGAAAGTGATTGGGGGGGCAACTAGTCCCCCTCCCACAACCACCCTCCCATTTGCCCATTATGTTTAAAAACTAAATGTTGCCTTAAGATTAAATCAAAATGCATTGTGTTAATGCTATTTCCCAATAAGGCATCTCAGCAGCGTCCCAAGAACGACTCAGGGTATTATATTCAAACTTTCGGGGCTACTTCTGCTCTTAAAATTTAACCAAATCAAAATAGCGTAAGTGTATCCAAGCTATCAAAGAAAGTAAACAGATTTTTTTTACGAATGGTATCAAGTTTTCTATTTCAGGTCAACTAGAGGAGGTATGAATCTAAATTAAACACTATTATTTGTATCCAGATTTTTAAAAGGGTGTACGTTGTTAAAAATGGCTGAAAAATTTTCTCCAGCATGCAAATAGCAGGCAAAACTATAAAGTTATAAAAAAGAGTAAAGATTAGAAATTTTATTTTATTTTTCCCCGAAAAGAATATGTCAATATAAAACGAACAGAAATTAATTAAAAAAAACTTTTTCCACAAAATAAGTTTTTCAAAGAAAAGTAAAGAACTCTATTAAACCAAAAATGAGCAAAAAATAAAATTCAAATAATCTACCAAGCATGAAACTACCATAAATCAGCATCGATAAATGAATGAAACCCAAAACGAACAGAAATTACAATAAACAACCGAGTGAAACTCAAAACAAGCAGAAATTAACACGAGTAGGGCTCAAAATCCCTATGCCTTCCCAAGGCCAGAATATAATTTGCACTTTACTGAAAAAATACAAATGAGTGTGAATTGTCAGTTTAATATACATATACTGATATTTAGTAATCAAAATGTTAGTATCATTTGATTTATTAAAGTTGTGAAAGTAAAAACATTTATTTTTTTCAGTAAAGCGCATATTATATTCTGGCCTTGGGAAGGTATAAGTAGGGATGCCCCAGGAGATACGATCAGTACAAGATCACAGTCAATCAAATGGGCTACAATAGGACCAGTACAAGACCACACCCTCTTTCTAGACCAATAGGAGAGCTAGAAATACTAACGGGAGTGACGCAACTAATATAAGGAAGGATTTTCAGTATAGTTGTTATTAGTGTGAGAATAGAATTCAAGCAGTGAGAACAGTTTGACTTTACTCGTTTATTTATTTTGCAGGATATATATTTGCAATAATGAGTCGAGTTTTTACACTATTAGAAGTCGATAGTGGAGCTGGTAGCAGTAGCAATGATACAAGAGCACCAAACTTTGCGGTAGAAATCACAAGAGGATCTCAACTTTGTCTCGAGTGGGAAGCTGTATATGCAAGATACGTGTTATCTTTGAGTAAATTTATATTGGAGGACCAATTATATTGGTCCAATTGTATATTGGAGGACCAATTGTAATTATGCTCACACAATAAAATTGTTTCGAAATCGAAAATGCTCCTCTTTCTTTTTGTTAGATTTTTTTTAAAGTAGGTTATCGAATATTCTTGAAGTAGAACGAATCGTGGTTAGTCTAGAGTCAACAGTGAGAGTGTTAGGATTGAAAAAGGAATGAAGTTGAGAAAGAGAGAATTAAGTCAAATCTTGTGATTATGGAAAAACGTTTGATTCTAGATAACGATTTTCTCGAGTTATGTCTTCAACGGAAGATATTTTTCAGGGAACCAAAAAATGTTCGATACATGTCCACTATGTATGTATACTCTTGGCAGTTGGTCAACGTGTGAGAATTGTACAGAAAATTTTTCTTACTGGACAGTAATGGTAACCCAGTGGGTGCGGATGTCATAAATGATCATTTTGCTTCAATTTGTAAAATTCACCCGCCACTCCAGCATATGCCGGCCAACAGTGCAGTGAGTGACATTCCTGTGATTGAAATTCATCAGACACAACTTAAACTCGAAACTCTTGACACAAATAAGTCACTATACCCAGGTGATATCCCTACCAAATTGATTGTGGAATGTGCCCAGTATTTAAGTGTACCTCTAACTGCTATTTTTAACCAATGTTTTGTAGATGGTATTTTTCCAGTGTGTTTTAAACGAGCTATTATATCTCCTATACCAAAAAATAAGACCCCAAAAGTTCCCTCTGACTTAAGACCAATATCAAAACCCCCATTTTATCTAAAATCTTTGAAAGTTTTATTTACCATTTCCTTTTTGACGATATTCATGATAAAATCAACCTAAATCAGTTTGGCCTTAGGCCGAATCATAGCACCACACATTGCTTAATTTATATACTTGATACTATTTTCAAACATCTTGAGTTGAATAGTTCCTACGTTGAGGCTGTTTTTGCTGATATTAGCAAAGCCTTCGACAATTTGGATCATCAGACAGTTATAGATAATGCAAGGGCTTTAGGTGCAAGATTTTGTTTTAAGTATGTTAGCTAGCTTTTTGTCTGGTCGTGAGCAATGTGTAGTCCTCCATAACGGGGATTCATCAGTTTTTTCCTCGATTTCCTGTGGAGCACCTCAAGGGACTAAGTTAGGTTCTTTAGCATTTTAATAGTTTTTAATAAAGTTTTACCAAGTTTTGACAACTCTTTTAAATTTGCGGATGATTTGACATTACTGAACCTTTGTCAAACATCTAATACTTTGAATGTTACACTCGATTCACTAATTAATAATTTAAAGAATGATCTTGACAATGTTAAACTCAACTTAAGCATACCCAAAAGCAGTTTCATGTTATTTTCTTTTTTTTAAAATATACCTCCTATCAATAATTACCTTTGCATACCTAATTTAAATACTGTTTAACTGCTTGGTGGGCAGTTGGATAATGACCTTAAATGGAACTCCCACATTTCCCACTTATTTAAGTCAGGTAGTTTTCTCCTTAAATGTTTCTCTCTTCTCAAACGGTTCTCCATATCAATCCAAAACCTTAAAATAATTTATTTGTCTTATATAAGGCCCTGTCTGGAATATACTTGTCCTGTCTGTTACCCTGGGTTGACCAAAGACCAATGTTCTAAAATTGAAAGTATTCAAAAAATAGCAATAAAAATTATTCTGGGAACGGCCTATACTACATACGATGAAGGTTTGGCTAGACTTGAACTTATTACATTGGAATCACGACGTCACATCCTTACCATGAACTTTGGTCACAAGTGCCTTAGTTCTGAATATCATCCACGTTTTCTCCCTCCCTTTAAAATAAATCCTCCAACCCTTCCTAATACAAGACTCAATGCTCGTAGAGCTCCAAATACCCAACTGGACCTGTATCCCCAAATGATGACCATGAGGTACAAAAACTCTTTTGTCCTCTATTTTGTTTCCCATTTTAATAATTGATATAACTTTTGTTTTATGTTTATTCCCTAACATCTGTTTTATTATTGATTCAGTTTTTTGTTTTATGTTTATCCCCTAACATCTGTTTTATTATTGATTCAATTTTTTGTTTTATGTTTATCCCATAACATTTGTTTTGATATGGTAATTTTGAAGTGCTTATGCTAGCTCTTGTGCTATTTTAGCCAGTGAATCATATTCTATTCTATTCTATATTATTGATGAGTATAATGAAAAGTGCAAATTATGCAATCCGTTATATAGAGGATATGCAGTACAAATTAAAGGCTGTAATTCATGTCTTGAAGAGATTTGTGACTCTCACCCTAGAGGGCAACTATGCTCCAATTGCCACCATGACAAATGGGATCAGTGGGAGAATACTTATCCTGGCATGATTGCAAAGAACCCTAAACGAGATTTTAATTTATTTCTACGAGATTGGTATCGTCTTGGTTTTAAATTATTTTGGGAGGAAGAATAAGGTCAACGATTCAACTGTTGGGGTAACAAGACAGTTTGGTTTCTACGTCATCGTTGTGACGACACTGCCTATTATGACTATAAACCTAGTGATTTTTATTTGGCTGTTACAGAATGTGATTCACCACTTGAAATCACTGTATGTGATATTGCTTCAAATACACAAATTGAAACACGTGAATATCACAATATGTACTGTAGAAAATGTGACCCTGACTTTGCAGCCAATCAAGATCAATATACAGTGAATTGAAATGATCTACCAGCATTAGTGGTTCTCGACAGTTGCCTATACACCGAAGAAGAAGAAATCTAAAGTGTAGAATAAAGACATTGTTGTTGTGTATATACATTTTTTTATTAATAAACCAATTCACATACATTTTTAAAACACTTTACTCGTCGGGCACTAAAATCAATATTATCTAGGTCTTAGAGCATATTTTCCACCATAAAGTCGTTCAGACATGGATTGTCTACGTAAATGTTGAGAAACTGCTTGTAAGGATAATCGCAACATCTGAAGACGAAATTTAGTAGCGCATGAAAACAGCAACTTTTAGTTGTTAGATCCTGCACTCTCTTCCGATTTTAAATAATACTTTTCCCAATGATTTCAATATAGTTGTTGATGTGTGGAGTGTAGAATGTATAGGGTAGGCCGAGAGGATAAAAAAAATTCAATAGTCTTCGTTGTTTGAAAGATGCACAGCCAATGACCGGTATTCACAGTTGACGGACTGCTATTAACAATGATTAGGGTATTGTTTGCACTTTGAATTTTTCCAAGGAAGTCTGATGGTAGACAATAGTATCTGTATTTGAACATGTAGGGGTCCATATTAAATATACTGATTATTTTACTAGTGTTCAAGGTGCAAGGTCTAGTAGAACACTGTCTTCGGTGGAGATTTCCCAATAGGTTTCAAAATGATTTAACGAGATTAGTGCGATTCTCTCAGGTAATGGAACGGCAAATGTACACTCTAAACGCACCTTCCCCGTTCTTACTATACTCATATCTTGAGCGCCAGACAAGTCTAGTACAATGATACCATGTGTTTTAGCGAACATTTCTTCGGTTATACCATTTTCAAATAGTTGTGAATCATGATCTAGGGTTTTCGTTCTCAACTCATACAATGTCCTATAGGATTTATCAAAAGATAGATTGTAGAGTGGGATTCCATTTACTTTGCAGACAAGAGATGAAAGCCCAAACATCTCAAATTTATGTTGGCAGCCAATCCCCGAACCTATTGTGCTAGCGTTTTTTACAAATGCCAATGCTAATTTTGATGGAATTTCACCATTGATAAGGGATGAGTCGGTGAAGGTGCACGAGCCTGTGGCAATATGATATTGATTGATGATCGTATGAGGAACAAGTAGTTTAATATTATTTCCACTGGCTCTCAGTTTTTCCTTTTCTAAAGCAACAGAACTCGTAACCTGCTGCTTTCGTACATGTAGTGTTGCCGAGGTGAGGGAGAGAGCTACATCAGGATTGGCAGGGAGTTCCTTTCGTAAAATGAAATTGGATAGAGCAAACGTCAATTTTATATCCACTTTAATATTTGGTGGTAGCCATTGGAGTATATTAGATATCGCATGATATATTTTTTCGACTAGATGTAATTCACTAGTTTTAGCATTTTTAAGTGTATCTGTACTATCAGTATATGTTTTATATTCTCTTTTCCATTTGAGGTGCCTCTCAATTCCTTGTATGACTTGGGTGTCATCAACATGAACTGCATATAGCTTGTATAATTTGAGAGATTGTTGCTTGTGCTCACCAATGTGCCATTTATGTAGACACTGATTTGACGAAATAAAATATGTAATATACATTTTTCATAGGATATTCCATCGGCACGAATTGGCAATGTATTATCGAAATTCCGGACTTTCATTTGTAAATCTATAAATGTTGAAAATATGCCCATAAAGTAGTTCTCATTGGAATAAATTTGAAAGTAGATATTATTGGAGAGCGGTTGTTGTGGATAAAATTGTTCATAGTATCCCTGTTTAACACTCACATCAACATTTTCTGCATTGAAAAGATTTAAAGATGAGGTGATTGAAGGATGAGAATCCTTGTGCGGTATATATGCCATTGTTCAGTCTATGAAAAGAAATCCAGTTTCGATCTAACAATTCTCTTCCTGGGGCTTCTTTTCCTTCTGTTTATTGTACGTGTCGTCGTTTTCCTTCTTTTCTTTGACAGTGGTGATGTCTTTCGTTTCTGACCTGAGTACAGACTGATGAGTGGTGCACTGTTTCTCAACCTTTACAAACCTTTTCCATTTTGTTGAGATTTCAATTACTCACCACGGGTTCGTGCACTGGACCTAAGATTCTCCGAAGCATTTTTTTAAGTCCTCGCCGGAGCTCCAATCGTATAGTGTAGAGGATGAAAAATGTGTCGCAGCCGGTACAATATATTTTTTAGCCAGAGGAAGTGCAGAGCGAAACAGCTTTGCAAACCAACTGCCAAGACCACAGCCAGACGTTGATGAACGACCTTTGTAATAGTCCTTTCCATTGCCCAGTTGTCTTGGGCCAAGAATATTAACGTAGCAGTCAATATCAGGAGAAATGAATACCTCTTTTCTATTAGACATCTTGTTTGTTTGAACACCGACAACGATCGGTCGAAAATGGCATGTAATCACAGCCAAACCTTTTGACATTGCTAGAGGATCACCTAATTCAGTTCCTAGTGTTAACTGACAGAGTTCCAAATAGGAAGTGTTTACGGGGATATACTGAAGATGCTTTATATTGTAATGATGAATATGATGTTGATTGGTTTTTCGTTCAAGAGCTCGTATGAGGGGAACATTGCTATTGGCGACTCTGGATGTTTCAACAAATGAAGCATAAAGAAATATACAAGTGTCCGTGGAGAACGTCGACGGATAGTCAGCAAAAATAACATTTGTGTTTCCGGCACTTTTACCATTGATTATACTAAGTTTAAAGCCAAGAACATCTTTTAGATTATCATTCAGAATAACCTTATCACTGGCGATGGGTGAACTATTTTAGATATTGTCTCTTCCTTTGAATAGTTGAAATGAAAGGCACCTTTTTAACGAGCGGAAATTCTTTTATTGATAGAACGACATAAATTATTCATACAAGTGAGTTCCTCGTATGGTAATTCAACATATGGGTAATCCAAACAATTGATCTTTTGAATTTTATGTTGTTCGCTAACAGCTGGTGGCTAATCATAGGGTCGAATTTTAATATCATATTTGCGATCTTTTCTCAGGATATCATAGATATTTTTGAGAATAAATTCGACATCAGCTACTTCATACGCGCCATCGAATTTAATAGTTGGAGAGAGTTTCGTCCAAAAATCCCTTGTTTTATTCAAATCATTATAGAGAGGGTCGGAGACATTGCACATTAATATTACATAGAAATCATTGGGCATTGTAAATGTCTTCAACTGCAACCCAAGAATCAAAATCAGAGTTGTATCCTAGCCAACGAACAATCAACTGTCTCTTGCCCCCGTGAGTACAGCTCTTAAATATCTTTTCAGTATGATAAATTTCACTACTGTTTATAATATTTTGTAGTTCATATTCATAAAAACCGCCGAGGATCTCATCATCTTGGGTGTCTCGCAGAAGATATGTTGTGGGTTCGATGTCTAGGATTTTTGACGCTTTAAAAAGCTCAGTGGACCATAAATAATTCCCCTTTTCTAAAATATTGGTGGTTCTATTAATTCGAACAGTAACGCCAACATTGAATTTTTTTCTTCACATTTTTTTTCACTGGAATATTGTTTAAGAAAAGTGTCAAATTTATTTTCACTACAATGAACTTCCTGAGGGCTAACACTGGACAGAGATCGATGAGGTTGTTGGTTGGATATTTGCATGATTTTATCTAAATCATGAATAAAAGCAGCAGTACTTTTCAGTGTACAATATCTCTAAATTAATAGATGAAGCGTTCTTATCAATCGTTCTGCCAATGCAGCCTTTATTGGACTGTAACAATGATAGAGCTTTATATTATATTTCAATAGAACCTTTTGCACATGTGGATTAGCAAATTCGCTACCGCAGTCACTTTGAATTTTTCTATAGTTATCTTGTTCAAGAATACCTTCAAAAGCCTGAGCAGCTTCAACAGCTCTCTTTGTTCGCAATGGAATGGCATATGCATAGCGACTAAAGACACTGAATGCCACTAGAATATATTTTTAGGGTGTATTGTGACGTCTTTGAATCTCATCTTGAGTTAAAAGATCTGTTTGCTTTATATGTAGAGGAAAAAAGGCTTTAGTTTGTCGATATTGTTTGCTACAAAATCTGCGATTTCGATGTAGAGTGTAACTCGGTTCATTTTGTAGATACTCTTTTGCATTTTTTAAGATGCGGCTGCTGTTGCAACCGTTGTCAGAGGCAACTTTAGAAGGTGCTATGGGGGAACTTGTGACGATGAGTTGATAACAATACGTCTTCGCTTTTGTCTAGCCATCATCATCGGTGTTATCAAATAATTGCTGCTGCTAGGAGTGCTAGTGTTTTCTAAGATTGATTTAAAATTTTCTTCTTCTTCTTCTTTTTTAAATATTGTTGGCGTTGTTAGAGGGCTGACATCTCCACTATATTCCCTTAATTTCTTTAGTATTTGCTTATTGCCAATAAGACTTTTATGGAAGTGTGATGTATTTCGAAAGCTGTATGGATTATTGTTAAAAGATAAAAGTCCTTTACAATTTGTAAACATATCACAAATTAAATCGAGTAGATTATAATTTTTTCCCTGAATTATAATTCGTTTCCCAGTGCTATAAACTTGAACGTGATAATCATCAGCACTTTCCAACATGAGATATGTTAGTACTCTTTTACTCTGTTCCCGATAGATGTGTGGCAGTAGGTTTCCCATTGATGTCACTATTGAATTCAATTCCTTCTACTTTGATTGTGGTGTTGTTGTTGCTGCAGAATCTTGAGGATATGTTTCCTTTTTTTTTGGGGGGGGGGGGGGTCAGTGACTTTGACGGCGGTGGGTCGCTCACGATACGGTCTATGTTTGTCCACGCGACGAAGCGTATCTTGAAGTAAAACTAGCTTTTTATCATCGGCAATATTTTCAGCATTATTGAATTTGCTTAGATTGTCCTCAAAGTGTTCAATTGGTGAAAGGACAATTTCTATTGGAGTCAGTTTGTAGGGTTTAGCCATCTAGAGAAAACTGTTCACAAGTCTTGCGATTATTGCAAGCTAAAGTGTAAAAAAGCTACCGCCCGCTTGAAGGAGACGTTTTCTTTTAAAATCTTTTTCATTGTTTTTGCAAGCCAAGGCACGTACAGTGGAACGATGTTGCTTTGTCTGTTGTCTAGCACCTTCTGACAAGTGTACATTGCCCTCAGTTAAATTTAAAAAAAGTTCAGATATTAGATTAATAAATTCTTTGTCAACACCATGTTTGAGTATGGCCTTCCTGAGTGGGGGTTTTGAAGTGCTTAGAACGGAAAATAAGTGTCTATTTTCGTGTAGTTTCTTCAGTGTCATGATGGCAACTAATAGCCCTTTCTACTGTTCTTCGGAAGATATATAGTAATTTCTTTGTTGAAAATACCATTGACTAAACGTAAATACTCGGGTGTATTCCGATTAAGATCCAGCAAAATGTACCCGTAGGGCTTATTTTTTGCCTGACTTTACGCTGAAAGTAGAAATTTTGGGGCACCTGGATATATTTGCTTATTGAGACTTATTAGAGAACATGAATAACGAACAACACGGTAGATAATATAGACGGTGCAGGTCAAAGCAAGGGTCCTCATACACTTGCTCTGATGAATCTGATTGTGTAGAACTAGGGTTATGGAAATGTGTTCATGATGAGAGAGAACAGTAAACAGTTGTAGCATTTCCTGCGAGAACTGTTCAATGGATTCAGCTAAATCATCAATAATCAGTCATGACTTTGGTTCAATACTATTGGAAACGTCAAGTCCCCGTATGAATTGTATTGGAATAGATGTAGCAGTGGCAATAGCTTTTATTTGGTCATAGGACTCTTGCCAAATACTATAGAAATAGTAAATTTTCTTTGGTTTTTCCAAAAACATTTTATTACAATTTTTACTTATTTTAGCTAAAAGTGTCATTTCCCCCGACATTGAAGGACCACAGAGAAACGATCTGAATGATGTTTTAAATTGATATATAATGCTGTTGACAGCAGTTGGACTACAACTAACTGTAAACCATACTTGTCTAACGAATAAATAATAATAATAATTTTCCTTATAGTAGCAGCATCTACATAGTATGTTATACAATAGCAACAAGAACAACAAAAACATATTTTTTTTTTAGTAAGAACACTTTTTGTACAACAGCAGCAATAATAGCAAAAGAACAACTTAAAATTTTTCATTTATTGGCAACAACAAGAATAAAGAACAACATATATTTGAAATAATGCATTAAGCAAGAACAGCAAGAACAGCAATAGCAGCACAGTTGAGCACATTTGTAGACTAAGAGAATAGAATATGAGAAAACACTATTTACAACATTTAAAAGATGAGAATCCTCCCAGGGCCGAGACCCCCTGTCCCCTGGGCCAATGGCCAGCCCACGACCCGGAGCCCCCCCCCCTTGGGCCGATGGCCACCCCACGGCCGGGACCCCTCCTCCTGGGGCCGGGCCGGAAAGCGTGGCCCGCTGCGGTGGTAAACAAACTCTTTATACAATAGCAGCAGCAAAAGTTAAATGACGAAGATGTTGACGAAGATGATGGCAACGAAAATGGAATGTAGATTATATGGGAAATTGCTGTCCCCCCATCCACCAAGTACTATTTATTTTAAATTAAGTTTATTTATCCAGACCGAGTTGTTTTCGATACTTCATGCATTCAACTCGATCTGAAACTACAGGGGAGTACCTTCACACCATCCTTGAGTGCATAAACTATGTCGGATATGGAAGACATGGCATTTTTTCCACTCTAACAGTATAATTTTAAAATTTTAGTGAGTAAATTGCCATTACTTTTGCTCTTGGCACTGGACTACTCTCCACACAGTTTCTATAGACACTCATATTGAAATTATTTTTTACAAAGTGTGTAGGTACCCTTTTGCACGCTTGTTTTACATCCTTATCATGGGTTGGACCGGGGAACAGCCAATTGGGTATTAAATCGCTCCCCGTCTCAGATTTTATCATTAATAATTGATTGAAGGCCTGACATTTCACCAACTCGGGGTAGATGCTGTCATTCCATTTCGGTTAATCCATCTGTGAGCTGATGTGGGCACCATTTTCCAAATCTTTCAATAAATTCTTGGTTTTAACTTTTCACAACAGAGAATCTATGTCTCTATAGTACACTTGAGCTTCCCCCTATCTTGGTCATTGTAGCTTACACACATTGTAAAAGAATGATAAAGGGATTTGTTCGGAAAATTCCAGTACTGAACTCCCTCCCGCAATATTCTTATTCAGAACAACATTTCTCTTTTTTCTGTGTAGGAGAACCATATTAGGGTCTATGACCTTGAATGTTGTGAAATTGGGATCAGCAACGATTCGTGCACATTCTCTGGGGCAGGTTACAACGTCAAAACGAGATCTGTTTCGTACGCTTTCACACATTTTTCCAAAAGCTGAATTTAAAAAAAGTTTAAAAATTTCTTTTTGAACTTTACTTTTTGCCTGTGAACGTTTACTGACAAACGTGTCAATAAACGTTTTCAAGTAGGGTTTCTGATCGAATTGCAGGGCTCTGTGTATCTTTGCAACCTGAAACCATTGGTCACCATCCACCGCAATAGCACATGGTGAACAACAATAATCTGTTTCGGGTCCAAATCTGCAATTAGTTTCTGCCTGGAGGGGGTTCAATGCATGCCCATATCCTCGAACAAAGACCGATTGTATGGACTCAAAGAGTCCTTGGCCACCGGTCTATTTACACAGGGAAAAACAAAATCTTTGAGAGAATCGTGGTATGAATCTCAGAGAATCGTGGCTCGATTGGTATGTGACCGTCAATTTAAAAAAAACTATCCTTGGGGACCATTTTCCTCAACAGTGTGAATGTCTGGGAAATCTAGGGCACAAGGATTTTCAAGCCATTTGTAATTGCCACGCGGTAAACTATAGTGAGACATTGCCCAGGGGAATAGTGAGTTCATGACCAGAAAAACACCATTGGACTTTACACCATCAACAGTTCTGGCCAGTTGGATCAGTTGTTAAGACATGATTCCCGTGAAAAACATATCCCCCTCATAGATCTTTCAACAAATCAGTATTGATCCATATCGGTGATTAGACCTATTTCCTCCCTACTGATTTTTAGAATTAAGTCCATCACGAGGTGCGGTGTTGAAAAATAATAGCCAATGTCCAGGCCGAAGTCCGAATAAATTTGGTCTGTGTTCTTGCAGACAATATCTAAAAGAGTTCACACACCGCTTGCCAAGTACATTCTGCAATAATCCCAACCATTTTACAGCCTCCTTAGTGCATACCCTCGTGGCAAATTTTAGTCATCGGCAGTGCATTCTCTATTGGTAAGTGAATTATAGAATTTTTCAATGGGGGGGGGTCTCCTCAGTTAACCTTGCGCCAGAGTTGTAATAATCATATGCATATATGCCTTTACAAGTCAGTAAGTCTTATATTTCATTGTCGGGAAAGCGCTATTTAAGCAGAGGGAAACTATCGAAATTGTCACTTTTCTGGACTTGAATTAATTGGCTGAGAGCCTTGGGGAAAAAATTATATGAATCTAAAAAACGGATTTTATTCCAACACGTATGCCCATTATCCACTGTTTGCCATTTGAATTCTAAAACCATCAGCTTCTCAGCCGATTTGGGTATAATATTATAGGTAAATGAGTTATTTACCCAGGGGCTATCTGCAACCCCCTCCCTGTGCATACGTGCCAAATTCGGTAAAATAAATTTCAAATCGTAATTTGAATTGTGAATGAAAGCTGGTATAAAAAACTGCTTGCTCACATTCAAATTGCACGACTGATGTGCTACTCCACGAAAATTACTACCCCCTGATGACATTTCCTGCCATAAATAATCATGGTCCCTAAATTTACCCTTCCCCCCTTAGTCTTTTTCCCCTAGTCCATTTTCCTTTAGCCCCCTCTTCAAATTCCCCTTTACATACCCAACATATTTTCTTATTTTTAATGGCCAGGCGATCTTCTGCTGATAGTATCATTGGGTAGTATGTGTGTCTCAAGCGGGAAATTACCCCATTCGCTGTGACAATTAAGTTAGTCAATGCTTTGACCATGCGATGGGCATGGGCATAGGAAAATGCAATAGCTTGATGTTCTTTGATACGATTTGGATATTGTGGGTCGTTCACATCTGTGAGCTCAGCCTCAAATTCTAAACTTATTTTATAACTGTATTCAGGAAATTTCTAAATCGTAAAATTGCCTGGTCACCACCAACTGTCTCCACCGATTGATAGCCGTGTCTTTTGCAGTGTTCCATGTGATTTTGTATCTTTAATTCAGTCCAAAATCTAGACCAACAAATTGGGCAATAGTATTGTGTTCCGTTCTTCTTTCCCTCCCCCAGGGCTCTACTAATATCTGTTATTGGATTAAAATGGCCGATTGAATTAGGATCACTAGGTGGTGCGTACAACAGACAAACCCAGTGTTTCACAGAATCAACCGACGGGCTCTTACTGGTAATATTAATCCCTTTTTATGAGAACGGTAACCCTCTTCAAACTCCGTTTCGTATTGTAGCACTGTAAAACCAATCTTTATATGCGCGTTTGCCCGTTCAAAAATATCTATTCCTTTGAGTGTTACAGGAAATTTACATGTTAAACAACTGAAATCTACTCTGGGGAAATGAGACCCTTCTTTCCCCTGTAGGGCCCACTGATCCAAATTTGTTTTTGTAGCTTTATCTTGTAGAGGTAGGAAAGCCGATATGAGAAATGCGCACATGAAACACTTTTTGCCTGTTTCGAAACTGATTCGCTGGACACCCTGACAGCCTTCTAAATCAGGATTCTATTTTAATTCAACACACCTCTGCCCACTCCCCCTCTTAAAAAAAAATATTTTTTAAATTTACATATATTTACACTTAAATTTTCAACAAATAAAACCACTGAACCACTACCATTCTCATTATAATTGTCCAGATGTGTGACAGCATTGTCAACCCATTGCATGGAGACGTTCTCATAATTATCCAAACGAGATTGCAGCACCAAAATTTCAGTGTGCACATAGTGATCATATACCTCACCATGATTTTCATTTAAATAGAATATTTTTTAAACAATTGAGGCCTTAATGCTGTCCCGTCCCCCCCCCCACAGTTGGATTCGGCGTTCAAACACTGCACGAATCTTCTCCGCATATGCATGAATAATATTTATAGGGTCGCGTATTATATTCCCTGCCATCAGTGCATTAAACGGATCGCCAAAGGGTGCAGTAAAAACGTCTATTGTATTCAGAATTGAATTTGTTTGCTGAAATTCCAGTAGCGGTGAAAATTGTATATCATCACTACCTGCTCCCCCTTCCCCCTTTGTTCAACAATTGGGCTGGTGTATGGAGAGAAATATCCCAGTTTCCTCAACATAGCCCCTAGTGCGTTAGGACTATGCGAGTCAATCCAAGCGAATTCATTTTCTTTTCCAATTAAATTCGATTGAAATGGGGCTATATTCGTTAGATCCGAAAGGGAGGGGTTCTTGTTTAACTTACAACTAAAATTATTTAAAATTTGTATGGTGTTACGACTCAGCCAAGGTAGATCGCTCTCTAGCAAATCTTGTTCTTAGCTAACTTCATTACATTGTTCAACTGTACTAGAGTCTACATCTAAAGAATTATTATCAACACTGAAATATTCTCCTAATAAAGTATCTGCCAATTCCATGTCGTCAATAACGTTAGCAGATGTACCATCTAAATTATCACTACCATCATAACACTCCCATCCCTGAATATCACGAAACTCCATTGGTGCTTCAATTGAAACTGTTTCGTCAATGCGATCACATAGTTCGTGACTTGTTTCTTCAGGATTGGCGTATAATATAAGACATCTGTTCTAACCTATAAAGAAAATAGACAGTTATTTTCAAAGTTTATAAACCACCATTTTTTAAGAAAAGTCGAAAATTGGATTAATAGTAAAGGAGTCGATAGTCCGTTGTTGACACTTTGACAGTTATGAGAGGTAACATGGCCTTTCAATTACAGCTACTAATGTATTTGCAAAGCGATAGCTTAATCAGCCTATATTGATTGCTTTCAGATTTGATTCCCTAATTTGTTTACTATCTCAAGGTTGAATTTCTAAATGAAAAGTGTAAAAGAGGTATTTCAATTCCAGGCTATAAACAATGTCCCCCTAGGAGAAGTGGAGAATATAGCGCTGGTAATGTACATAGAAATTACCAGGAATAGAGATTTTGAACAAGTGTTGCTAAAGCGTGGCGCATGTGTCAAACTTGATGTATTGGATTAGTATTAATCAAACTTGACTTTTTAGAAAGGCCCATATAATGCAAGAGTACCAAATAATCTGTGCCCATGTAGTGGTGTAAATTTACGAAAATATAGAAAGTTGCTTTTTTCAACGAAAATGCCAAAAATAATATTTTTTTCCAAATCCAGAAGGGGGTCATCACCCCCCCTCCCCCTACTACCCCCAATCAAAATGCTTTAATTGCACCCATGCTCTTTCCAAATATTGGAAAGGGGCGTCTTCCTATTTTCATTATAATTAGTAGTCATCCTTAGGAATACTAAGGTTAAACAACTGTCTATTCTTACATTCTAATCGATAAAACAATCCAGAAATGTAAGTGAGCCCAACAGGGATATTGGGTAATCCAGAACAAGATGAAACACCGTTGAGAACAATAATTAACATTTTGTTTTCAAGTTCTTCAACCCTATTTACGATAGAATAGAAGTTTGTATATTTCAAGGTTTCAAAGAATAAGAATCATTGAATATAAGTAGTCAAAAAGTACCTTTTCTGCATGAGAACGGTAACAGTTTTCTAAGAAACTTAATTACCTGAACGACCAAAAAATGATGCAATTATTTGTAAATCTCAAACAAAATAGAACTACAGACTTTTTAACGTCGTTTCAAATTACATTTATTTTTTTCTCAGTGTCGATTAAATTCATGCATCATATGTTTTCTTTTAATAAACTTTTAAAAGTAGGGACTCTAAACTAATCACACTACACACTTGTTTACGGTTAAGGATGCAGACATCAGGCCAAGTCAGTTCTGAGATAAAGACGGACTGTTTAGTTATCGTCTCGGAATGTAAATTAGCACAACAGGCATATTGGGTAATCTGGAATAAGATGAAACACTGTTGAGAAAAATAATTAAGATTTTGTTTTCAAGTTCTTCAACCCTATTTACGATAAAATAGAAGTGCGTATACTTCAAGGTTTCAAAGAACAAGAATCATTGATTATAAGTAGTCTAAAAGTACCTTTTCTGCATCAGAACGGAAACAGTTTTCTAAGAAACTTAATTACCTGAACGACCAAAAAATGATGAAAGTATTTGTAAGTCTCAAACAAAATTGAACTACTGACTTTTCAACGTCGTTTTAAATTACATTTATTTTTTCCCAGTGTCGATTAAATTCATGCATCATATGTTTTCTTTTAATAAACTTTTAAAAGTAGGGACTCTAAACTAATCACACTACACACTTGAATATGGCTAAGGATGCAGACATCAGGCCAAGTCAGTTCTGAGATAAAGACGGACTTTTTAATTATCGTCTCTCTCTTCTTATTATTAAAATACTACATTCTCTGATTTAAACGGTCATAATGCATGATTTCAAACAGGGTATTAGAATAAGGAAATGTGTATGAACCAAGCAAGATGTATTTCCTTTTGGGAGAAAAAAAATCATTAGTGAAAATATCGATAAAATTTAAAACTCACTTTATTTGTTCCTTGCAGTGCCATCGTATTCATTGTCAATTTGCTTTCTTCTTGTATATAGGCCCGTGTATTCTCGCCTTGTACATAGGACGTCGCAGGTCTAATGTATTTAATTACCGAAGGACGTGAGTGGTTCTCATCCTCAATTTGGACCTTTTTGACGTCGGGAGGGGCATATTATTAAAAATTATCCTTAAAAAGCAATTAAATTATACTTGTTTTTTTAAAAAACATTTTACAACTTTTGGGGGAGTTTTATTCTTGAAACTATCTAAAAAGTTGATTATTCTTACACATCGTTAGGCTCTTTTATTTATTTATTTATTATAATATTGTATGGAAAATTAAATATATAAAAAAGATATTGTCATTCTGCATTAAAGAAATTATGTTTTGTAAAAAAAGAATTAAGTTGGGGACAAATTTTACTGTAGTCTAGACTAGGCTATAGACACCCCCCCCCCATTATAAAACATGTTATAAACTTTAGAAAGCATGTTCCCACTATAATTAGACAGAAAGGGCTCCTTAACACACAGTTTATAGGCCTAAAATTTATATCAAAAGACATTTTAAAAAGCTAGCCTAGTAGAAAATAAATTAATGTGTTCAGAGAAAAAATACTTGCAGGGTTACAATTAATATTTGCTTTAGACAACCCCACCCCTCCCCCACAATGTGCAAATATGCACCCCAGATTTGTTTCTAAAGTATTTTTCATCCATTCTCTATTTTATTGAGTAAACTTGTCTTTTTCCATGTATGTAAAAGCTCGTTAACACGCAAAAACAGCTTATATATCTAGAAATTATATCAAACGACATTTTCAAAAGCTAGCCTAGTAGAAAATAAATAAATTAATGTTTTCAGAGAAAAAATGCTTGCAGGGTCACAATTAATATTTGCTTTAAGCAACCCATTCCCCCTAATGTGTAAATATGCGCCCCAAATTTGTTTTTAAAGTATTTTTCATCCATTCTCTATTTTATTGAGTAAACTCATCTTTTTTTATGTGTCTAAAAGCTCGTTAACACACACACACACACATCATATATATCTAGAATTAATATCAAACGACATTTTCGAAAGCTAGCCTAGTAGAAAATAAATAAATTAATGTGTTCAGAGAAAAAATGCTTGCAGGGTTACAATTAATATTTGCTTTAAGCAACCCATTCCCCCTAATGTGTAAATATGCGCCCCAAATTTGTTTTTAAAGTATTTTTCATCCATTCTCTATTTTATTGAGTAAACTCATCTTTTTTTATGTGTCTAAAAGCTCGTTAACACACACACACACATCATATATATCTAGAATTAATATCAAACGACATTTTCAAAAGCTAGCCTAGTAGAAAATAAATAAATTAATGTGTTCAGAGAAAAAATGCTTGCAGGGTTACAATTAATATTTGCTTTAAGCAACCCCATCCCCCTAATGTGCAAATATGCACCCCAAATTTGTTTCTAAAGTATTTTTCATCCATTCTCTATTTTATTGAGTAAACTCATCTTTTTTCATGTGTCTAAAAGCTCGTTAACACACACACACACATCATATATATCTAGAATTAATATCAAACGACATTTTCAAAAGCTAGCCTAGTAGAAAATAAATAAATTAATGTGTTCAGAGAAAAAATGCTTGCAGGGTTACAATTAATATTTGCTTTAAGCAACCCATTCCCCCTAATGTGTAAATATGCGCCCCAAATTTGTTTTTAAAGTATTTTTCATCCATTCTCTATTTTATTGAGTAAACTCATCTTTTTTTCATGTGTCTAAAAGCTCGTTAACACACACACACACATCATATATATCTAGAATTAATATCAAACGACATTTTCGAAAGCTAGCCTAGTAGAAAATAAATAAATTAATGTGTTCAGAGAAAAAATGCTTGCAGGGTTACAATTAATATTTGCTTTAAGCAACCCATTCCCCCTAATGTGTAAATATGCGCCCCAAATTTGTTTTTAAAGTATTTTTCATCCATTCTCTATTTTATTGAGTAAACTCATCTTTTTTTATGTGTCTAAAAGCTCGTTAACACACACACACACATCATATATATCTAGAATTAATATCAAACGACATTTTCGAAAGCTAGCCTAGTAGAAAATAAATAAATTAATGTGTTCAGAGAAAAAATGCTTGCAGGGTTACAATTAATATTTGCTTTAAGCAACCCATTCCCCCTAATGTGTAAATATGCGCCCCAAATTTGTTTTTAAAGTATTTTCATCCATTCTCTATTTTATTGAGTAAACTCATCTTTTTTTATGTGTCTAAAAGCTCGTTAACACACACACACACATCATATATATCTAGAATTAATATCAAACGACATTTTCAAAGCTAGCCTAGTAGAAAATAAATAAATTAATGTGTTCAGAGAAAAAATGCTTGCAGGGTTACAATTAATATTTGCTTTAAGCAACCCCATTCCCCCTAATGTGTAAATATGCGCCCCAAATTTGTTTTTAAAGTATTTTTCATCCATTCTCTATTTTATTGAGTAAACTCATCTTTTTTTCATGTATCTAAAAGCTCGTTAACACACACACACACATCATATATATCTAGAATTAATATCAAACGACATTTTCAAAGCTAGCCTAGTAGAAAATAAATAAATTAATGTGTTCAGAGAAAAAAATGCTTGCAGGGTTACAATTAATATTTGCTTTAAGCAACCCATTCCCCCTAATGTGTAAATATGCGCCCCAAATTTGTTTTTAAAGTATTTTTCATCCATTCTCTATTTTATTGAGTAAACTCATCTTTTTTTCATGTGTCTAAAAGCTCGTTAACACACACACACACATCATATATATCTAGAATTAATATCAAACGACATTTTCAAAAGCTAGCCTAGTAGAAAATAAATAAATTAATGTGTTCAGAGAAAAAAATGCTTGCAGGGTTACAATTAATATTTGCTTTAAGCAACCCATTCCCCCTAATGTGTAAATATGCGCCCCAAATTTGTTTTTAAAGTATTTTTCATCCATTCTCTATTTTATTGAGTAAACTCATCTTTTTTTCATGTGTCTAAAAGCTCGTTAACACACACACACACATCATATATATCTAGAATTAATATCAAACGACATTTTCAAAAGCTAGCCTAGTAGAAAATAAATAAATTAATGTGTTCAGAGAAAAAATGCTTGCAGGGTTACAATTAATATTTGCTTTAAGCAACCCATTCCCCCTAATGTGTAAATATGCGCCCCAAATTTGTTTTTAAAGTATTTTTCATCCATTCTCTATTTTATTGAGTAAACTCATCTTTTTTTATGTGTCTAAAAGCTCGTTAACACACACACACACATCATATATATCTAGAATTAATATCAAACGACATTTTCGAAAGCTAGCCTAGTAGAAAATAAATAAATTAATGTGTTCAGAGAAAAAATGCTTGCAGGGTCACAATTAATATTTGCTTTAAGCAACCCCATTCCCCCTAATGTGTAAATATGCGCACCCAAATTTGTTTTTAAAGTATTTTTCATCCATTCTCTATTTTATTGAGTAAACTCATCTTTTTTTATGTGTCTAAAAGCTCGTTAACACACACACACACATCATATATATCTAGAATTAATATCAAACGACATTTTCGAAAGCTAGCCTAGTAGAAAATAAATAAATTAATGTGTTCAGAGAAAAAAATGCTTGCAGGGTTACAATTAATATTTGCTTTAAGCAACCCATCCCCCTAATGTGTAAATATGCGCCCCAAATTTGTTTTTAAAGTATTTTTCATCCATTCTCTATTTTATTGAGTAAACTCATCTTTTTTTATGTGTCTAAAAGCTCGTTAACACACACACACACATCATATATATCTAGAATTAATATCAAACGACATTTTCGAAAGCTAGCCTAGTAGAAAATAAATAAATTAATGTGTTCAGAGAAAAAAATGCTTGCAGGGTTACAATTAATATTTGCTTTACGCAACCCATCCCCCTAATGTGTAAATATGCGCCCAAATTTGTTTTTAAAGTATTTTTCATTCATTCTCTATTTTATTGAGTAAACTCATCTTTTTTTATGTGTCTAAAAGCTCGTTAACACACACACACACATCATATATATCTAGAATTAATATCAAACGACATTTTCGAAAGCTAGCCTAGTAGAAAATAAATAAATTAATGTGTTCAGAGAAAAAATGCTTGCAGGGTTACAATTAATATTTGCTTTAAGCAACCCATTCCCCCTAATGTGTAAATATGCGCCCCAAATTTGTTTTTAAAGTATTTTTCATCCATTCTCTATTTTATTGAGTAAACTCATCTTTTTTTATGTGTCTAAAAGCTCGTTAACACACACACACACATCATATATATCTAGAATTAATATCAAACGACATTTTCGAAAGCTAGCCTAGTAGAAAATAAATAAATTAATGTGTTCAGAGAAAAAATGCTTGCAGGGTTACAATTAATATTTGCTTTAAGCAACCCATTCCCCCTAATGTGTAAATATGCGCCCCAAATTTGTTTTTAAAGTATTTTTCATCCATTCTCTATTTTATTGAGTAAACTCATCTTTTTTTATGTGTCTAAAAGCTCGTTAACACACACACACACATCATATATATCTAGAATTAATATCAAACGACATTTTCGAAAGCTAGCCTAGTAGAAAATAAATAAATTAATGTGTTCAGAGAAAAAATGCTTGCAGGGTTACAATTAATATTTGCTTTAAGCAACCCATTCCCCCTAATGTGTAAATATGCGCCCCAAATTTGTTTTTAAAGTATTTTTCATCCATTCTCTATTTTATTGAGTAAACTCATCTTTTTTTATGTGTCTAAAAGCTCGTTAACACACACACACACATCATATATATCTAGAATTAATATCAAACGACATTTTCAAAAGCTAGCCTAGTAGAAAATAAATAAATTAATGTGTTCAGAGAAAAAAATGCTTGCAGGGTTACAATTAATATTTGCTTTAAGCAACCCCATCCCCCTAATGTGCAAATATGCACCCAAATTTGTTTTTAAAGTATTTTTCATCCATTCTCTATTTTATTGAGTAAACTCATCTTTTTTTCATGTGTCTAAAAGCTCGTTAACACACACACACACATCATATATATCTAGAATTAATATCAAACGACATTTTCGAAAGCTAGCCTAGTAGAAAATAAATAAATTAATGTGTTCAGAGAAAAAATGCTTGCAGGGTTACAATTAATATTTGCTTTACGCAACCCATTCCCCCTAATGTGTAAATATGCGCCCCAAATTTGTTTTTAAAGTATTTTTCATCCATTCTCTATTTTATTGAGTAAACTCATCTTTTTTTATGTGTCTAAAAGCTCGTTAACACACACACACACATCATATATATCTAGAATTAATATCAAACGACATTTTCGAAAGCTAGCCTAGTAGAAAATAAATAAATTAATGTGTTCAGAGAAAAAATGCTTGCAGGGTTACAATTAATATTTGCTTTAAGCAACCCATTCCCCCTAATGTGCAAATATGCACTCCAAATTTGTTTCTAAAGTATTTTTCATCCATTCTCTATTTTATTGAGTAAACTCATCTTTTTTCATGTGTCTAAAAGCTCGTTAACACACACACACACATCATATATATCTAGAATTAATATCAAACGACATTTTCAAAAGCTAGCCTAGTAGAAAATAAATAAATTAATGTGTTCAGAGAAAAAATGCTTGCAGGGTTACAATTAATATTTGCTTTAAGCAACCCATCCCCCTAATGTGCAAATATGCGCCCCAAATTTGTTTTTAAAGTATTTTTCATCCATTCTCTATTTTATTGAGTAAACTCATCTTTTTTTCATGTGTCTAAAAGCTCGTTAACACACACACACACATCATATATATCTAGAATTAATATCAAACGACATTTTCAAAAGCTAGCCTAGTAGAAAATAAATAAATTAATGTGTTCAGAGAAAAAAATGCTTGCAGGGTTACAATTAATATTTGCTTTAAGCAACCCATTCCCCCTAATGTGTAAATATGCGCCCCAAATTTGTTTTTAAAGTATTTTTCATCCATTCTCTATTTTATTGAGTAAACTCATCTTTTTTTCATGTGTCTAAAAGCTCGTTAACACACACACACACATCATATATATCTAGAATTAATATCAAACGACATTTTCAAAAGCTAGCCTAGTAGAAAATAAATAAATTAATGTGTTCAGAGAAAAAAATGCTTGCAGGGTCACAATTAATATTTGCTTTAAGCAACCCATTCCCCCTAATGTGTAAATATGCGCCCCAAATTTGTTTTTAAAGTATTTTTCATCCATTCTCTATTTTATTGAGTAAACTCATCTTTTTTTATGTGTCTAAAAGCTCGTTAACACACACACACACATCATATATATCTAGAATTAATATCAAACGACATTTTCGAAAGCTAGCCTAGTAGAAAATAAATAAATTAATGTGTTCAGAGAAAAAATGCTTGCAGGGTTACAATTAATATTTGCTTTAAGCAACCCATTCCCCCTAATGTGTAAATATGCGCCCCAAATTTGTTTTTAAAGTATTTTTCATCCATTCTCTATTTTATTGAGTAAACTCATCTTTTTTTATGTGTCTAAAAGCTCGTTAACACACACACACACATCATATATATCTAGAATTAATATCAAACGACATTTTCGAAAGCTAGCCTAGTAGAAAATAAATAAATTAATGTGTTCAGAGAAAAAATGCTTGCAGGGTTACAATTAATATTTGCTTTAAGCAACCCATTCCCCCTAATGTGTAAATATGCGCCCCAAATTTGTTTTTAAAGTATTTTTCATCCATTCTCTATTTTATTGAGTAAACTCATCTTTTTTTATGTGTCTAAAAGCTCGTTAACACACACACACACATCATATATATCTAGAATTAATATCAAACGACATTTTCGAAAGCTAGCCTAGTAGAAAATAAATAAATTAATGTGTTCAGAGAAAAAATGCTTGCAGGGTTACAATTAATATTTGCTTTAAGCAACCCATTCCCCTAATGTGCAAATATGCACCCCAAATTTGTTTTTAAAGTATTTTTCATCCATTCTCTATTTTATTGAGTAAACTCATCTTTTTTTATGTGTCTAAAAGCTCGTTAACACACACACACACATCATATATATCTAGAATTAATATCAAACGACATTTTCGAAAGCTAGCCTAGTAGAAAATAAATAAATTAATGTGTTCAGAGAAAAAATGCTTGCAGGGTTACAATTAATATTTGCTTTACGCAACCCATTCCCCCTAATGTGTAAATATGCACCCCAAATTTGTTTTTAAAGTATTTTTCATCCATTCTCTATTTTATTGAGTAAACTCATCTTTTTTTATGTGTCTAAAAGCTCGTTAACACACACACACACATCATATATATCTAGAATTAATATCAAACGACATTTTCGAAAGCTAGCCTAGTAGAAAATAAATAAATTAATGTGTTCAGAGAAAAAATGCTTGCAGGGTTACAATTAATATTTGCTTTAAGCAACCCATTCCCCCTAATGTGTAAATATGCGCCCCAAATTTGTTTTTAAAGTATTTTTCATCCATTCTCTATTTTATTGAGTAAACTCATCTTTTTTTATGTGTCTAAAAGCTCGTTAACACACACACACACATCATATATATCTAGAATTAATATCAAACGACATTTTCGAAAGCTAGCCTAGTAGAAAATAAATAAATTAATGTGTTCAGAGAAAAATGCTTGCAGGGTTACAATTAATATTTGCTTTAAGCAACCCATTCCCCCTAATGTGCAAATATGCACCCAAATTTGTTTTTAAAGTATTTTTCATCCATTCTCTATTTTATTGAGTAAACTCATCTTTTTTTATGTGTCTAAAAGCTCGTTAACACACACACACACATCATATATATCTAGAATTAATATCAAACGACATTTTCGAAAGCTAGCCTAGTAGAAAATAAATAAATTAATGTGTTCAGAGAAAAAAATGCTTGCAGGGTTACAATTAATATTTGCTTTAAGCAACCCATCCCCCTAATGTGCAAATATGCGCCCCAAATTTGTTTTTAAAGTATTTTTCATCCATTCTCTATTTTATTGAGTAAACTCATCTTTTTTTATGTGTCTAAAAGCTCGTTAACACACACACACACATCATATATATCTAGAATTAATATCAAACGACATTTTCGAAAGCTAGCCTAGTAGAAAATAAATTAATTAATGTGTTCAGAGAAAAAATGCTTGCAGGGTTACAATTAATATTTGCTTTACGCAACCCCATCCCCCTAATGTGTAAATATGCACTCCAAATTTGTTTTTAAAGTATTTTTCATCCATTCTCTATTTTATTGAGTAAACTCATCTTTTTTTATGTGTCTAAAAGCTCGTTAACACACACACACACACATCATATATATCTAGAATTAATATCAAACGACATTTTCAAAAGCTAGCCTAGTAGAAAATAAATAAATTAATGTGTTCAGAGAAAAAATGCTTGCAGGGTTACAATTAATATTTGCTTTACGCAACCCCATCCCCCTAATGTGCAAATATGCACCCCAAATTTGTTTTTAAAGTATTTTTCATCCATTCTCTATTTTATTGAGTAAACTCATCTTTTTTTATGTGTCTAAAAGCTCGTTAACACACACACACACATCATATATATCTAGAATTAATATCAAACGACATTTTCAAAAGCTAGCCTAGTAGAAAATAAATAAATTAATGTGTTCAGAGAAAAAAATGCTTGCAGGGTTACAATTAATATTTGCTTTACGCAACCCATCCCCCTAATGTGCAAATATGCACTCCAAATTTGTTTTTAAAGTATTTTTCATCCATTCTCTATTTTATTGAGTAAACTCATCTTTTTTTATGTGTCTAAAAGCTCGTTAACACACACACACACATCATATATATCTAGAATTAATATCAAACGACATTTTCAAAAGCTAGCCTAGTAGAAAATAAATAATTAATGTGTTCAGAGAAAAAAATGCTTGCAGGGTTACAATTAATATTTGCTTTACGCAACCCATCCCCCTAATGTGCAAATATGCACTCCAAATTTGTTTTTAAAGTATTTTTCATCCATTCTCTATTTTATTGAGTAAACTCATCTTTTTTTATGTGTCTAAAAGCTCGTTAACACACACACACACATCATATATATCTAGAATTAATATCAAACGACATTTTCAAAAGCTAGCCTAGTAGAAAATAAATAAATTAATGTGTTCAGAGAAAAAATGCTTGCAGGGTTACAATTAATATTTGCTTTACGCAACCCCATCCCCCTAATGTGCAAATATGCACTCCAAATTTGTTTTTAAAGTATTTTTCATCCATTCTCTATTTTTGAGTAAACTCTTCTTTTTTTATGTGTCTAAAAGCTCGTTAACACACACACACACATCTATATATCTAGAATTAATTTCAAACGACATTTTCACTAGCTAGCCTAGTAGAAAATAAATAAATTAATGTGTTCAGAGAAAAAATGCTTGCAGGGTTACAATTAATATTTGCTTTAAGCAACCCATTCCCCCTAATGTGCAAATATGCACTCCAAATTTGTTTCTAAAGTGTTTTTCATCCATTATCTATTTTTGAATACACTTTTCTTTTTTTCATGTGTCTAAAAGCTCATTAACACACACACACAGCTTGTAGGCCTAAAATTTATTTCAAACGACATTTTCACTACTAGCCTAGTAGACACCAAATAAATTAATGTGTTAAGAGAAAAATGCTTGCAGGGTTACAATTAATATTTGCTTTACGCAACCCCATCCCCCTAATGTGCAAATATGCACTCCAAATTTGTTTCTAAAGTGTTTTTCATCTATTATCTATTTGAGTACACTCTTCTTTTTTTCATGTGTCTAAAAGCTCGTTAACACACACACACACATCATATATATCTAGAATTAATATCAAACGACATTTTCAAAAGCTAGCCTAGTAGAAAATAAATAAATTAATGTGTTCAGAGAAAAAAATGCTTGCAGGGTTACAATTAATATTTGCTTTAAGCAACCCCATCCCCCTAATGTGCAAATATGCACTCCAAATTTGTTTTTAAAGTATTTTTCATCCATTCTCTATTTTATTGAGTAAACTCATCTTTTTTTATGTGTCTAAAAGCTCGTTAACACACACACACACATCATATATATCTAGAATTAATATCAAACGACATTTTCGAAAGCTAGCCTAGTAGAAAATAAATAAATTAATGTGTTCAGAGAAAAAATGCTTGCAGGGTTACAATTAATATTTGCTTTACGCAACCCCATCCCCCTAATGTGCAAATATGCCCTCCAAATTTGTTTCTAAAGTATTTTTCATCCATTCTCTATTTTATTGAGTAAACTCATCTTTTTTTATGTGTCTAAAAGCTCGTTAACACACACACACACACATCATATATATCTAGAATTAATATCAAACGACATTTTCGAAAGCTAGCCTAGTAGAAAATAAATGAATTAATGTGTTCAGAGAAAAAATGCTTGCAGGGTTACAATTAATATTTGCTTTACGCAACCCCATCCCCCTAATGTGCAAATATGCACCCAAATTTGTTTTTAAAGTATTTTTCATCCATTCTCTATTTTTGAGTAAACTCATCTTTTTTTATGTGTCTAAAAGCTCGTTAACACACACACACACATCATATATATCTAGAATTAATATCAAACGACATTTTCGAAAGCTAGCCTAGTAGAAAATAAATAAATTAATGTGTTCAGAGAAAAAATGCTTGCAGGGTCACAATTAATATTTGCTTTAAGCAACCCATTCCCCCTAATGTGCAAATATGCGCTCCAAATTTGTTTCTAAAGTATTTTTCATCCATTCTCTATTTTATTGAGTAAACTCATCTTTTTTTATGTGTCTAAAAGCTCGTTAACACACACACACACATCATATATATCTAGAATTAATATCAAACGACATTTTCGAAAGCTAGCCTAGTAGAAAATAAATAAATTAATGTGTTCAGAGAAAAAATGCTTGCAGGGTTACAATTAATATTTGCTTTACGCAACCCATTCCCCCTAATGTGCAAATATGCACCCCAAATTTGTTTCTAAAGTATTTTTCATCCATTCTCTATTTATTGAGTACACTCATCTTTTTTTATGTGTCTAAAAGCTCGTTAACACACACACACACACATCATATATATCTAGAATTAATATCAAACGACATTTTCAAAAGCTAGCCTAGTAGAAAATAAATAAATTAATGTGTTCAGAGAAAAAATGCTTGCAGGGTTACAATTAATATTTGCTTTAAGCAACCCATTCCCCCTAATGTGTAAATATGCGCCCCAAATTTGTTTCTAAAGTATTTTTCATCCATTCTCTATTTATTGAGTAAACTCATCTTTTTTTATGTGTCTAAAAGCTCGTTAACACACACACACACATCATATATATCTAGAATTAATATCAAACGACATTTTCGAAAGCTAGCCTAGTAGAAAATAAATAAATTAATGTGTTCAGAGAAAAAATGCTTGCAGGGTCACAATTAATATTTGCTTTACGCAACCCATTCCCCCTAATGTGTAAATATGCGCCCCAAATTTGTTTTTAAAGTATTTTTCATCCATTCTCTATTTTATTGAGTAAACTCATCTTTTTTTATGTGTCTAAAAGCTCGTTAACACACACACACACATCATATATATCTAGAATTAATATCAAACGACATTTTCGAAAGCTAGCCTAGTAGAAAATAAATAAATTAATGTGTTCAGAGAAAAAATGCTTGCAGGGTCACAATTAATATTTGCTTTAAGCAACCCATCCCCCTAATGTGCAAATATGCACCCCAAATTTGTTTTTAAAGTATTTTTCATCCATTCTCTATTTTATTGAGTAAACTCATCTTTTTTTATGTGTCTAAAAGCTCGTTAACACACACACACACATCATATATATCTAGAATTAATATCAAACGACATTTTCGAAAGCTAGCCTAGTAGAAAATAAATAAATTAATGTGTTCAGAGAAAAAATGCTTGCAGGGTTACAATTAATATTTGCTTTAGACAACCCCACCCTCCCCACAATGTGCAAATATGCACCCCAGATTTGTTTCTAAAGTATTTTTCATCCATTCTCTATTTTATTGAGTAAACTTGTCTTTTTTCATGTATGTAAAAGCTCGTTAACACACACACACATCATATATATCTAGAATTAATATCAAACGACATTTTCAAAAGCTAGCCTAGTAGAAAATAAATAAATTAATGTGTTCAGAGAAAAAAATGCTTGCAGGGTTACAATTAATATTTGCTTTAAGCAACCCATTCCCCCTAATGTGTAAATATGCGCCCCAAATTTGTTTTTAAAGTATTTTTCATCCATTCTCTATTTTATTGAGTAAACTCATCTTTTTTTCATGTGTCTAAAAGCTCGTTAACACACACACACACATCATATATATCTAGAATTAATATCAAACGACATTTTCAAAAGCTAGCCTAGTAGAAAATAAATAAATTAATGTGTTCAGAGAAAAAATGCTTGCAGGGTTACAATTAATATTTGCTTTAAGCAACCCATTCCCCCTAATGTGCAAATATGCACTCCAAATTTGTTTCTAAAGTGTTTTTCATCCATTATCTATTTTTGAATACACTTTTCTTTTTTTCATGTGTCTAAAAGCTCATTAACACACACACACAGCTTGTAGGCCTAAAATTTATTTCAAACGACATTTTCACTACTAGCCTAGTAGACACCAAATAAATTAATGTGTTAAGAGAAAAATACTTGCAGGGTTACAATTAATATTTGCTTTACGCAACCCCATCCCCCTAATGTGCAAATATATACCCTGAATTGGTATATATAGGGGTGGGGCTAAAATTCATTTCTGGCAGAAAATGATTATTATATTCAGAAAGAGCATAAAAAAGGCATGGAGTGGTATATCCACTTTATTCGTAGGTCAATAATATGATTTGGTAAATATTTACCATGCAAAAATCTCAATTAATTATTTATAAACAAAACTGACGTTATAAATTTGCGTAGCAATAACATCTATATCATCCATTTTATCGGGTGTTTGTTCATCAATGTCCTCAAACAAACTGTTATCTTAGCCTCTAAGCACAAACATTATAAACTAAGTCTCAAGGTGGAATTTGTCATAACATGTTCTCTCTGTTTCTTTCAAAACTGAACAAAAAGTTGAACATTTTTTCAACTCAGGAAAGGATAAAACTGACCCTGTACTGGGTAGTGGTGTCTACAGAATCCCGTGTTCGTAAAAAAAAAAATAAAAAAAATACATGAACCGAAATTTAGCAATAAATAGAGATACTGGAGATATTTCATTAAGCCCAATTTACGACAGTTTAATTTTGAAACACTCAATCAATATTTTCACCCGGTATAACTAGAAAGAACCTACTTGCACATCAAGTGATGAACGAATTTTTAGGCCAGCCAAAGCTATAGCAAAAGAAAGGATTATTGCCCAATCCTCTTGGTAGATTTCTTTTTCATTGATTCCAACCTGGTTCTTATTTAGTTTCCGTTCTGTCGTTGGAAAGTAAACTTTGAAAGGTTCGATTTTCATTGGTTTATTTTCTTTTCTTTCTTTTTTGTTTAGCATTGAGGACGACTCGGCGGAGGTCCTTGTTGCAATATTTGCTTAGTTCTTCTTTTTCATGGTTCGCCACTGGCTGACAAAATCCTCGTTTTTTCACCTTTTTTGGTTTTATTTTTCATTTTGTTATTTTCTTTCCTCTCTGAGTTTCATTTGTCAAAAGATGGTTCAAGATCAATTTTTTTTACCATTCAAAGCTTAAATCACTCGCTATAGTGATCTGTAGTACAAAGAAAAAAGATTATGCAGAAAATATTAAATATCAAATTTTTTGTATATTTTCAACAGAACTTTATTTTTGTATGGCGGGATGATTCTTATAACTTAATATTTTGTGTATCAATATTTTTACGTCGTTTTAACTTCAACTCTTTAATGCTCACCAGATTGATTAAATTTGCGACCATTTTCACTACCCATTTACGACGCATAATTGTTGAGGTTCGCTTTAAATTACTGATATTTCTTTTGTTCGCAAGTTTATCGGAGCAACCTATTATGCCCCCCTCCCTAAGAAAAATCTTGGATCCACCCCTGGGTGATGGAAAACCAATGTTTAGCCTATGAAGTAATAGATTGCATAAATAACCTATAAGGATAACAGCGAATTCAAAACTAATTTTTATTTCGGAGTGTGGGTAACAGAAAATAATTAAAGAATATTAAGGAAATTTGATGGGCTTTGCTTAGCATTCTTATGAACTAAAACATCATATGAATAATGAGCCTGCGAGAGATAGTCAATTAATTGGAACGTAATAATTTTTCACGACAAATTACCGGGAGTAAAAAAATTTGCCATTTGAGGAAGTACTTTGATACGAATTGAAATAATCTTTATTAGCTGCATTTGGAATTTATGTAAACGGATCGAATAGGAAAACAAGGTCTAGATCTCTTAGAAAAGGTGAAGACTTGATTAAGTTAAATATTAACTCGAGAAAAATTACCCCTGTAAAATAAAGACGCGATGAAGTCACATTTGGTGACGCTAGATTACGTACATGCTTTTCATGGAAGAAAAGAGCTACATTTGTTATTCTGATGGGATTTTTTTTAAAGCACTTAAGATGTTTCAAACTAATTGCTTGAAAGGGTTCAAAAATTATTGCTATCCATTCGAATAAAACTACTTAACAATTACAAAAACGACCCACCCATCAATTATTTCCTGAAAGGATTCCAAAAGAATGACATAGACAAAATTCTGCTTCATCCTCCTGTTATTGATGATGCTATTTCAGCGAATATTAAAGAATCCAAGATTATTGGTCAACTAAAAGCAGTTGTGTATCAGAAACAAAGGAACTTCTTGGAAAGTTTGCGATTATCTGAATTTCATAATCAGATAGAATATAATCGAAAAGAGCTATTGAGTGCAAAAGAGAAGCGTAACTATGCTCTTCTTTTACTTCATCACCTATGGAGGGAAGTTTTGTTACTGTATTCATCAGGAAAATATGCGGATTTGGAATATTTACCACACTTGACTGCGTCTTGTTAGTAGTAACCTATCAGGAGGTCCTGGGCTAACACCGTGCTGCCATCTACAATTTAGTCTAACGCTGACGGGCATAATTTATTTAAGGATTATCGATCCACGAAGGGGAGAGAATTTCTGAGAACTTGATTTGCATAATCGAGGGGAGAGAATTTCCGAGAAATTGATTTGCATAATCGAGGGGAATGTATTGATCGACTCGACGGGAATTAATTTGTTGTTTCTAAGGGGAATTATTGATTCACGAAAGGGGAATTAGAAATGACATCACTTGTTTCCTAGGAATTATACGGAACTCTAAAGAGATAAATCAATATTCTATTTTTAAAATACGGCTTCTCTGATCTTTAGACTTAGCGATAAAATTAATATTTTATCGAAACCATAATAGTGTAGCTAGGAACACCTATGAGATGAAGAGATTAACGCGGGAATTTCCTAGGAATTTCAAATGTGACAGCGCAGGGATGCCGAAACAAAAGGAACACGCAGAAATTACGTTTAGGGATTATTTGGGCGAAACCGCTCGAGACATTCTAGGGGATTATTTAAGCGAAACCGTTTGATGCATTTTAGAAGATGATTTTAGAAGATGATTTAGAAGAGGATTTGAGGGTGAAACTCTGTGGTCGTTATAATACACAAGTTCCATTTGAACAATGTTGTGAGGTCCCCTACCCCAACCCCAAAGGGCCCCGATCCCCCTACCCCAACCCCAATGGGCCTCGGGACCCCAAATGCCCCCAGCCCCCCTCCCCCAAAGAGCTTCCGGGCCCCCAAATGTCCCCCGAGCCCCCAAAGGGCCCCCGAGCCCCCAAATGCCCCCCGGCCCCCCAAATGCCGCCGGGCCCCACATTTTTTTAATACTTTTGATTCTATTTGTTTGCATGTCTGGGTTGATGTTTGCAAGTTCAAGACTTTGTCTTTGTTGGTTTGAATGTCAAAAGTGTCTGTCATTCTCGGTTTGTGTGTCTGATTCTATTTGTTGGCATGTCTGGGTTGGTGTTTACAAGTCCAAGAATTTGTCTTTGTTGGTTTGAATGTCTGAGGTGTCTGTCTTTCTCTGTTTGGGTGTTTGATTCTACACCCACGTGGAATATAACAAATGAACACGCATTTGTGATCTTTCTTCCCGCAAAAAGTAAAAAATTTAACATTTTTGTAGGTAGGTGCTTAGGACATTTACAGTAGGGTTCTCTGACAAGCTGAATCTAATGATGTGATTGTCATTCAGATTATTTGCCTTTTAGGAAAATTTTCTTCTCTTTTTTACAAATCTTACAATTTTTCTTGGGTTCGAAGCCTTTGATAGGTACCAATAACTTAATGAATATTAAATATTTATGATCAGCCAAGGTTGTCGTTATGAGGGGGGGGGGGAGTTGCCCCCCAATAATTTGGAGAAAAAACTATTATATAGCCCATACCCCTTGAACATCTAGATATGGACCCCTCTTGCCCCCCAAATAAAATTGCTGGAGCTACTCCCTGGAATCAGTATAGCAAGTCAATTCTTTTGATATACATATTGATATAAAATTTCCGTTTTTAGAGTTTTGGCTACTATTAAGCCGCGTCGTTCCTTACTTAAAGCTCGCTACCACTAACTGTTGGATACTTTTTATCTAACAAATTTTCGACCAGGGTTGCATTTATCTGTTTTTTTTTGTATTATCGCTACGACAGCAGGGACGTAGCTCTGAAATTTTATTGGGTGGGCAAGATGGGGTCTACATCCTGATACTCCATGGGCATGGGCTATCCTTCAGAGGAAAGCAGTGGTGGTTCTGGCCTCTTCAATTTGCTTACACTTACAGGTAGTATTAAATATTATTATATTAGTATTATAGTAAATAAATAATTGTCTGCTAACTATGATCTCTACTTTATTTTAATAGAGATAAAATTTCATGAACAACAAAATAATTATAAATGTGCGCCCTTAAAATTTCTGCACCTGGGGCGAGTGCCCCCTTAACCCCCTCCTCTAAAACAACCTGTGGGGAAAAGGATGTTTAAAAACTTGTATAAAAACACAAGCCTAAATGTGTTTTAAAGATGTCTGAAACTTCTGATGATTGTATTTCATATTTTCTCCTTTTAGTCTAAGTGGAAACAAGTCTCTTTGTTGAAATGGGTTGTCATAAATATAAGCCAAGGCTGAGGCTAGACCATTAACTGGATCACGTTTATTAATTAATTTGGTCAAAGTTGAGCTACATTCACTTTTAAGATAGTCTTCTCTTTCTATTCTTGTTTTACTAAAGAAGACGTAGATGGGATTCAAATCTTTTTTCAATACCTTCTTCTTCTTCTTCCACTTTCCGCTGCTTTTTTAAATTTGGCTTTGAGTCACAGAAAGATACTAACGAGTCTTTCCCTTATTCATTTTATTAGCCTATTATAACCAAATAAAATTGATACAAATTATATTTTTAATAATGTTGTAAAACACAAGTTGAGAGCTGGACAAAGCTGTTTTTACAGAACTGGTTAAAGGACTGGACCATTCAACAACGCTGAACAAAATGGCTATCTCAACATTTGGATTGGATGCATCTGGAGAAATAATGGGCATAAGGGAGGGGGGCTGGTTGCCCTACAATTACTTTTATCTGTTAAAATTGGCACTAGAATTTGTAATTTTCACTGAAATGATCCTCTTTTGAAGTTTCTACGACAACTTCTTCTACACTAAGTGCCCTGGTCTAAAAAAAAACACAAAAAACATACGAAAAAAGAAATATATAAATAACACATTATGCCCAAATCGCATTTTACTTCTATGATTTAAAAAAATAGTTGCAATATTTTTTATCTCAGATATATTGTATACGAGTGCTAAATTAGAAAAGGAGTCGCCCTCATATTGCACTTGTTCTCCATTATATGAACTCCTACGCGTATATTCGTCTTGCTTCAGGATGGGAAATAATCACGGGTTTTTGTCGAGCTTCGGGATGGAAAATTATCAGCGGTCTCGGCAAGCAAAAACTTCCTGAACCCATTCAGCTTTTCAAAAGAGATCTTCATTAATCCCTATCATCCTCAATTCTGCGATAAATATTGCGTAGCAGCAGTAGTAGTAATAGCATTAGTAACAGTATTCGCATAGTATCTTTGGCTACTTCAACATCCCCTTCAACACATGCTGAAAGTTTCAACTTAATGCTATCAACCGTTTCTGAAGCATTGCTGAAACCTCATCTTGACAACCTGTGTGGGGATAGTGTACTCGGATTTAGTTGAATACAGTTTCAATATTCCCCATATCTTTTACCATAATAACCAGTGGCATCGTTGAGGGGGGGGGAAGTTTCCCCTCCAATAATTCGGAAAAAAATTATGATTTATTAACTCGCTTTAAAACTGTTTAAAAGCTCGTTTTAAGTGTCAAATTTGCTCTTTATTTTGAGCAGATAAATTTTTTTATGTTAATCCATGCTCGTTTCTAACATAAGGAAAACGAAAAAAATAGGGGTCCATTACACTTCATAATAGGTTCCACTTAAATATTTTTCCAAATATATTGCCTTTAAACCCTTATTATCAAGTAAAATACGACCCTGTTTCACCACATTTGCTCAGGTCAATTTTTTCCCCTGATAATTAACGTTATTTTACTTCCTAAAATCTATCAGTTCAAAATTAGATTCTCTTGTTTTAAAACTTTCAAAAGTGGAAATGAACACGCCTTTCTACATCTGCAAATAGGACAGAAGTGGAATCATTGAAGAATAAGAAGGTGAAAGATATAAACTGAATATAATATCCTAAATGAAAAAGAAATCATTGAAAAATAAATAAGAATTAGCGCTTTTTATAATGATATTCATACCAGGCTTGCAAAAAGTGCCGTTGCAAAGTAGCATGCTACTTGGCAGTTTTCAAATTTGTTTGCAGATTTTGTCTGAAAATACCATTTTTACATATACAAATACTTTTTGCTCGAAGATAAGCTATCAAAACACAAGTTGTGCTGCTAAAGTGTTGGCATTTTGTAGACAATACTTGATACGTTCGTATAACAAAGAAATCGCAGCTTACTACTCGGTAAATCCATCTGATATATTAGACATTGCTGAAAGTCTTGAAGTTGTCACAAACAAAATTAAAAGAAAAATTGACTACCATAAAGATTTCCCTTGCAAACTCTGATCAAAAAGGCAGCTATTCAACTAGAAGAGCCTTTGCGACATCAAAGTGGTTTTATCGTGTAAATATTAGATCTTACCTTCGAAAAACCTCTGCTTTTGTATAGTTTTTGAATAACTTTCAAAAACTAAGCTTAATTTTAAAAAGCGGTAGGTTTGACCTGTCAAAGTTGGGCCTGAGAATTGGATAGAAAAAATAGATCTAGGCATAAACCCCCAACCCCCAGAAATTGAAGGCCGGTCCCCCCCTAAAATACCCTCCCATAGAATACACCCACCCTGGAAAATAATCCCCCCCTGCACTAGCCCCTTCAATGTCCTCTTTTTTAAAATTCATCAGATCAAAGTTTTGAGATGACCACTTTATTCAAAATAGTCCAAAGATCAGATATAAAAATTTTGAAATAAAACGCGACGCCCTATAGCCTTGGGCAAATTTTGCAAGATATGCTTTTGGGGAATATAACGTTTTTATGGAAGATTTGGTCGCATAAACTTTGGACGGGGCTAATTTGATAGGCAATTGAGAGTTTATGTGCCTTTTTAATTCAAATTTGATTGAAGGACAACTAGCCCCCTGCTCACTCCCTCTTTTCCCCTAATGCATTCAATTGAAATTTGAGAAAGCCATTTTGTTCAAAATTGCCCTAAGATCATGTAAAATACCTCTGGAGTCAATACAAACCTCCAGAGTCCGAGAGTATTTGTTGTATGTAATGATCTTGGGGCATACAAGGTTTTTATGGAAGGGGTGGCCGAATAAGCTTTGTAGAAGGCTCATTTAAGTCGAAACTGAAAGTTGTAGTTTCTTTTCTTAGAGTCAAGAGTGATCGGAGTGCATATAAAGCTTTTATGGAAGGTGGGTCATATGGGTGGTCATATAAACTTAAAAGGAGGCTCATTCAATTAAAAAAAACGAAAGTTCTAGTTCCTATTTTAAGAGCCAAAAGTGGTTGGAAGGCAACTAGAACAGCCCCCCCTCTTATGTCCTTTTCTCCAAATGAATCTGATCGAAATTTTCAGATAGCCAGTTTGTTCAAAACTACCTAAAGATCTTTTAATAATGCCTCCGGGGTAAACCCACAGAGGTATTTTTTTAATAAAAACTCCAGATCCAGGGGGACAAGGCTTTTAAGTTGTGACCCGTTGCGTACGAGGTTTTTATGGAAGGGGCGATTAGAAATTGAAAGTTCTAGGTCGTTTTTATGGATTTAAAAGTGATCAGAGGGCAACTAGCCCCTCCCCCCTTCATACCTTCTTTTCCCAAAAACATCCAATTGAAATTTTGTTTTTCAAAGAAAAGTAAACAGCTTCATTAAACTCAATACGAGTAAAAATAAATTCCTATAGTAGTTTCAATTAAAAAATTTTATATGTATCTATTTTTTTTTTCTCAAAAAGCATATTTGGAATATTCAGATAATTTCGAAGTGTATTATGCTGAAACTTGAAACTACGCGATCAATCAATTGCAAATTGATTAATTTTTAAGAGTTTCGGTTGTTATTAACTCGAATCATTCCTTATTTACAGTTGGTTACCACGAATTGTTTGAAACACAAAGTCTTAAAGCTTCTTTAATTTTCTTGAAAGATTAGTTGATGCCTCCCTTCCCATCTGTTCTATAAGACATAGAGAATAAGCCAATAGACCTTAAAATGATAGAGTTACAAATGCTTACTGTGACCAAAATGCCAAAGAATTGAAAAATGACAGCAGATGTAACTCTGGAAATATTATTAGTTTTGGAATTTCACTTTGAAAATATAAATCCAAACACCGATAAAACAATACTAAACTGAATGAAGATTTTCACAGGGTATCTTTTGGTATATGTTTCATAATAATCCCATTCCGTCATACCCCCTTTTTGAAATAAGCGAGATAGCCAAGTGTGGCGCTCTGACTAACCTGTGATTCACCGGCGGGGACAATATTTTGATAGGTCTTGGCAATATTTTGGTGTGCCATTGGCCACAAGGGGCAGCTTCAGCTGACTATACCTTAGAACCTTCATTTGAAAAATAAAATGCATTTAAAAATATTCATGCATGATAGAATGGTAGTGACGTTATACATTGTACGAAAGCTGCTGTATTTAAACAATATTTTTCATTTGTATAACATATGCCTAGAGGAAGACCCAAACAAAGATCCCAAGTTAATGACCTTTTAAGTTTCCATCAAGTAAATATAAATAAAATTTTAAATAAAATATTAAAAGTCCCAGGGGGAGGGGACCACATTTCTAGTGCCAATAAGTCTCTACTTTAGTCAATCTGCCAGAGATAGCCGACGGGAGATCAGTTTGAAGACAAAAATTTGTGTCTATAAACTGGCAGTTAGGTCTGTTCTGTTCCTTGCAGTTGAGACCTGGCCACTGAATGCACTTCATCTCTATGATTTGGAAGTTTTTGACCACCGCTGTTTACAAAGAATCCTGAGGATTCGATATTCCAGCAGAATCCCAAATGATGATGATAGCTCCTCCTCTGTCCGATTGGCACAGACGCCTGGGTGGTCCATTGAAAAAATGGTGGGCAACGGTAAGAAACAACATCGATACCATTGGTGGATTTTGGAAGTTTTGTAAAAAGTGGGAGAGCTGCTGGCTCCGGCTTGATGAAGAGGTGACACGAGATTGCGGCAAATTGAATTTAATCATAAGGAGTCTTCTAGATACCGGGTGAGACGTTCAAGTCTGGTCCCTCAGCAAGTACAGGTAAGTAAGTAACCTCTGCTTGGAAATACGGGACTCAGTTTTTTATCTCAGCTAGTGGTCCAATCCAGGGCCAAGAATTTGATTCCAGGATGAGATTATGCAAAAGTTTCTCTATAACAATAGAAACAGGAAGCAGAAAAGGAATGTAGAGATTCCAGGGTATATTTGATTGGATAAAATAAGAGCAGAGGGTAGAAGCTGAGTTTGTATTCTCTACAACAGGTTGAGAGAACTGACGATCCCAATTATGACTGTGCAGTAGGTAATGAAAAAATCAGCCCTATTCTAAGGAATGGGACTTCGAAATTATTCAAATTCTCAGAAACGCACAGAAAGAAAAACTTTTGACAAAAAGGAGTAAAAACTTTGCGTATCCGTTTCTCAAAATAATTTTATTTGTTCCTCCTTGTTCCAAATGAAAAGCTGCTGGTTTTCTGATCAAGTCAATCTATTTTTAAATTAAGCGTAGCAATTTGTTGTAATTTTAAGTCAAATCAGTAGTCACAGGTAATACTAGTTGACTAAAGCTTTTAAAATGGAACACAAAAGCCGAGGTTGTGTACAGAAAACCTTTAATATTTACATAACAAAAATTCACCATCACCTTTTGAAAAACTTTCAAGCTTCTCTGGTTTTTGGCCAAACCAATACCTTTTTAAAATTAAGTATAGCAAAGTTGTTTTAATTTAAAACAAATCAGTAATCACAGGGAATATTAGCACGCTAAAACTATTCCAACGCAATACAAAAGCAGAGGCTCTTTGGAGGTGAGTTTTCCTCAACACGACAAAACCACCTTGGTGTCACAAATGTTCTAGATGCCCAGCCGCCTTTTTTCATCAGGGTATACTAGGAAAATGCTTAAGGTAGTCGACCTTTTTTTTAATTTTGTTTGTGACAACTTCAAGACTTTCAGCAATGTCTGAAATATCAGATTGATTTAACAAATAGTAAGCTGCGATTTCTTTGTTATATGAACGTATCAAGTATTGTCTATAATCTGAAAAACGCTTAGTTCTATCAGGTTGACTCCAATTACTAAATTTCTTTGAGTAATCTCTATATTTCCATTGCTCTTCATTCTTTAGTATGAAAAAATGATCAAGAGGAGTCGTATTACAAGCCATGGCACTAAGTTTATTGCCTTTGGCATAACGCCCACCGACTAGACCGTCTGGCTGATGAAAAGTGTCATGCGAACCATTGTGAGACACTTCCAGAAAGCATGGACTTTTACAAAGAGGACATTACTGTTGACATGCTGTGCAAAAAGCCGCTTCAAAATGAATATTGTCCTGAAGCTGTATCAAAACATCGTCTATCAAATGGTCTTTATCCAAGGTTCTATAAGACTGGGAAATTATGTTGATTATGGCATCAATATGTCGATGGTCAAAATTAACAGACAATTTGTCCAATTCTATCCATCCAAAAGTATTCATTTCTTTCCTTAACTCGTCTGCAATATATGGGCTCTTGAATAAGTTCAGTGATTTAAAAAGCTGATGAAACTGAAAAAACTTCAATCCCGTTTTTCCATCCTCTGGCCCCATTTCATACGTGTCTCTTAAGCAAGTTTTAAATTGATCTTTGAACTTTGCCCATTTTAGATCTTTAAGGACTATTTCAATTTCAAAGCCAATGAGTCTAAAAGTCGTAAGTCTTTTCAAAAGACTAGCATTTTTAACTAGACAAATGACTTTATCAATACCTTTTGACTCAATTTCCTCAATTAAAAATAAATCCATGTGACCTTGAATGTTTCTTGTATACTGAGGCCGACATCTCCTTTTTAAGTTGGCTATCCCACTTTCTTGAACTTCCTTATTAAAAGCTTCAATGGTGTGTCTTGAAATAAAGTCTTTGAGTCTAGATGCAATTAAGTCCATTTCATCCAACCCTCTTGCCACATCAAGAAAAAAACCGTGTATAACCTTCTTCATTGAGAAAAAGCGTTTGTAAACAGAATTTTCCTTCTCCCATTTTCCTTGTATTTCTAAAAAAAATCTACTAAAAGTTCGTACGCAATTCTGTGAGATTTTTTTCTTTTATCTTTATCAACATTTTTGGGCTGACGTCTGAGATGTTTTTCAACCTCACTAATTACATCATGTACAGCTGCATCAGAATAGTATTGCCTTCTGTTTGTGACACTGGCTATTATTCGAACAATAGTTTTTTCAATATTATATTCATTGCTTTCGTATTTAACAATTTCATCAAACAGACTTGCAAAAGTTTTCTTGAGCCCATTTTTCCATCTCATCTGCAAGAAAGGTCTATTTTGGCCAACGTTAGTTTCCTCGTCAGCTAAGAGGTCAACTCCTAATAACTGAATCATATGATTATTCATGTAAGCCTTATGTACAGCATTTCTGACATTCAGTGGGAAGTTTTCTTTCTGTGCTTTTCGTAGAATATTGTTAAAATATGTCTCAAAAATTACCTCCAATTGTTGTATTGTTTTTTCTTTGAGATTCTGCATTCTAAATGCTTCTGTTATTTTGTTCCTATCTCTTTTTCATATTCGCCAACCTTTACATCAAAGAGAAGCTGATTTTTCAAGAATACTTCTAGTTTATCATGCCATTGACATGTTTGACGGGAGATAGTGTCTTCCACCTTTCTGGTGTATTCAGTTTCCCACTTTTGCTTCTGTTTTTGTTCAAAAATTCTGTTTACCTCTTCTTCAAATTTTTCAGCATGGGGCTTCATGAACACCTCAAGATCTTCAACCGCTTCATATATTTTTCTTAGGGTCGTCAGCTCTTCCGATTTCAAAGAACTATCTATCTTATATGTGTCCTTTAATAAATCATATTGCTCTTCATATTTTAGGATATATGATTTTCTCAGGTTCTGATATATTCGCTCCATTTCAGAGTATACGTGTCGCTTGATGACTATTTCAAAAGACGGATCAAAACTAAAGTTGTTCAAGCACTCCCAAACCAAAAGCAATTAATTATCCAGATTTTCGATCTTTCTAGCACTCCATTCAGACTGGCCAACAACCTGTTCATGGATATACTCTCGAAAATCAATAATTTGCAGGCTGAAGTCTTCATTTGGGACGTCATGTGGTGGATCCCCTTTTAGTTTACATCCAAATACACGCATATCTTGTTCTTTCATGAACATATTTGGGAAACTGACAGATGTGTGCACATCAAAATCTTCTAACGAGTTTGCTTTGGCAAAAGATTCAAAAAGTGTAGCGGATAGTTGCGTAAAAATATTCAGAAGTTTGTCTTCATTGTCTTGATGATACTTCGCCTGATTATAGGCTGCAAAGATTTTGCAGCTAAGCAGGCCTCCTCTTTCTTCTGCCAACTTTGAGCCTTTTTACGCAAGTGCAACAATAGGTAGTATTTCTTTTAATGCATTGTTATTTTCACCTTTAATAACAAGAATGACAGCATCTGATAGCAATATAGATAGGGTAGCAATCATATTGTCACGCTTCGCACAGCCATGAACACCTTTATGTTCTGGCGAACAAACACCTGCTGTGTCTAAGATAACCACGTAGGCTGCAAGACGAATACCAAACATTGTATTCAGCAATGTTGACTTTCCACTGCTTTGCTCTCCCAGCAAAGATAACACAAAAATTCTTTTTTTTGGAAGTGAAGAGCTCAAGCTTTCGAATATTGCACCAATCCAATCAGTATTTAACATATTTGTATCTTCATCGTAGAGCTCTAAAGTCTCCCCTGCTATCAAACAAGACGCAGTCAAGTGTGGTAAATTTTCCAAATCCACATATTTTCCTGATGAATATAAGAACGAAACTTCCCTCCATAGGTGACGAAGTGAAAGGAAAGCATAGTTTCGCTTCTGTTTTGCATTTAATAGCTCTTTCCTATTATATTCTATCTGATAATCATGTTCAGGGCTCTTTTCAGGTATTTGTAAACTTTTCAAGAAGGTCTTTGTTTTTTGAAGTATTACTTTTCCTAGTTGAGCCACAATTTCGGATTCTTTGATGTTCACTCAAATAGCATTATTAATAACACGAAGATGAAGCAGAATATTATCTATGTCTTTTTTTGGAGTCCTTTCGGGAAATAGTTGATAAGTGGGTTAGTGTTGAAAAGTTTATTTCTCTTGCCGAAAAAATGTGAAGAAATTTGCTATATTCCAATAGATAGTTTTTTATTAGTAATTTTTTTGGAAGAATCTAATTATTTTGATTTCAATCAGACATATCAGCACACAGGGACCTCAGTTTTTCTCCTTTTGTTAAATTTTAAAAGAGGAAAAGTATGTAAGCGGAATCTAAGGATTAGAGGTTCAAATCCTACCGTGTTCAAAAATTTTTAACCGCCATAGCCCAAAAGCTTCTAGCCTTGCCTCGAATGTATTAGTTTTAGTTAGAGTCCAGGCTACAGCAGTAACAGGATTTCACTGCAGTAGGAACTAGAACCAGAAGTGCTGCAGGAAACAGAACATAGTTTTGGGAAATTTATTGTTACCTTTTGCACCGATGTTCCGCTCTCAGAAACTGGAGGCTCTTGCTCCATTGATTTTGCTTGGGATTTTGAGGCTCCCTTACTACAACTCTCCGTAGCTTGAGCCTCCGTTGAAGGTGTTGGTGGCACCAAAGACACAATTGGTGTCACAGGTCGTTCTGCTTGAATATTTACAGAAAGGATTGCTGGGACAGAGCTAATAGTACTTGCCTAAAGGCAAAGAAAAATTGAATTAAAAAAAATCATAATTTTAGCCCAGAGCCCTCCCCCCTCCTGTAAAAAGGTACCTATAAAGCGTTTTTGTGGGATTTACACCCTCCACATTTGTAAAACCCTCTCAGCTAAAAGTAGCGCAAAGATTGAGCAAGACAATGGGGCTAAAGCTTCATACATAGGGTAATTTCTGTAAGTTTAAAGTTTATACGCCAGGAAGTACTTTTATTTGAAAAAACATCATTTGATGAGAATGAAAATAAAATTTAGGAGTCGGAATAAATTATTTTATTCTCTCTTTATTCTGTCTTCTTTATTCTCTTTCTCATTATTAATTCCTGTCTTACTTCACTCCTTTTAGGGAATTGCCTCTCCTTCCGATACAAAATAAATTAATTAACATTAAGGAGTAAAGCGCTACATCATTTCAATATTTTTAATTCTTTCTACAATCATTCTTGAATTTACAATTTTACAATCATCACTATTATTTCCCCTTCTTGTTTTGTTATTGTTAACTGCTGCTTTGAAAAAATTTTCATGATGAAAAATATTGAAATTGCAAAAGGGATACGATAAGTGGTTTACAGAGTTTTGGGGAATCTAAGGAACGGCTTTAGGTGGCCAAGGATTCGCCACGTGCATAATATTTCTTATATTTTTCCCTTTGATTTTTATGGACTCAACACAGGTAGCCTCTAAACTACTAACAAACTGGCACCAATACGTTCATGGGCGCCCATAAGCTGAACTCCAGGGGGGGGGGGCAAGCCTCGTCTAATTGGCACTTTTAATGCATTATAATAGAAATCACAGAACAAATATATAAAAATAATAGTCATTGTGTTTTTTCAGTAAAGTGCATTTTTCATCCTTAACGACCTAATTTCCAAAACTTTCAACTATGTTGAATAAAATGGCTATCTAAAAATTTTTATTGGATGTGTTTGGGGAAAAGGTGGGCGTGATAGGGGGATTAGTTGCCTTCAAATCACTTTCGACTATTAAAAAGGGTACTATCCCTTTGAATTTCAAATCGAATGAGCCCTTTTTCAAGTTTCTACGACAAAGATTTCAATAAAAAACCTTATATGCCCCCAGGGCATAACATAATCCTTGCCCTGAGGGTTGTGGTGGACTGTCCTCCTCAAAAATATATTTTCTATCCGGAAATCAACTATGCTGAACAAAATGGCCATCTCAAACTTTTTATAGGACGTGTTTGGGTGGGCTTGGGCGTGGGGGGGGGGGGGCAAGTTGCCCTCCAATAGCTTTTGACTATTAAAAAGGGTACTAGCCCTTTGAATTTCCAATCTAATGAGCTTTTTTGAAGTTTCTTCGACAACTCCTTCGATACGAAGCGCCCGGGTATGGAGAAAAAAAAACATTGTGCCCACATCGTTTTTTACTTAGGCAGCGCGCGCTGCCTATGATAACCAAATCTTTATCCTCTTAATTTTTATGATTATATGATTACAATAATACTGTTGCTTTAAGTGCTTCTGGGTATCAGTCTACTCGTAACGGGCGTAACTTATTCCCTCATAACCGTCATTAAGCGAAAATGACCAGTAAATGAAGAAAAATAAAATGAAATAGAAAAATATAAGGAAACTATAAAATATCATTTTTTGGACTTTTATGTTACGTTTTTTTTACTATTGAAAGAAGAATTAGGAAGTTTTAAGCACAATAAATCGTGTATATATTTACAAAAAATATTAGCTAGCAAAAATCGTGTATATATTAACAAAAATTTTTACAAACAATTTTTATTAGAACGGCAAAAAAACAAGAAAAAAACTAGTTGCAATATTTGTAATGAAAAATAATAGGTATCCCTTTTTTCTGGAAACTATAAGGAAGCTATAATAAGGAAACTATAAGGGAACTATAGAATATTATTTTTTGGATTGCTTTTTTTTCGTTTTTTTTACTATTGAAAGAAAAATTAGGTACCTTTACTCGATATTAGTACTTCTACTTTGGTACTTGGACTTCGATTGGTACCTTTATTCGATAAAATTTACTGTCTTCAGCCAAAATTAGTTTTAATTTAAATATCAGTTACAACTCAAGTTCCTTGAACTACTTCTTGGATTTCGCCATTTTGCAAATCGTGGAATCAAAATTCAGATCAAACAAACCATTCAAAGCTCATTTAGCGATATCGCTTGGTCATTTTGGCATGAAAAAATTCCTACCTTTTATCAAAACTTAACACAAAGGCCAATTAACAGTGGAGACATCATTTAAGTACATTCTTGCAGATGAAATTTTGAAAATCTCTAGCAGACTAGATAGTGGGGAACAAAAACTGAGGTTAAAAACAGAAAATAATGTAAAAAAATTTAATAAATATTATGTGACAATTGATAGATACTACAGTATAGGAAGCCCCTCAGATAGTATACTAACAAACCCCGAAAAATATACTTCACTAAGATTCAGAAAACCAATTGGGGTGCTTAAACTGCTTTTTCACACCCAACTATCTCACATACTCGATCCAAAATAATTGTTGCGTGGCGATAGTTTCTAAAGAACTAGTTTAAAAAACCATCCTACAAAGTGGTCTGGGCTTGACTTGCATCTCTCCCCCGCTCTCTTAAGGAAACTGCGGGGTCAGAGAGTCTCAAATAGGAGTTGACTCCAAAATTCAATCTAAGGCTATTAATGAAAGGTGGCATCGAACTATTGAAGGTAAGACTGAGTCTAACTATTCATTGTAAAACCTTAAAACTTCCTTATTGATGTTCATAAGAAATTGAAGGAGGAAGGGGTAAGAGGAGGAGGGATGCTGGAAGGGCCACTTGCTCATTTCAGTTCTCCAAGTGAAGATTTTAAGTGATTCTGGTTCAAAGAAGGTCCATGTTTAATATATGGGAGTGTTCATTCCACCAGAGAAATGATTTAAACATGGATTTTTTTTTAAATTTTATTTTCGATTTGTAAACAGTCTAAAGCTAAGAACAGTTAAGTTAAGCAACAGCTAATTTATTAACATAAGAAAAACTCGTATAATTTTAGAAAAAGAGGGGACACACCACCAAAAAGTTATGATATTGGCAATAATTCCACCATCAAATTCAAAATGTCTATGGTATCCGAAACGAAGGTCGTGGGTTTTTGTCTACAAAAAAAGGTTTTTGGCTTGGGCGATCGTGTCAACCAACTGGTCGTAGAATATTCAATGGACTCGTTCAAATTACATATTAGATATCTATAGTATAAATTCCGGTACTCTTCTCAAATACAGGACACACGTGAGAAGAGAAGTTTGGTTAATGCTAATGAAATAAAACAAAATAGGATGAAAATATAATAGTTTATGAACAAATTTGGGTTATATATTTGCATATTAGGGGGTGGGGTGGGGATAAAGCATAGCATATATTAAATATGTAACCTAATCTAACCTAACCTAGCTACCTTTTAGTCCCCCTAAACCCCAAAAAACTAACGTTTAAATCATTGTCACGGAGTGAGCAATATCTCACTATGCCGCGGAAACCTGTTTATTAACACCGGCTTTGAGATTTCGATGGCCACATATATCACATTTAAACGGTTTTAAAACTGTATGCACACTTTGGTGCATTTTCAAACTTGATGCCCGAGAAAAGAAGTTGTCACAAACTTCACACTTAAACGGCTTCTCACCCGTATGGGTTCTTAAATGAGAGTTCATATGGGCTCGTTGAGAAAAGGTTTGGTCACAGTTTTCACATTTAAACCGTTTCTCACCGAATGCAATCTTTGGTGCCGCTTCAAATTTGCTTTGAGAGAAAAAAATATGCCACAAGCATCACACTTAAACGGTTTCTCACCCGTATGTATTCTTTTATGTATGTTCAAATGTACTTTTTGAGAAAAGGTTTTGGCACATGTATCACATTTAAACAGTTTTTCACCTGTATGCACGCTTTGGTGCCGGTTTAAATTTCCCAAACGAGCAAAGGTCTCCTGGCATACGTCACATTTGAAGGGTTTTTCACCTGTTTGTAAAGGATTATGTGTACTTAAAACTGCTGACTGAGCAAAGGTTTTCTTAGAAACATCACCCTGGAAGAGACAGAAAACGCATCAAAAATATGTTTATACGTATAAGGAAACTAATATATTTGAAATCGGCATTAAAATCTGATTCTGTTGATGTATCTATTGGAATCATACGTCCGGTATACCGCGATACCATACGTCCGGTGCAATAGCAAAATTTTTGAAAAAAGATTTTGCCTGATACTTGCAAAAATTTCGCCTGATTTTCGAAAAAAGAGGTCAACACTCCCTAAGAGTTATGTACCCTACAAAAATGTGGAATTTTGTATTTTTTGCCATAAGGAAGATCACGGATGCATTATTTGTTTTTTTACTTGTTTTTTTTCCCCCACGGTTATTCGTATCGACCAACTGGTCCTAGAATATCGTGGGAGGACTCAATAAAACGAGCAGAAATTATTCCGTATATAAAAGTGGCTGCCGCCCCAAAACTTCTCGCTCTTTACGTTAAAGGTTGACTCTCTCACAACTGTATTTTTTTAAACAATAAAAAACTTTAGCGTAAAGAGCGAAGCGTTGAGGAGGGGACAGACCCTACTGTAGAGGTTTCAAGCTCCTATCTACAGAAATGTGGAATTTTCCATTTTTTGCCAGAAGAAAGATCACGGATGCGTGTTTATTTGTTTGTTTTTTTTCTTTTTGCCAGGGGTAATCGTATTGACCAAGTGGTCCTAGAATATCGTAGGAGGGCTCATTGGAACGGAAATTAAAAGTTCTAGTGCCCTTTTTAAGTTACAAAAAAAATGGAGGGCAACTAGGCCCCTTCCCACGCTCATTTTTTCTCAAAGTCACCCAATTAAAATTTTGAGATAGTCATTTTGTTCAGCATAGTCGACAATCTTATAACTATGTTGTTTAGGATGACTTAATCCCCCATAGTTCCCAGGGGAAGGGCTGCAAGTTATGAACTTTGCCCATTGCTTACATATTGTATTGGTTATTGGGAAGTATATTACTCGGGAGAATCTTTCCGTGGAGGATGTTTCTTTGGGGTAAGGGACATTTCTATGAAGGGGGTGCCGGATATCCAAGCATTATTTAAAATATGATCAGAAATTAAAAAAAACAAAACAAGTATTTTCAACTGAAAGTAAGAAGCAACGTTAGAACTTAAAACGAACAGAAATTATTACGTATATGAGGGGGTTCTCCCCAAAGTCAATACCTCGCTCTTTACGCTACAGTTTTTTTTAATGCTTTCAAAAGAGCTATCTATTCTATTTAAACGGCCTTTGTGATTCAGGGGTTTATGAATTAAATTTTTTTTTAACTTTTAACGTAAAGAGCGTGGTATTTACTTAGGAGAGAACCCCCTCATATACGTAATAACATATACGTAATTAAAAAAAAACAACAATAAAAAAACAAGCGATACGACTTAATACTAATCGAAACTTTTAAAACCGTGATGTCAATAAATGTATCAAAAGAATGGCCTTATAATGCTGATTCTAAATATATAAATTTTATTAAGTTTAGTATTATTCATCAAAGGCTACGAGCCTGAGAAAATTTACCTTATTTTTTAAAGAGGGGGGAAACATTCCCTACAAGTGAAAGAATTTTAATGACAATTACACCGTCAGATTCAGCGTATCAGAAAACCCTATTACATAGGTTTCAAGCTCATATCTGCAAAAATCTTCAACTTTGTATTTTTGCCAGAAGAAAAATATACGAATATAGAAGTTTATTACGTAAGTTAATTTGTAAATTACGTCAGAACCAAATTTAGAGACAGCCATTTAACAAAAGAAAAGTAAAATTTGTATGCAAATTTTGTTTACTTATTCAATGACGGTGAGCCAAAATCAAAGATGCATTAACTAAAAAATGATCAGAAATTAAATAAAAAACAAGTTTTTTAAACTGAATGTAAGGAGCGACATTAAAACTTGAAACGAACAGAAATTATTCCGTATATGATAGGGCTTGTCCCAACCTCAACGCCTCGCTCTTCACGCTAAAGTTTGACTCTGTCTCACAACTTTATTTTTTAAAACAATAAAAAAACTTTAATATTTAAAAGTTTTAATGTCGCTCCTTACTTTGAGTTTAAAAAACTTGTTTTATTTTATTTAACATAATACCAAGAGTACATCTTTGTGAATGAAACGAGATTTTAATTTCTCTCTCTTTCGTTGCATTCCTGGCAATAGGGTCGTGTGGGTAAATATAATAGTGATTTGTTTTTATTCTTATTCAAATTTTTTGTAGGAACTCTCCTGTGAAATTAATAAAATAGCTTAGGATTTTCAAAATAATAAAAAAAAAAGATTGTGTTTTCATTGTTTGTGCTTCTTTGAATTTAACATTTTAGGAGAAATGGTAATTAGAAATGAATCGACGATTGAAAGATTACGCATATTAAAAAATAAAATGTTCTATGCCGAATTGAAACTTCTGTTACCAAAGTAACAGAGTCGCCAAAGTCACCAAAGTAACGAAATCAAAGCCATTGCCACTAAACTAAAGCATTGATTTTGCTTGGGATTTTGAGGCTCCCTTACTACAACTCTCCGTAGCTTGAGCCTCCGTTGAAGGTGTTGGTGGCACCAAAGCCACAATTGGTGTCACAGGTAGTTCTGCTTGAAGATTTACAGAAAGGATTGCTGGGACAGAGCTAATAGTACTTGCCTAAAGGCAAAGAAAAATTGAATTTAAAAAAAAATCATAATTTTAGCCCAGAGCCCTCTCCCCCTCCTGTAAAAAGGTACCTATAAAGCGTTTTTGTGGGATTTACACCCTCCACATTTGGAAAACCCTCTCAGCTAAAAGTAGCGCAAAGATTGAGCAAGACAATGGGGCTATAGCTTCATACATAGGGTAATTTCTGTAAGTTTAAAGTTTATCCGCCAGGAAGTACTTTTATTTGAAAAAAACATCATTTGATGAGAATGAAAATAAAATTTAGGAGTCGGAATAAATTATTTTATTCTCTCTTTATTCTGTCTTCTTTATTCTCTTTCTCTTTATTAATTCCTGTCTTACTTCACTCCTTTTAGGGAATTGCCTCTCCTTCCGATACAAAATAAATTAATTAACATTAAGGAGTAAAGCGCTACGTCTTTTCAATATTTTCATATCTTTCTACAATCATTCTTTAATTTACAATTTTACAATCATCACTATTAATTGCCCATCTTCTTTTGTTATTGTTAACTGCTGTTTTGAAAAAATTTTCATGATGAAAAATAATGAAATTGCAAAAGGGATACGATAAGTGGTTTACAGAGTTTTGGGGAATCCTCACATATTTTTAAATATGTTTGTAAAAAAGGAGGGAGAAATAGAGCTAAGGAGGGAGTTTTTATTGAGGAGGGAAGGACAATGTAAAATGAATGCGTGTACAAGTGAAAACAGCATTGTCCATCAGGTAAACCTAAATATTTTTTTTTATATAATTTGAATATTTTTTAAAGCATAAAAAATAACTAAATACATTTTTTAACATTTTAAATCAACAAAAAAAGAATTTTTTTTTTATTTAAAGTACGGATAATATTTGAATTGTTTTGGCATTTAAAAGTAGTTTCTTATTTCTTATTTACTAGTGACACTGAGACAATAAGCGTTTGTATTATTAAAAATTTAACAAAAGGAGAAAAACTGAGGTCCCTGTGTGCTGATATGTCTGATTGAAATCAAAATAATTAGATTCTTCCGAAAAAATTACTAATCAAAAACTATTTGTTGGAATATAGCAAATTTCTTCACATTTTTTTGGCAAGAGAAATAAACTTTTCAACACTAACTTGAAGAGGAACAATATGTAAGCGGAATCTAAGGATTATAGGTTCAAATCCTACCGTGTACAAAAACTTTTAACCGCCATAGCCCAAAAGCTTCTAGCCTTGCCTCGAACGTATTAGTTTTAGTTATAGTCCAGGCTACAACAGTAATAGGATTTCACTGCAGTAGGAACTAGAACCAGAAGTGCTGCAGGAAACAGAACATAGTTCTGGGAAATTTATTGTTACCTTTTGCACCGATGTTCCGCTCTCAGAAACTGGAGGCTCTTGCTCCATTGATTTTGCTTGGGATTTTGAGGCTCCCTTACTACAACTCTCCGTAGCTTGAGCCTCCGTTGAAGGTGTTGGTGTCACCAATGCCACAATTGGTGTCACAGGTCGTTCTGCTTGAAGATTTACAGAAAGGATTGCTGGGACAGAGCTAATAGTACTTGCCTAAAGGCAAAGAAAAATTGAATTAAAAAAAATCATAATTTTAGCCCAGAGCCCTCCCCCCTCCTGTAAAAAGGTACCTATAAAGCGTTTTTGTGGGATTTACACCCTCCACATTTGGAAAACCCTCTCAGCTAAAAGTAGCGCAAAGATTGAGCAAACCTCGTCTAATTGGCACTTTTAATGCTATATAATAGAAATCTCAGAACTAATATATAAAAATAATAGTCATTTTATTTTTTCAGTAAAGTGCATTTTTCATCCTTAACGACCTAATTTCCAAAACTTTCAACTACGTTGAATAAAATGGCTATCTAAAAATTTTGATTGGATGTGTTTGGGGAAAAGGTGGGCGCGATAGGGGGATCAGTTGCCTTCAAATCACTTTCGACTATTAAAAAGGGTACTATCCCTTTGAATTTCAAATCGAATGAGCCCTTTTTCAAGGTTCTACGACAAAGATTTCACTAAAAAGCCTTATATGCCCCCAGGGCATAACATAATCCTTGCCCTGAGGGTTGTGGCGGACTTTCCTCCTCAAAAATATATTTTCTATCCGGAAATCAACTATGCTGAACAAAATGGCTATCTCAAACTTTTATAGGACGTGTTTGGGTGGGCTTGGGCGTGGGGGGGGGGGCAAGTTGCCCTCCAATAGCTTTCAACTATTAAAAAGGGCACTAGCCCTTTGAATTTCCAATCTAATGAGCTTTTTTGAATTTTCTTCGACAACTCCTTCGATACGAAGCGCCCGGGTATGGAGAAAAAAAAACATTGTGCCCACATCATTCTTTACTTAGGCAGCGCGCGCTGCCAATGATAACCAAATCTTTATCCTCTTAATTTTTATGATTATATGATTACAATAATACTGTTGCTTTAAGTGCTTCTGGGTATCAGTCTACTCGTAACGGGCGTAACTTATTCCCTCATAACCGTCATTAAATGAAAATGACCAGTAAATGAAGAAAAATAAAATGAAATAGAAAAATATAAGGAAACTATAAAATATCATTTTTTGGACTTTTTTGTTACGTTTTTTTTACTATTGAAAGAAAAATTAGGTACCTTTACTCGATACTAGTGCTTCGACTTTGGTATTTGGACTTCGATTGGTACCTTTATTCGATAAAATTTACTGTCTTCAGCCAAAATTAGTTTTAATTTAAATATCAGTTACAACTCAAGTTCCTTGAACTACTACTTGGATTTCGCCATTTTGCAAATCGTGGATTTAAAATTCAGATCAAACAAACCATTCAAAGCTCATTTAGTGATATCGCTTGGTCATTTTGGCATGGAAAAATTTCCTACCTTCTATCAAAACTTAACACAAAGGCCAATTAACAGTGGAGACATTATTTTAGTACATTCTTGCAGATGAAATTTTTGAAAATCTCTAGCAGACTAGATAGTGGGGAACAAAAACTGAGGTTAAAAACAGAAAATAATGTAAAAAAATTTAATAAATATTATGTGAAAATTGATAGATACTACAGTATAGAAAGCCCCTCAGATAGTATACTAACAAACCCCGAAAAATATACTTCACTAAGATTCAGAAAACCAACTGGGGTGCTTAAACTGCTTTTTCGCACCCAACTATCTCACATACTCGATCCAAAATAATTGTTGCGTGGCGATAGCTTCTAAAGAACTAGTTTAAAAAACCATCCTACAAAGTGGTCTGGGCTTGACTTGCATCTCTCCCCCGCTCTCTTAAGGAAACTGCTGGGTCAGAGAGTCTCAAATAGAAGTTGACTCCAAAATGCAATCTAAGGCTATTAATGGAAGGTAGCATCGAACTATTGAAGGTAAGACTGAGTCTAACTATTCATTGTAAAACCTTAAAACTTCCTGTAACAAACACAAAGTCTAACGCTTAGTACCGGAAAAGTGGAAAGTGTATTTCAGGCTACATTTTTTTCCTGGGGGGGGGGCATTATTATAACTGGAAGAGGTACTGCTCCCATCCGTTAGTACGTAGGTACTTAATTGTCTTCTTTTTGCGTCAATTACCACTTCTTTTTTTCAAAAATTTACCCTATGGCCCCCTCATCATACAAAAGCAAGCCGATTTCACTATTAAATGTTCAAAGGACAATCAGAGGGGAGACAGGGCACTGAAGTTCCTCAGGCATTAACCAAAAAGTTGCAGACAGGGCGAACTGTTGTGACATTTAAAAGCAAAAATTTGTAAACCTCTGACAAACTTCCTGCAACATATTTTTAGGAATCTCAAGAGAGAGAGGGGGATTTACAGGCTTTCGAGTATAATTATTTGCATTATAGTGACTATTATTTTATTAATTTTTAATATTTTATTACCTGTTAATTATTTACCCTCATTGCACTTAATTTTCCCTTGCTATATCTTAAGAACTGATAAGAACCAGTCTTATCTTTGTCTAGTCATGGGGTCGTAACAAAAGCAAAGCCATTGCCACTAAACTAAAGCATCTTTTAAATAAGTCTTCTGTACAAAAAATGACGCCAATGCACCACTATCGTCAAGAAAAACCTAGATTTGATGAGATTAAAGCTAAAATAGAACAAAGCTAAAACAATGGTATTAATAAGTTTTACTGAATGAACATACTACAACTTATACATGCCAGCTTATACAAAGCAGACAGAGGAAATAATCGATTCGTCTCAAAGTGAAAAGTACTAAATGGAATACAAAGTAATGCGTGAAAACCTACAACAAGTGAACTTATTCGTTTACAGATGGTATTAAGCGAAAAACAGGAAATAATGGCGTTTTTCTAGCCGTTAGGTTTTATTTCCACTAAAAGTCGAAAAACGAATTTCCACAAAAAAAAACTTGCAAACGTTCAGCATAATATAGGGAGGATTAAATTATTAGTATTCTCATGTAGTTTTGTGTGCAGTCTACGGCTATATCTGGTCCCATTGGGGAAGATGGGGCGCAACTGTTATTGTAGAAATCATTATATTTGGAAAGAATGTTGATTTGTAAATTGAATAGTACCATGCCATTGTTATTGTATTGCTTTCTTCAGAGAAACCCATTGAACAGAATGTTACCACTACTAGCTGAATTCAGCAAATCTGGTTCTAATTCAGTCACTTATTTATTCCTTTTAACTAATTTATTTTACTTTTTTCTTAGTAATTTGCTGGAAAAGCTCTTGGTTATATTGATTATGCATTTCAAATTACGTTTCTTTAGTCAGTAGTTATCAAGTTGGAAACTTTTAGCTTTAGTGTCTTCTGACAGATGCTGTTATATTTTGTCAAGGGAAAAGGAAATGTTCTGTTTTTAACATATATGAACAACAATTCATTACACTATAATTTAAAATTATTTTACCACCTTAACCCATACAATTAACAACTATTACGATCATTTACCAGTTATCATTTGCTAGTATACCACAAAAATACTATTTAGTACTCACTCATTGCAATATAACTTAGGATAATCGATTGCTATACTGTTTCTTTAGTCAGCTGTCATTAAGTTTTTACTTTTAGCTACAGCGTCTTCTGACAGATGCAGTTATATTTTGTAAAAGGAAAGAGAATATTCTATTTTTAAAACATTTGAACAATAAATTACTGCACTGTCATTTACATCTATTGAAACTTATATTTTTTATGCTTAATCAAAGTACTTGAATATACTGTATTGATGCTACTATTATTATTTTATTACTATTTCACCACTATAACACAATTACCCGTTACTACCATTATTGACCATTAACCATGAGCTAATTTACCATTAAGTAGGCTACTATACAGTACTTATTATGTTACTATGACAGATGAATTTATAACATGAAATAGGAATTAAATAATTTACTATAACTGTTTACTATAATTTTACTTTACCCATCATACAGTTAGAAGCTTTAAGCTATAGTAATTTCTGACAGATGGCGCTAAATGTGGCAAGAGAAGACGGCTAAAGGACTTTTACATCCTTAAACTATTTTCAATATTGTTTACTATTCCATAATTTACCACTATTTTACTGTTAGCTGTTACTGTTATTAACTTTTTTAATTAGTTCTGTTTGGAAGGTCATAAGAGTTTAAATGAGATTATTGTATAAGTGAAAAATGAAGAAAATATTTTTCTGATATTGAATTGCATTTTTAAATATGTTTGTAAAAAAGGAGGGAGAAATAGAGCTAAGGAGGGAGTTTTTATTGAGGAGGGAAGGACAATGTAAAATGAATGCGTGTACAAGTGAAACCAGCATTGTCCATCAGGTAAACCTAAATATTTTTTTTTTATATAATTTGAATATTTTTTAAAGCATAAAAAATAACTAAATACATTTTTTAACATTTTAAATCAACAAAAAAAGATTTTTTTTTTTATTTAAAGTACGGATAATATTTGAATTGTTTTGGCATTTAAAAGTAGTTTCTTATTTCTTATTTACTAGTGACACTGAGACAATAAGCGTTTGTATTATTAAAAATTTAACAAAAGGAGAAAAACTGAGGCCCCTGTCTGCTGATATGTCTGATTGAAATCAAAATAATTCGATTCTTCTGAAAAAATTACTAATCAAAAACTATTTATTGGAATATAGCAAATTTCTTCACATTTTTTTGGCAAGAGAAATAAACTTTTCAACACTAACTTGAAGAGGAACAATATGTAAGCGGAATCTAAGGATTATAGGTTCAAATCCTACCGTGTACAAAAACTTTTAACCGCCATAGCCCAAAAGCTTCTAGCCTTGCCTCGAACGTATTAGTTTTAGTTATAGTCCAGGCTACAACAGTAATAGGATTTCACTGCAGTAGGAACTAGAACCAGAAGTGCTGCAGGAAACAGAACATAGTTCTGGGAAATTTATTGTTACCTTTTGCACCGATGTTCCGCTCTCAGAAACTGGAGGCTCTTGCTCCATTGATTTTGCTTGGGATTTTGAGGCTCCCTTACTACAACTCTCCGTAGCTTGAGCCACCGTTGAAGGTGTTGGTGGCACCAATGCCACAATTGGTGTCACAGGTCGTTCTGCTTGAAGATTTACAGAAAGGATTGCTGGGACAGAGCTAATAGTACTTGCCTAAAGGCAAAGAAAAATTGAATTAAAAAAAATCATAATTTTAGCCCAGAGCCCTCCCCCCTCCTGTAAAAAGGTACCTATAAAGCGTTTTTGTGGGATTTACACCCTCCACATTTGGAAAACCCTCTCAGCTAAAAGTAGCGCAAAGATTGAGCAAGACAATGGGGCTAAAGCTTCATACATAGGGTAATTTCTGTAAGTTTAAAGTTTATACGCCAGGAAGTACTTTTATTTGAAAAAACATCATTTGTTGAGAATGAAAATAAAATTTAGGAGTCGGAATAAATTATTTTATTCTCTCTTTATTCTGTCTTCTTTATTCTCTTTCTCTTTATTAATTCCTGTCTTACTTCACTCCTTTTAGGGAATTGCCTCTTCTTCCGATACAAAATAAATTAATTAACATTAAGGAGTAAAGCGCTACATCTTTTCAATATGTTTAGTTCTTTCTACAATCATTCTTTAATTTACAATTTTACAATCATCACTATTAACTGCCCATCTTCTTTTGTTATTGTTAACCTCTGTTTTGAAAAAATTTTCATGATGAAAAATAATGAAATTGCAAAAGGGATACGATAAGTGGTTTAGAGAGTTTTGAGGAATCTAAGGAATGGCTTTAGGTGGCCAAGGATTCGCCACGTGCATAATATTTCTTATATTTTTCCCTTTGCGTTTTATGGACTCAACACAGGTAGCCTCTAAACTACTAACAAACTGGCACCAATACGCTCATGGGCGCCCATAAGATGAACTCCAGGGAGGGGGGGGGGGCAAACCTCGTCTAATTGGCACTTTTAATGCTATGTAATAGAAATCTCAGAACAAATATATAAAAATAATAGTCATTGTATTTTTTCAGTAAAGTGCATTTTTAATCCTTAACGACCTAATTTCCAAAATTTAAATATCAGTTACAACTCAAGTTCCTTGAACTACTACTTGGATTTCGCCGTTTTGCAAATCGTGGAATCAAAATTCAGATCAAACAAACCATTCAAAGCTCATTTAGCGATATCGCTTGGTCATTTTGGCATGAAAAAATTTCCTACCTTCTATCAAAACTTAACACAAAGGCCAATTAACAGTGGAGACATCATTTTAGTACATTCTTGCAGATGAAATTTTTGAAGATCTCTAGCCGACTAGATAGTGGGGAACAAAAACTGAGGTTAAAAACAGAAAATAATGTAAAAAAATTTAATAAATATTATGTGAAAATTGATAGATACTACAGTATAGGAAGCCCCGCAGATAGTATACTAACAAACCCCGAAAAATATACTTCACTAAGATTCAGAAAACCAACTGGGATGCTTAAACTGCTTTTTCACACCCAACTATCTCACATACTCGATCCAAAACAATTGTTGCGTGGCGGTAGCTTCTAAAGATCTAGTTTAAAAAACCATCCTACAAAGTGGTCTGGGCTTGACTTGCATCTCTCCCCCGCTCTCTTAAGGAAACTGCGGGATCAGAGAGTCTCAAATAGAAGTTGACTCCAAAATTCAATCTAAGGCTATTAATGAAAGGTAGCATCGAACTATTGAAGGTAAGATTGAGTCTAACCATTCATTGTAAAACCTTAAAACTTCCTGTAACAAACACAATGTCTAACGCTTAGTACCGGAAAAGTGGAAAGTGTGTTTCAGGCTACATTTTTTTCCTAGGGGGGGGGGGAATTATTCTAACTGGAAGAGGTACTCCTCCCGTCCGTTAGTACGTAGGTACTTAATTGTCTTCTTTTTGCGTCAATTACCACTTCTTTCTTTCAAAAATTTACCTTATGGCCCCCTCATCATACAAAAGCAAGCCGATGTCACTAGTAAATGTTCAAAGGACAATCAGAGGGGAGACAGAAGCGTTTTATGGACTCAACACAGGTAGCCTCTAAACTGCTAACAAACTGGCACCAATACGTTCATGGGTGCCCATAAGCTGAAATCCAGGGAGGGGGGGGGGGCAAACCTCGTCTAATTGGCACTTTTAATGCTATATAATAGAAATCTCAGAACAAATATATAAAAATAATAATCATTGTATTTTTTCCGTAAAGTGCATTTTTCATCCTTAACGACCTAATTTCCAAAACTTTCAACTAGCCCTCCCCCCCTCCTGTAAAAAGGTACCTATAAAGCGTTTATGTGGAAGTTACACCCTCCACATTTGGAAAACCCTCTCAGCTAAAAGTAGCGCAAAGATTGAGCAAGACAATGGGGCTAAAGCTTCATACATAGGGTAATTTCTGTAAGTTTAAAGTTTATACCCAGGAAGTACTTTTATTTGAAAAAACATCATTTGATGACAATGAAAATAAAATTTTGGAGTCGGAATAAATTATTTTATTCTCTCTTTATTCTGTCTTCTTTATTCTCTTTCTCTTTATTAATTCCTGTCTTACTTCACTCCTTTTAGGGAATTGCCCCTCCTTCCGATACAAAATAAATTAATTAACATTAAGGAGTAAAGCGCTACATCTTTTCAATATTTTTATTTCTTTCTACAATCATTCTTTAATTTACAATTTCACAATCATCACTATTAATTGCCCATTTTCTTTTGTTATTGTTAACTGCTGTTTTGAAAAAATTTTCATGATGAAAAATAATGAAATTGCAAAAGGGGTACGATAAGTGGTTTACAGAGTTTTGAGGAATCTAAGGAATGGCTTTAGGTGGCCAAGGATTCGCCACGTGCATAATATTTCTTACATTTTTCCCTTTGCGATTTATGGACTCAACACAGGTAGCCTCTAAACTACTAACAAACTGGCACCAATACGTTCATTGGCGCCCATAAGCTGAACTCCAGGGAGGGGGGGGGCAAACCTCGTCTAATTGGCACTTTTAATGCTATATAATAGAAATCTCAGAACAAATATATAAAAATAATAGTCATTGTATTTTTTTAGTAAAGTGCATTTTTAATCCTTAACGACCTAATTTCCAAAACTTTCAACTACGTTGAATAAAATGGCTATCTAAAAATTTTGATTGGATGTGTTTGGGGAAAAGGTGGGCGTGATAGGGGGATTAGTTGCCTTCAAATCACCTTCGACTATTAAAAAGGGTACTATCCCTTTGAATTTCCAATCGAATGAGTTCTTTTTCAAGTTTCTACGACAAAGATTTCAATAAAAAACCTTATATGCCCCCAGGGCATAACTTAATCTTTGCCCTGAGGGTTGTGGCGGACTGTCCACCTCAAAAATATATTTTCTATCCGGAAAATCAACTATGCTGAACAAAATGGTCATCTCAAACTTTTTATAGGACGTGTTTGGGTGGGCTGGGGGGGGGGGGCTAGTTGCCCTCCAATAGCTTTCGACTATTAAAAGGGGCACTAGCCCTTTGAATTTCCAATCTAATGAGCTTTTTTGAAGTTTCTTCGACAACTCCTTCGGTACGAAGCGCCCGGGTATGGAGAAAAAAAAACATTGTGCCCACATCGTTCTTTACTTAGGCACCGCGCGCTGCCTATGATAACCGAATCTTTATCCTCTTAATTTTTATGATTATATAATTACAATAATACTGTTGCTTTAAGTGCTTCTGGGTATCAGTCTACTCGTAACGGGCGTAACTTCTTCCCTCATAACCGTCATTAAGCGAAAATGACCAGTAAATGAAGAAAAATAAAATGAAATAGAAAAATATAAGGAAACTATAAAATATCATTTTTTGGACTTTTTTGTTACGTTTTTTTTTACTATTGAAAGAAAAATTAGGTACCTTTACTCAATATTAGTACTTCGACTTTGGTACTTGGACTTCGATTGGTACCTTTATTCGATAAACTTTACTGTCTTCAGCCAAAATTAGTTTTAATTTAAATATCAGTTACAACTCAAGTTCCTTGAACTACTACTTGGATTTCGCCATTTTGCAAATCGTGGAATTAAAATTCAGATCAAACAAACCATTCAAAGCTCATTTAGCGATATCGCTTGGTCATTTTGGCATGAAAAAATTTCCTACCTTCTATCAAAACCTAACACAAAGGCCAATTAACAGTGGAGACATTATTTTAGTACATTCTTGCAGATGAAATTTTTGAAAATCTCTAGCAGACTAGATAGTGGGGAACAAAAACTGAGGTTAAAAACAGAAAATAATGTAAAAAAATTTAATAAATATTATGTGAAAATTGATAGATACTACAGTATAGAAAGCCCCTCAGATAGTATACTAACAAACCCCGAAAAATATACTTCACTAAGATTCAGAAAACCAACTGGGGTGCTTAAACTGCTTTTTCACACCCAACTATCTCACATACTCGATCCAAAATAATTGTTGCGTGGCGATAGCTTCTAAAGAACTAGTTTAAAAAACCATCCTACAAAGTGGTCTGGGCTTGACTTGCATCTCTCCCCCGCTCTCTTAAGGAAACTGCTGGGTCAGAGAGTCTCAAATAGAAGTTGACTCCAAAATGCAATCTAAGGCAATTAATGAAAGGTAGCATCGAACTATTGAAGGTAAGACTGGGTCTAACTATTCATTGTAAAACCTTAAAACTTCCTGTAACAAACACAGTCTAACGCTTAGTACCTGAAAAGTGGAAAGTGTATTTCGGGCTACATTTTTATCCTAGGGGGGGGGGCATTATTCTAACTGGAAGAGGTACTCCTCCCATTCGTTAGTACGTAGGTACTTAATTGTCTTCTTTTTGCGTCATTTACCACTTCTTTCTTTCAAAAATTTACCCTATGGCCCCCTCATCATACAAAAGCAAGCCGATGTCACTAGTAAATGTTCAAAGGACAATCAGAGGGGAGACTGGGCACTGAAGTTCCTCAGGCATTAACTACAAAGTTGCAGACAGGGCGAACTGTTGTAACATTTAAAAGCAAAAATTTGTAAACCTCTGACAAACTTCCTGCAACATATTTTTAGGAATCTCAAGAAAGAGAGGGGGATTTACAGGCTTTCGAGTATAATTATTTGCATTATAGTGACTTATTTTATTAATTTTTAATATTTTATTACCTGTTAATTATTTACCCTCATTGCACTTAATTTTCCCTTGCTATATCTTAAGAACTGACCAGTCTTATCTTTGTTCAGTCATGGGGTCGTAACAAAAGCAAAGCCATTGCCACTAAACTAAAGCATCTTTTAAATAAGTCTTCTGTACAAAAAATGACGCCAATGCACCACTATCGTCAAGAAAAAGCTAGATTTGATGAGATTAAAGCTAAAATAGAACAAAGCTAAAACAATGGTATTTATAAGTTCTACTGAATGAACATACTACAACTTATACATGCCAGCTTATACAAAGCAGACAGAGGAAATAATCGATTCGTCTCAAAGTGAAAAGTACTAAATGGAATACAAAGTAATGAGTGAAAACCGACAACAAGTGAACTTATTCGTTTACAGATGGTATTAAGCGAAAAACAAGAAATAATGGCGTTTTTCTAGCCGTTAGGTTTTATTTCCACTAAAAGTCGAAAAACGAATTTCCACAAAAAAAAACTTGCAAACGTTCAGCATAGTATAGGGAGGATTAAATTATTAGTATTCTCATGTAGTTTTGTTTGCAGTCTACGGCTATATCTAGTCCCATTGGGGAAGATGGGGCGCAACTGTTATTGTAGCAATCATTATATTTGGAAAGAATGTTGATTTGTAAATTCAATAGTACCATGCCATTGTTATTATATTGCTTCCTTCAGAGAAACCCATTGAACAGAATGTTACCATTACTAGCTGAATTCAGCAAATCTGGTTCTAATTCAGTCACTTATTTATTCCTTTTAACTAATTTATTTTACTTTTTTCTTAGTAATTTGCTGGAAAAGTTCTTGGTTATATTGATTATGCATTTCAAATTAACGTTTCTTTAGTCTGTAGTTATCAAGTTGGAAACTTTTAGCTTTAGTGTCTTCTGACAGATGCTGTTATATTTTGTCAAGGGAAAAGGAAATGTTCTGTTTTTAACATATATGAACAACAATTCATTACACTATAATTTAAAATTATTTTACCACCTTAACCAATACAATTAACAACTATTACGATCATTTACCAGTTATCATTTGCTAGTATACCACAAAAATACTATTTAGTACTCACTCATTGCAATATAACTTAGGATAATCGATTACTATACTGTTTCTTTAGTCAGCTGTCATTAAGTTTTAACTTTTAGCTACAGTGTCTTCTGAGAGATGCAGTTATATTTTGTAAAGGGAAAGAGAATATTCTATTTTTAAAACATTTGAACAATAAATTACTGCACTGTCATTTACATCTATTGAAACTTCTGTTTTGTATGCTTAATCAAAGTATTTGAATATACGGTATTGATGCTACTATTATTATTTTATTACTATTTTACCACTATAACACAATTACCCGTTATTACCATTATTGACCGTTAACCATGAGCTAATTTACCATTAAGTAGGCTACTATACAGTACTTATTATGTTACTATGACAGATGAATTTATAACATGAAATAGGAATTAAATAATTTACTATAACCGTTTACTATAATGTTTCTTTACCCATCATACAGTTAGAAGCTTTAAGCTATAGTAATTTCTGACAGAAGGCGCTAAATGTGGCAAGAGAAGACGGCTAAAGGACTTTATACTATTTACTATTTTACTATTATACTATTTACTACTATTTTACTGTTAGCTGTTACTGTTATTAACTTTTTTAATTAGTTCTGTTTGGAAAGTCATAAGAGTTTAAACGGGATTATTGTATAAGTGAAAAATGAAGAAAATATTTTCCTGATATTGAATTGCATTTTTAAATATGTTTGTAAAAAAGGAGAGAGAAATAGAGCTAAGGAGGGAGTTTTTTTTGAGGAGGGAAGGACAATGTAGAATGAATGCGTGTACAAGTGAAAACAGCATTGTCCATCAGGTAAACCTAAATATTTTTTTTTATATAATTTGAATATTTTTTAAAGCATAAAAAATAACTAAATACATTTTTTAACATTTTAAATCAACAAAAAAAGACTTCTTTTTTATTTAAAGTACGGATAATATTTGAATTGTTTTGGCATTTAATAGTAGTTTCTTATTTTTTATTTACTAGTGACACTGAGACAATAAGCGTTTGTATTATTAAAAATTAAAAAAAAAAAAAAACTGAGGTCCCTGTGTGCTGATATGTCTGATTGAAATCAAAATAATTAGATTCTTCCAAAAAAATTACTAAGAAAAAACTATCTATAGGAATATAGCAAATTTCTTCACATTTTTTCGGCAAGAGAAATAAACTTTTCAACACTAACTTGAAGAGGAACAGTATGTAAGCGGAATCTAAGGATTAGAGGTTCAAATCCTACCGTGTTCAAAAATTTTTAACCGCCATAGCCCAAAAGCTTCTAGCCTTGCCTCGAACGTGTTAGTTTTAGTTAGAGTCCAGGCTACAACAGTAACAGGATTTCACTGCAGTAGGAACTAGAACCAGAAGTGCTGCAGGAAACAGAACATAGTTTGGGGAAATTTATTGTTACCTTTTGCACCGATGTTCCGCTCTCAGAAACTGGAGGCTGTTGCTCCATTGATTTTGCTTGGGATTTTGAGGCTCCCTTACTACAACTCTCCGTAGCTTGAGCCTCCGTTGAAGGTGTTGGTGGCACCAAAGCCACAATTGGTGTCACAGGTCGTTCTGCTTGAAGATTTACAGAAAGGATTGCTGGGACAGAGCTAATAGTACTTGCCTAAAGGCAAAGAAAAATTGAATTAAAAAAAATCCTAATTTTAGTCCAGAGCCCTCCCCCCCTCCTGTAAAAAGGTACCTATAAAGCATTTTTGTGGGATTTACACCCTCCACATTTGGAAAACCCTCTCAGCTAAAAATAGCGCAAAGATTGAGCAAGACAATGGGGCTAAAGCTTCATACATAGGGTAAATTCTGTAAGTTTAAAGTTTATACGCCAGGAAGTACTTTTATTTGAAAAAACATCATTTGTTGAGAATGAAAATAAAATTTAGGAGTCGGAATAAATTATTTTATTCTCTCTTTATTCTGTCTTCTTTATTCTCTTTCTCTTTATTAATTCCTGTCTTACTTCACTCCTTTTGGGGAATTGCCTCTCCTTCCGATACAAAGTAAATTAATTAACATTAAAGAGTAAAGCGCTACATTTTTTCAATATTTTTAGTTCTTTCTACAATCATTCTTTAATTTACAATTTTACAATCATCACTATTAATTGCCAATCTTCTTTTGCCAATCTTCTTGAATTTACAATTTTACAATCATCACTATTATTTCCCCTTCTTGTTTTATTATTGTTAACTGCTGTTTTGAAAAAATTTTCAAGATGAAAAATAATGAAACTGCAAAAGGGATACGATAAGTGGTTTACAGAGTTTTGGGGAATCTAAGAAATGGCTTTAGGTGGCCAAGGATTCGCCACGTGCATAATATTTCTTATATTTTTCCCTTTGTGTTTTATGGACTCAACACAGGTAGCCTCTAAACTACTAACAAACTGGCACCAATACGTTCATGGGCGCCCATAAGCTGAACTCCAGGGAGGGGGGGGGGCAAACCTCGTCTAATTGGCACTTTTAATGCTATATAATAGAAATCTCAGAACAAATATATAAAAATAATAGTCATTGTACTTTTTCAGTAAAGTGCATTTTTCATCCTTAACGACCTCATTTCCAAAACTTTCAACTACGTTGAATAAAATGGCTATCTAAAAATTTTGATTGGATGTGTTTGGGGAAAAGGTGGGCGTGATAGGGGGATTAGTTGCCTTCAAATCACTTTCGACTATTAAAAAGGGTACTATCCCTTTGAATTTCAAATCGAATGAGCCCTTCTTCAAGTTTCTACGACAAATATTTCAATAAAATACCTTATATGCCCCCAGGGCATAACATAATCCTTGCCCTGAGGCTTTTGGCGGACTATCCTCCTCAAAAATATATTTTCTATCCGGAAATCAACTATGCTGAACAAAATGGCCATCTCAAACTTTTTATAGGACGTGTTTGGGTGGCCGTGGGCGTGGGGTGGGGGGCTAGTCGCCCTCCAATAGCTTTCGACTATTAAAAAGGGCACTAGCCCTTTAAATTTCCAATCTAATGAGCTTTTTTGAAGTTTCTTCGACAACTCCTTCGATACGAAGCGCCTGGGTATGGAGAAAAAAAAACATTGTGCCCACATCGTTCTTTACTTAGGCAGTGCGCGCTGCCTATGATAACCAAATCTTTATCCTCTTAATTTTTATGATTATATGATTACAATAATACTGTTGCTTTAAGTGCTTCTGGGTATCAGTCTACTCGTAACGGGCGTAACTTATTCCCTCATAACCGTCATTAAGTGAAAATGACCAGTAAATGAAGAAAAATAAAATGAAATAGAAAAATATAAGGAAACTATAAAATATCATTTTTTGGACTTTTTTGTTACGTTTTTTTTACTATTGAAAGAAAAATTAGGAAGCTTTAAGCACAATAAATCGTGTTTATATTTGCAAAAAATATTAGCTAGCAAAAATCGTGTATATATTAACAAAAATTTTTACAAACAATTTTTATTAGAACGGCAAAAAAACAAGAAAAAAACTAGTTGCAATATTTGTAATGAAAATTAATAGGTATCCCTTTTTTCTGGAAACTATAAGGAAGCTATAATAACGAAACTATAAGGGAACTATAGAATATTATTTTTTGGACTATTATTTTTTAGTTTTTTTTTACTATTGAAAGAAAAATTAGGTACCTTTACTCGATATTAGTACTTCTACTTTGGTACTTGGACTTCGATTGGTACCTTTATTCGATAAAATTTACTATCTTCAGCCAAAATTAGTTTTAATTTAAATATCAGTTACAACTCAAGTTCCTTGAACTACTACTTGGATTTCGCCATTTTGCAAATCGTGGAATCAAAATTCAGATCAAACAAACCATTCAAAGCTCATTTAGCGATATCGCTTGGTCATTTTGGCATGAAAAAATTTCCTACCTTCTATCAAAACTAACACAAAGGCCAATTAACAGTGGAGACATCATTTTAGTACATTCTTGCAGATAAAATTTTTGAAAATCTCTAGCAGACTAGATAGTGGGGAACAAAAACTGAGGTTAAAAACAGAAAATAATGTAAAAAAATTTAATAAATATTATGTGACAATTGATAGATACTACAGTATAGGAAGCCCCGCAGATAGTATACTAACAAACCCCGAAAAATATACTTCACTAAGATTCAGAAAACCAACTGGGGTGCTTAAACTGCTTTTTCACACCCAACTATCTCACATACTCGATCCAAAATAATTATTGCGTGGCGGTAGCTTCTAATGAACTAGTTTAAAAAACCATCCTACAAAGTGGTCTGGGCTTGACTTGCATCTCTCCCCCGCTCTCTTAAGGAAACTGCGGGGTCAGAGAGTCTCAAATAGAAGTTGACTCCAAAATTCAATCTAAGGCTATTAATGAAAGGTAGCATCGAACTATTGAAGGTAAGACAGAGTCTTTTTTGTTACGTTTTTTTTTACTATTGAAAGAAAAATTAGGTACCTTTACTCGATATTAATACTTCGACTTTGATACTTGGACTTCGATTGGTACCTTATTCGATAAAATTTACTGTCTTCCGCCAAAATTAGTTTCAATTTAAATATCAGTTACAACTCAAGTTCCTTGAACTTCTACTTGGATTTCGCCATTTTGCAAATCGTGGAATTAAAATTCAGATCAAACAAACCATTCAAAGCTCATTTAGCGATATCGCTTGGTCATTTTGGCATGGAAAAATTTCCTACCTTCTATCAAAACTTAACACAAAGGCCAATTCACAGTGGAGACATTATTTTAGTACATTCTTGCAGATGAAATTTTTGAAAATCTCAAGCAGACTAGATAGTGGGGAACAAAAACTGAGGTTAAAAACAGAAAATAATGTAAAAAATTTAATAAATATTATGTGAAAATTGATAGATACTACAGTATAGGAAGCCCCTCAGATAGTATACTAACAAACCCCGAAAAATATACTTCACTAAGATTCAGAAAACCAACTGGGGTGCTTAAACTGCTTTTTCACACCCAACTATCTCACATACTCGATCCAAAATAATTGTTGCGTGGCGATAGCTTCTAAAGAACTAGTTTAAAAAACCATCCTACAAAGTGGTCTGGGCTTGACTTCAAAAATTTACCCTATGGCCCCCTCATCATACAAAAGCAAGCCGATGTCACTAGTCAATCACAGGGGAGATCAGAGGGAGACAGGGCACTGAAGTTCCTCAGGCATTAACCAAAAAGTTGCAGACAGGGCGAACTGTTGTTACATTTAAAAGCAAAAATTTGTAAAACTCTGACAAACTTTCTGCAACATATTTATAGGAATCTCAAGAGAGAGAGGGGGGTTTACAGGCTTTCGAGTATAATTATTTGCATTATAGTGACTATTATTTTATTAATTTTTAATATTTTATTACCTGTTAATTATTTACCCTCATTGCACTTAATTTTCCCTTGCTATATCTTAAGAACTGACCAGTCTTATCTTTGTTCAGTCATGGGGTCGTAACAAAAGCAAAACCATTGCCACTAAACTAAAGCATCTTTTAAATAAGTCTTCTGTACAAAAAATGACGCCAATGCACCACTATCGTCAAGAAAAAGCTAGATTTGATGAGATTAAAGCTAAAATAGAACAAAGCTAAAACAATGGTATTAATAAGTTTTACTGAATGAACATACTACAACTTATACATGCCAGCTTATACAAAGCAGACAGAGGAAATACTCGATTCGTCTCAAAGTGAAAAGTACTAAATGGAATACAAAGTAATGAGTGAAAACCGACAACAAGTGAACTTATTTGTTTACAGATGGTATTAAGCGAAAAACAGGAAATAATTGCGTTTTTCTAGCCGTTAGGTTTTATTTCCACTAAAAGTCGAAAAACGAATTTCCACAAAAAAAAACTTGCAAACGTTCAGCATAATATAGGGAGGATTAAATTATTAGTATTCTCATGTAGTTTTGTGTGCAGTCTACGGCTATATCTGGTTCCATTGGGGAAGATGGGGCGCAACTGTTATTGTAGAAATCATTATATTTGGAAAGAATGTTGATTTGTAAATTGAATAGTACCATGCCATTGTTATTGTATTGCTTTCTTCAGAGAAACCCATTGAACAGAATGTTACCATTACTAGTTGAATTCAGCAAATCTGGTTCTAATTCAGTCACTTATTTATTCCTTTTAACTAATTTATTTTACTTTTTTCTTAGTAATTTGCTGGAAAAGTTCTTGGTTATATTGATTATGCATTTCAAATTAACGTTTCTTTAGTCAGTAGTTATCAAGTTGGAAACTTTTAGCTTTAGTGTCTTCTGACAGATGCTGTTATATTTTGTCAAGGGAAAAGGAAATGTTCTGTTTTTAACATATATGAACAACAATTCATTACACTATAATTTAAAATTATTTTACCACCTTAACCAATACAATTAACAACTATTACTCACAACTCTATTTTTTTTTAAAATAAAAAACTTTAGCGTAAAGAGTGGGGCGTTGAGGAGGGGACAGCCCCTTTCATAAACGGAATAATTTCTGTTCGTTTTAAGTTTTAACTTCGTTCCTTACTTTCAGTTAAAAAAACTTGTTTTTTTTTATTTAATTACCATTTAGAATGAGTCCAAATTTTTAGTCCCCAGAGAAAATAAGTTCATGCTTTGTATTCACTTGATAAAATTTTTACATGAGGATCATCTCAAGAATAGAGTCCCATAGCCGTGTGACATTATTTACTTGAAAATTGTGTTTATAAAATTAAGGCTATAAATGACTTTTCTCAAACTCGTGACCTTTCGAAATCGTATTTTCAGGCCAGAAAATCCCAGGCTGCCAATTTTTTTAAAAATATGGAGCCGTTTTCAAGAAAAAGTTATAAATACATACACAGTTGCTCGTTTATGCTCGTCCCTATTATGTCAATGCTCGTCCCAAATAACCTTCTATAAGGTTAATGGATGAGAAAGATTCAAAACAAACAATCTTTTGAGATCAAAAGCGAACCCTAAAGGATTTTAAACGAAATTAAACCATACTAGGGGAAAGCAACACAAGGGCCTAGTAAGGCAGTCTGTTCGACTACAGAGCTACCACAATTAGAAATGCTGTTCATAATTGAACAGTAACAAGGTAGGTTAAACTTCGTTTTAATTTATGAGTACGTACCGGAAATCATGGAAGCCAATTGTGATGCAGTCAATCATTAAAATAAATTTAAAGCTATATAGCTTAAAAGAACGGCTTTTTGGACATTCTGGAAATACTATCTACTTCATATTACTAGTAACCTACCCTAAAGTTAATACCGCAAAACTAAACTACCCAAGGCGAAAATTCTTCCTTCTTCCCACCCTTTTAAAGGCACTCAAACCTTCATTCTCTTTGACAGAGGTAAACCCACCACACTTTTAAAATGCTCTGCATCTCCAATAAATGCATGCGCAACGTTAATAATCCATAACCTAATTTACATACTAACATTCTGTTTCACGGCTATCTCCTGCATCTTCTTCAACCTCCCCAACACCCTTTCACTTTATCAACAAACCTACCTCCCCTTTACCTGATACGTACAATCTCACCATTTTTAAAGGTTCTGCGTTGGTCATCTCCAATGAATATATACACAATGCAAACAATCCGTAATTTGACTTATGAACCTTTTCCTTCACTGCTATCTCCTGCGTCTTCTTTAGCCTCTCCAACTCCCTTTCCCTTTCTTAACAAACCTACCTCCCCTTTGCCCGACGAGAACAAGCCCACCCTTTTTCTGGGTTCTCCAGCCATTCCGAATGAATACACACAATTCAAACAATCCGTATCGCGATTTACAAACCTTTTCCTTCAGGGCTATCTCCTGCGTCTTCTTTAGCCTCTCCAACTCCCTTTCCCTTTCTTAACAAACCTACCTCCCTTTACCCAAGGAGAACAAGCCCACCCTTTTTCCGGGTTCTCCGGCCATTCAAAATGAATAAACACTATTCAAACAATCCGTATCGTGATTTATAAACCTTCTCCTTTACGACTATCTCCTGCGTCTTCTTCAGTCTCTCCAACTTCCTTTCCCTTTCTCAACAAACCTACCTCCCCTTTGCCAGAGGTGAACGATCTCACCCTTTTTCCGGGTTCTCCGGTCATTCCCAATGAATGCATACATAATATAAACAATCCATAACTCAATTTACGAACCTTTTCTTTAACAGCTACCTCCAACGTTTTTTTCAACCTCTCCAACTCTTGGGAAAGGGCGTTTTTCTCCTCAAGGGACTGCATCCTCTCTTTTAGATGAACTTGTAGTCGTTCGTTTGATTCGGACAGCAGTTTATCAACAGTCGAAGATAGTCGGGAATTATGCTCTTCATTCATTCTAAGCCTAAAATATTGTAAGTATGTATAATAAAATAATATAATATACAAAAGAATATAAAAATATAATACAATATACATAAGCCTAATAAAATAAGAAAATAGAGCGTAATTTTGTTTATTTGCCAAATTTAGACTTATTAGCATAACTTGGGAAGCGAAAAAATATAGCGGGAGCCATGATGAAAGTTAGGGAGAGAGCTTTTTCACACCCCGCCCCCTTGGAATGTGAAAGCTATTTAGAAATAAGTCCTTCTAATTAGTATAATGGCTTTAAAAGCAAAAGTAGTAATATACAAATTCTAAATAAAATTATTAGTATAAAATACACGGTATAACCAGATTACCCACGACAGGAGAAACCCGGCAAAGAATACTCTATTCGAAATGGTCACACCAGGAATATTATGCTCAGAACCGTCTGTTAGTTCCTTTAAAAGAAAGTTCAACAAACACAACTCTAGGAAGAAAACCTCCAGCTCTAAGACACAATTATAGGAAGAAAACTGTTAAATAGTTGCATATCAGGCCCAAAGTATTTAGGGGCTTTGCACCAAGAGTTTGTCATGAAAGTAAAATAGAAATTAAGCCCTTTTGCACAGTTAAAACAACTCCACCCAAGAAAAATGAATTGGATCTCTCCCGAAATAGAATCTTGAATATCGCACTCCAAAACAAAGAGGGAGAAATACAGTATTACTGTATAGAGTAAGAAACAAAGATAGAAAATTTTTTTATTCTTCAATTTCTTTTTTTAACTACATTTGAATTGCAAGCCTATCGGTTTTAGGCTTTTTTTTGGGTCGAACTGGTAACCATTCTATTCCTTGAGGAATTGACCAAGGCTAATCAGATAACAGCATCAGAAAAAGGCTTCAGAAATGGGCCTGAATAAGCCCGGTAATTTGCATGAAATTCAAACATGTATTGAGCTAAATTACGCCTGTGTACCAACAAAGGTTGAGATACATTCTACATCAATTCTACTTTTCATTCTATTCATCTACACTAATTAGAATTCTAAATTTGATGTAGAATCATTTTACATGAAATCTACATCTACATATATCAATCCTACATGATCAATTCTACAGCTGATTCCCTTGATCCACATTGATGAAAAATTTCATTACATTTATCAATCCGACATGATCAATTGTACAGCTGATTGCCTTGATCCACATTGATGAAAAATTTCACATTTGATGTGGAGCCATTTTTTATCAAATCTACATCTACATTTATCAATTCTGCATCATCAATTCTACAGGTGATTATATTGATCCACATTGATTCGAATTTCACATTTGAGTGGAACGATTTTTTCTCAAATCAGCATCTTCATTTACCAATTCTACATCTTCAATTCTACATTTGATGTTATTGATGCGCTCTTGTTCGAATTCTGCATTTAATGTAGAATCTTTTTTTTTATCAAATCTGTATCGGAATTTATCAATTCTGTATCATAAATTCTAAATTGTATTCTATTGATTTATACTGATTCAAATTCTAAATTTAATGTGGAATTAACTCTACATCAAATCTACAAAATTTATAGTGCCTTACCTACACCAGATTTTGTAACTACAAAGTAAATAAACCAAGAGGTTTTTACAGTCAAGAATCCCTGAACCCTCCCCTCCCCCCTCTGGAAAAAAATCACTCTTACTGCGTACAATTTCAGGCTTTCCGCTTGTAGATGCTTCCAACTTACAAATGTTTAGAGAAGTTCTAGTAAATTTTCCTGAAGATAATTTTTCGGACTAAAAATTTTAAAAACATATTACAATTTAATTTGGTTGTCGTTAGTATATAATAATTTGTCGGTATAAATATGCAAATTTTTGTTTATACTGACTTATAAAATATAAATTAATAAAATCAATTTATATAATATAATATAAATTTAAAAAATTTAACTTTATAAAATATAACTTTGCCGAATAAAATTAAACTAAAGTTGTTTTGCGGAAGAGATTTTAAAAGACGATCTTTCTTCTCAGGGAACAAAGCTCGGTTTCTTGGTATCAAATTAAATTGTAATGTGCTATTTAGAATATTTAGCAGAGATACTCATCTTAAGCGAAGTTTGTTATAGTTATTCCAAGGATTTGTGACGCCGTTCATATGAAAAATGAATGACGAAAAATGTCACAAGGATTTGTGACATTTATACCAACAAATTAAAATATACTATCAACAATTAGATTAAATTGTAATGAGCTTTTTAAAATATTTAGCACAGGCACTCATCTTAAGCAAAGTTTATTAAAACTATTCCAAGGATTTGTGACGTCACGATCTGTATCGTCGTGGTCAATCCAGATCGCTTCTTCACACCAGAAAATGGTAGTATGCCAATTAAGAAAAAAAAAAAAAAAAAAAAAAAAGCGTCGAAAATTCAGTTCATAAATGAATTTTCCCGTAGTTATTATCTATCTACATATCATTTTTTCAGAGCTGAAAATGGTAGTATGCCAATTTTGGGGCAAATTATAGTGCTTTTTCGAGAAGAATTTACAGGTAAAAACATTATTGCACATAAGGTTACTGTTCGTTTAAAAAGATAAGATTGTCGATAGTACGAAACAATTATTTGACATAAATATGCAAAAAGGTTTATCGAACAAAGTGAAATTAGTTATTTTGCGTAAGAAATTCAAAAAAATCAGTTTTACTTTTCACCGAGCGAAACTTGATCCCCCTGGCACTAATGTATTAAATAAAACATTTTACTTTAGTTATTTTTAAAAACATTAAATATTTTTTTTTTGTTTAAAAAAATATAGTAAAATAAAGAATGAAAGCAACAAAACAAAAATTAAAATAAGCACTGTATTATTTATCTATAACTCCACCTTATTTTTTTAGACAAATAAGAAAAGTGAAAATAGCAACGTACCTTTGCTGAAGTCTCATCATTTCCTGTTTTTTTTCGTCTAACTGAGATTCAAGCCTTTGTATTCTATCTTCTGCACTCCTTTGTCGCTCTTGGGCTTGATTCAACGCTTCCATTCGCTGCTTCAATACTTCTTCAATGTCCGGAAGCTTAGATAGCACGAATCTTTTTCTATCTTCTTTCTCTTCTATAGCACGAATCTTCTCTTCTTGTAACTAAAAAACGGTCAATACTTTAATAGAAACATAATGTAAAACAAACAATAATTATATACAATAATATGAATAAAATAATACAAAATATTATTATAATGCAATGTTATTATACAACATCATTAACATTATTATTACAGTATTTGTTACTATATAATATTATTATATAGTATTACTAAAATATTATTTTCCACAATACAAGATACTAGGGTATATGGGAGTGCTGTTATTGATGTTAAAAGTAAAGATCGCCATCTAGTAGTGTCTAGGGTTAGTTTGAAGCGGAAATTTCGGAAGAATAGCTAACTCCCGGGAAGTTATAATGTTGGTAGACTCCAAGATGAGAATTTGAGAAACTTTGCAGGAACAGTTGAATACTAAGCTAGAGAGTTTTAAATTCGACAATGTAGAAGATGGATGAAATAATTTTAGGAAAATAATTTGTGGAGTTCACAAATTATCCCTGAAATTCATATTTTAACCCCTCTATAATGAGAGAAAGGTTAAGAGGACTAGGGCACGATCTGCGGATGAAGGATGACCGATTGTCGAAGGTCGTTCTTTTCGGCCAACGGTCTAGGGCTAAACAGAAAGAAGGCCGTCCGTAGTTGGGGTGGGAGGATGTCATAAAGAAATATTTAGGAAAATAGTAACTTCCTGGTAGGGTGTAAAGAGGGACGCTTAGAATGGATTAGGATGGAGCAGGAGCGTGTGTAGCTGTGTTGGCCTCAGGCGGCTTGGCGCTGTGGTGAATTGTTAGTAGCAGTAGTATATATATATATATATATATATATATATATATATATATAATATATATATATATATATATATATATATATATATATATATATATATATATATATATATATATATATATAGATATATATATATATATATATATATATATATATATATATATATATATATATATATATATATATATATATATATATAATATATTATATATATATATATATATATATATATATATATATATATATATATATATATATATATATATATATATACATATATATATATATATATATATATATATATATATATATATATATATATATATATATATATATATATATATATACATATATATATATATATATATATATATATATATATATATATATATATATATATATATATATATATATTTATATATAAAATAAAAAATATAAACAAACAGATGTATTAGAACAAATTCATCAAAGATTTCTAAGGGGTCACACTTGAAAATAAATCGATGTTTTCAAGCCCGTTCTTCGAGATTTACCAGATTTCCATATTTACCTCTATTTTTGAAAGGCTGTGCGATTCCAACAAACGAAATTCCAAAGAATTTACCTGACTACAATATAGCTAATAGGTGAATATTGTTAAGAGGTTAGGCACACAGGGTCTCAAGGAGGACTCCAAGGGGCTTCAGGCCATGCTCAGCTCAGAAAGGGCTCACGCTTTTTTCATAGCGATAATTAATTATTAGCTATGAATAGCAGATGTTGGATTCTGATACGACCCAACTTTATTTGGTTCCAGCAGCTTCAAATTTCCACCTTTCCAAATTCAATCTGCCTATATAATTGGTAAGTGTCTACAATTAATGGCACGTCAGTGTATTGTAATGAGTAGTTGAACCCTAAAGGCAAGCGTATTCTGCGGATATATTTTTTTTTTTGCTTATTTACACAATGAATTGGTTTCAAATAACCAGAAGAAATATACATTTCTTATTAACTTTTTTTAACGTACGAAGGAAAGTGAGTACACCCTACAGTTGAAAAAGATCGCTTGCATTCAGTAGCTTTCATTAAATGGTCAAGAATTTTTACATGTCGTTCGAAAAGTACACACTGTTTAGTCTCGCAGCTGAGGGATCAATCTGAAAGTTGGAAAAAATTTTCCTGGGTGATGAGGTTGGGACTGGGGTTTCAGGGAGACTTTTGTTTTAGGAGGAAAGAGGCAAAACATTTTCTCTCCGTTCCACGCGAAAGAGAATACGCTAGATTATTTGTATGCTTATGTCTGTTCTTCCGGGAGGCTCTTTGGCTTGTTGCCAAATAAGTTTGTCATTTTTTTCTTGCTTCTTAAAGGAAACCTTTCAATTTGAGTTGCGAACCAAAATTTGCCAAAAAGACAAGAATCAAAACATGCGTTTTTCCGCAAACAGTCTTTCTGCGGATGAAACACAATGTGAGCTGTGTTTAATTACAATTAAATTTAAATTAATTAAATATTAATTAATTAAATAAGTAAATATAAAATATTAACAAAAATAAAAATAGTAATAAAATAAAAATTAACTGAATATAAATTAAATATTTATTTAATTTACCTTGATTTGAGCTTCCTTATTTTGTAATTCTTGCTCCAATCTTTCATTGAGATCATGAAGAGATGTTGATTCCCTTTGCGAATTTAAATAGCGTTTTTCCAAGGTGGCGATTCTTTCTTCCTGGAAAAGAAGAAGAAGCATAGATTATATTAACCGTATTGTACAAATACATTCAAACCAATTGAACATTCGACTGAGAAATCGGGTATAAATACCACCAAAATGACAATATAGTCATCATGGAACTCTTTGAACCAAACCTAACTTTATATAACTGATAAGTGACTGTAACTCTAGAGAAAACCTGTTCACAGCAAACTCGTTTATTAGTACATATTAATGTACAAAAATATAAAACAAACTAACAAGCCCGGCTAGCTCAGAGGATAGATCAGACTCCCAAACTTAGCATCATGGTTTCGAGACTAACATTAAGGTTTTTTGTATCAGTAAAAATAGTGTATTAAGAATATATTAATTTTGGTAAACATTTGAGGGAAAAAAATCAATATTAGATTATTTTACGCATAAAGATAGGTAAAGAATTCGATTACAAATGAGGGAGGGGGGTATCTTCATAATTAGGATTTTTATAGTTATAGTTTTGGTTAGTCTACCCTGGTGATAGGCTTTACCGCTGGTTCGGTACAAACATTTTGCAATAAATGCGTACAAATTACATGCATCAACTTAACACTAATTTAACTATATTAATTTCATAACTTTAATTTAAGTTAACTCACTGAAGTTAATTAAAAATATATTAAATTAGATTAAATGTCAGCCATCGAGTGCTTCGAGTTATTTTTCTGGAAAATAAAGAAGCCTCACATCTTGTACTATGGTTTCTAAAATTCAGACATGCCAAACTTAACAAAACAGATATAAACTGGATGTCTTCTGACAAAACTCGAGAAAAAAAAAAAAGAAACAACTTCAGGACAGTGGAGTTCAGGAAAGTAGAATACGAGCATTTCACCTTTATAATAAAACTAACAACAATGTGGACTCAAACGAACAAACCGAAACACCAAAAAAGAATATACAAATTGGAAGCAAAAGGAATACAAACAAAATATAAAATATAAACGCAAAAGAGTGACGTCGCCTCGTTGTTTTGTTATTTTTGATTACTGTTATCTATTTTTTATGGTTACTTTTGGTTATTTTTTATTTATTACTATGACATATGAGGTTTCAACCTCTTTTCTCTTTCAGATCCCATTTTATTCTGTGCTCAACAAGGATTTGACATTTATTCACTTGGGAAATGAAACTACTAACAAACTGGCACCAATACGTTCATGGGCGCCCATAAGCTGAACTCCAGGGGGGGGGGCAAACCTCGTCTAATTGGCACTTTTAATGCTATATAATAGAAATCTCGAAACAAATATATAAAAATAATAGTCATTGTATTTTCTCAGTAAAGTGCATTTTTAATCCTTAACGACCTAATTTCCAAAACTTTCAACTACGTTGAATAAAATGGCTATCTAAAAATTTTGATTGGATGTGTTTGGGGAAAAGGTGGGCGTGATAGGGGATTAGTTGCCTTCAAATCACTTTTGACTATTAAAAAGGGTACTATCCCTTTGAATTTCAAATCAAATGAGCCCTTTTTCAAGTTTCTACGACAAACATTTCAATAAAAAACCTTATACGCCCCCAGGGCATAACATAATCCTTGTCCTGAGGGTTTTGGCGGACTGTCCTCCTCAAAAATATATTTTATATCCGGAAAATCAACTATGCTGAACAAAATGGCCATCTCAAACTTTTATAGGACGTGTTTGGGTGGGCGTGGGGGGGGGGGGCTAGTTGCCCTCCAATAGCTTTCGACTATTAAAAGGGGCACTAGCCCTTTGAATTTCCAATCTAATAAGCTTTTTTGAAGTTTTTTCGACAACTCCTTCGATACGAAGCGCCCGGGTATGGAGAAAAAAAAAACATTGTGCCCACATCGTTCTTTACTTAGGCAGCGCGCGCTGCCTATGATAACCAAATCTTTATCCTCTTAATTTTTATGATTATATGATTACAATAATACTGTTGCTTTAAGTTCTTCTGGGTATCAGTCTACTCGTAACGGGCGTAACTTATTCCCTCATAACCGTCATTAAGCGAAAACGACCAGCAAATGAAGAAAAATAAAATAAAATAGAAAAATATAAGGAAACTATAAAATATCATTTTTTAGACTTTTTTGTTACGTTTTTTTTTACTATTGAAAGAAAAATTAGGTACCTTTACTCGATATTAGTACTTCGACTTTGATACTTGGACTTCGATTGGTACCTTTATTCGATAAAATTTACTGTCTTCCGCCAAAATTAGTTTTAATTTAAATATCAGTTACAACTCAAGTTCCTTGAACTTCTACCTGGATTTCGCCATTTTGCAAATCGTGGAATTAAAATTCAGATCAAACAAACCATTCAAAGCTCATTTAGCGATATCGCTTGGTCATTTTGGCATGGAAAAATTTCCTACCTTCTATCAAAACTTAACACAAAGGCCAATTCACAGTGGAGACATTATTTTAGTACATTCTTGCAGATGAAATTTTTGAAAATCTCAAGCAGACTAGATAGTGGGGAACAAAAACTGAGGTTAAAAACAGAAAATAATGTAAAAAAATTTAATAAATATTATGTGAAAATTGATAGATACTACAGTATAGGAAGCCCCTCAGATAGTACACTAACAAACCCCGAAAAATATACTTCACTAAGATTCAGAAAACCAACTTGGGTGCTTAAACTGCTTTTTCACACCCAACTATCTCACATACTCGATCCAAAATAATTGTTGCGTGGCGGTAGCTTCTAAAGAACTAGTTTAAAAAACCATCCTACAAAGTGGTCTGGGCTTGACTTGCATCTCTCCCCCGCTCTCTTAAGGAAACTGCGGGGTCAGAGAGTCTCAAATAGAAGTTGACTCCAAATGCAATCTAAGGCTATTAATGGAAGGTAGCATCGAACTATTGAAGGTAAGACTGAGTCTAACTATTCATTGTAAAACCTTAAAACTTCCTGTAACAAACACAAAGTCTAACGCTTAGTACCGGAAAAGTGGAAAGTGTATTTCAGGCTACATTTTTTTCCTAGGGGGGGGGGGCATTATTATAACTGGAAGAGGTACTCCTCCCATCCGTTAGTACGTAGGTACTTAATTGTCTTCTTTTTGCGTCAATTACCACTTCTTTTTTCAAAAATTTACTCTATGGCCCCCTCATCATACAAAAGCAAGCCGATTTCACTAGTTAATGTTCAAAGGACAATCAGAGGGGAGACAGGGCACTGAAGTTCATCAGGCATTAACCAAAAAGTTGCAGACAGGGCGAACTGTTGTGACATTTAAAAGCAAAAATTTGTAAACCTCTGACAAAATTCCTGCAACATATTTTTAGGAATCTCAAGAGAGAGAGGGGGATTTACAGGCTTTTGAGTATAATTATTTGCATTAGAGTGACTATTATTTTATTAATTTTAATATTTTATTACCTGTTAATTATTTACCCTCATTGCACTTAATTTTCCCTTGCTATATCTTAAGAACTGACAAGTATTATCTTTGTTAGTCATGGGTCGTAACAAAAGCAAAGCCATTGCCACTAAACTAAAGCATCTTTTAAATAAGTCTTCTGTACAAAAAATAACGCCAATGCACCACTATCGTCAAAAAAAACCTGATTTGATGAGATTAAAGCTAAAATAGAACAAAGCTAAAACAATGGTATTTATAAGTTCTACTGAATGAACATACTACAACTTATACATGCTAGCTTTTACAAAGCAGACAGAGGAAATACTCGATTCGTCTCAAAGTGAAAAGTACTAAATGGAATACAAAGTAATGAGTGAATACCGACAACAAGTGAACTTATTCGTTTACAGATGGTATTAAGCGAAAAAACAGGAAATAATGGCGTTTTTCTAGCCGTTAGGTTTTATTTCCACTAAAAGTCGAAAAACGAATTTCCACAAAAAAAAACTTGCAAACGTTCAGCATAATATAGGGAGGATTAAATTATTAGTATTCTCATGTAGTTTTGTGTGCAGTCTACGGCTATATCTGGTCCCATTGGAGAAAATGGGGCGCAACTGTTATTGTAGCAATCATTATATTTGGAAAGAATGTTGATTTGTAAATTAAATAGTACCATGCCATTGTTATTATATTGCTTTCTTCAGAGAAACCCATTGAACAGAAGGTTACCATTACTAGCTGAATTCAGCAAATCTGGTTCTAATTCAGTCACTTATTTATTCCTTTTAACTAATTTATTTTACTTTTTTCTTAGTAATTTGCTGGAAAAGTTCTTGGTTATTTTGATTATGCATTTTAAATTAACGTTTCTTTAGTCAGTAGTTATCAAGTTGGAAACTTTTAGCTTTAGTGTCTTCTGACAGATGCTGTTATATTTTGTCAAGGGAAAAGGAAATGTTCTGTTTTTAACATATATGAACAACAATTCATTACACTATAATTTAAAATTATTTTACCACCTTAACCAATACAGTTAACAACTATTGCGATCATTTACCAGTTATCATTTGCTAGTATACCACAAAAATACTATTTAGTACTCACTCATTGCAATATAACTTAGGATGATCGATTACTATACTGTTTCTTTAGTCAGCTGTTCGTAAGTTTTAACTTTTAGCTGTAGTGTCTTCTGACAGATGCAGTTATATTTTGTCAAGGGAAAGAGAATATTCTATTTTTAAAACATTTGAACAATAAATTACTGCACTGTCATTTACATCTATTTTTTATGCTTAATCAAAGTATTTGAATATACTGTATTGATGCTACTATTATTATTTTATTACTATTTTACCACTATAACACAATTACCCGTTATTACACTATGACAGATGAATTTATAACATATGACATATGAATTGAATAATTTACTATAACCGTTTACTATAATGTTTCTTTACCCATCATACAGTTAGAAGCTTTAAGCTATAGTAATTTCTGACAGATGGCGCTAAATGTGGCAAAAGAAGTCAGCTAAAGACTTTTCCATCCTTAAACTATTTTCAATATTGTTTACTATTCCATAATTTACCACTATTTTACTGTTAGCTGTTACTGTTATTAATTTTTTTAATTAGTTCTGTTTGGAAGGTCATAAGAGTTTAAAAGGGATTATTGTATAAGTGAAAAATGAAGAAAATATTTTTCTGATATTGATTTGTATTTTTAAATATGTTTGTAAAAAAGGAGGGAGAAATAGAGTTAAGGAGAGAGTTTTTATTGAGGAGGGAAGGACAATGTAGAATGAATGCGTGTACAAGTGAAAACAGCATTGTCCATTAGGTAAACCTAAGTATTTGTTTTTAATATAATTTGAATATTTTTTAAAGCATAAAAAATAACAAAATACATTTTTTAACATTTTAAATCAACAAAAAAAGATTTTTTTTTAATTTAAAGTACAGATAATATTTGAATTGTTTTGGCATTTAATAGTAGTTTCTTATTTTTTATTTACTAGTGACACTGAGACAATAAGCGTTTGTATTATTAAAAATTTAACAAAAGGAGAAAAACTGAGGTCCCTGTGTGCTGATATGTCTGATTGAAATCAAAATAATTAGATTCTTCCAAAAAATTACTAATAAAAAACTATCTATTGGAATATAGCAAATTTCTTCACATTTTTTCGGCAAGAACAATAAACTTTTCAACGCTAACTTGAAGAGGAACAGTATGTAAGCGGAATCTAAGGATTAGAGGTTCAAATCCTACCGTGTTCAAAAATTTTTAACCGCCATAGCCCAAAAGCTTCTAGCCTTGCCTCGAACATATTAGTTTTAGTTAGAGTCCAGGCTACAACAGTAACAGGATTTCACTGCAGTAGGAACTAGAACCAGAAGTGCTGCAGGAAACAGAACATAGTTCTGGGAAATTTATTGTTACCTTTTGCACCGATGTTCCGCTCTCAGAAACTGGAGGCTGTTGCTCCATTGATTTTGCTTGGGATTTTGAGGCTCCCTTACTACAACTCTCCGTAGCTTGAGCCTCCGTTGAAGGTGTTGGTGGCACCAAAGCCACAATTGGTGTCACAGGTCGTTCTGCTTGAAGGTTTACAGAAAGGATTGCTGGGACTGAGCTAATAGTACTTGCCTAAAGGCAAAGAAAAGTTGAATTAAAAAAAATCATAATTTTAGCCCAGAGCCCTCCTCCCCTCCTGTAAAAAGGTACCTATAAAGCGTTTTTGTGGGATTTACACCCTCCACATTTGGAAAACCCTCTCAGCTAAAAGTAGCGCAAAGATTGAGCAAGACAATGGGGCTAAAGCTTCATACATAGGGTAATTTCTGTAAGTTTAAAGTTTATACGCCAGGAAGTACTTTTATTTGAAAAAACATCATTTGATGAGAATGAAAATAAAATTTAGGAGTCGGAATAAATTATTTTATTCTCTGTTTATTCTGTCTTCTTTATTCTCTTTTTCTTTATTAATTCCTGTCTTACTTCACTCCTTTTAGGGAATTGCCTCTCCTTCCGATACAAAATAAATTAATTAACATTAAGGAGTAAAGCGCTACATCTTTTCAATATTTTTATTTCTTTCTACAATCATTCTTTAATTTACAATTTCACAATCATCACTATTATTTCCCCTTCTTGTTTTGTTATTGTTAACTGCTGTTTTGAAAAAATTTTCATGATGAAAAATAATGAAATTGCAAAAGGGGTACGATAAGTGGTTTACAGAGTTTTGGGGAATCTAAGGAATGGCTTTAGATGGCCAAGGATTCGCCACGTGCATAATATTTCTTATATTTTTCCCTTTGCGTTTTATGGACTCAACACAGGTAGCCTCTAAACTACTAACAAACTGGCACCAATACGTTCATGGGCGCCCATAAGCTGAACTCCAGGGAGGGGGGCAAACCTCGTCTAATTGGTACTTTTAATGCTATATAATAGAAATCTCAGAACAAATATATAAAAATAATAGTCATTGTGTTTTTTCAGTAAAGTGCATTTTTCATCCTTAACGACCTAATTTCCAAAACTTTCAACTACGTTGAATAAAATGGCTATATAAAAATTTTGATTGGATGTGTTTGGGGAAAAGGTGGGCGTGATAGGGGGATTAGTTGCCTTCAAATCACTTTCGACTATTAAAAAGGCTACTATCCCTTTGAATTTCAAATCGAATGAGCCCTTTTTCAAGTTTCTACGACAAACATTTCAATAAAAAACCTTATACGCCCCCAGGGCATAACATATTCCTTGCCCTGAGGGTAATGGCGGACTGCCCTCCTCAAAAATATATTTTCTATCTGGAAAATCAACTATGCTGAACAAAATGGCTATCTCAAACTTTTTATAGGACGTGTTTAGGTGGGCGTGGGAGGGGGGGGGGGGCTAGTTGCCCTCCAATAGCTTTCGACTATTACAAGGGGCACTAGCCCTTTGAATTTCCAATCTAATAAGCTTTTTTGAAGTTTCCTCGACTCCTTCGATACCTTGTACAGCGCCCGAACTCCTTCGATACGAAGCGCCCGGGTATGGAGAAAAAAAAACATTCTGCCCACATCGTTCTTTACTTAGGCAGCGCGCGCTGCCTATGATAACTAAATCTTTATCCTCTTAATTTTATGATTATATGATTACAATAATCCTGTTGCTTTAAGTTCTTCTGGGTATGAGTCTACTCGTAACGGGCGTAACTTATTCCCTCATAAACCGTCATTAAGCGAAAATGACCAGTAAATGAAGAAAAATAAAATGAAATAGAAAAATATAAGGAAACTATAAAATATCATTTTTTGGACTTTTTTGTTACGTTTTTTTTTACTATTGAAAGAAAAATTAGGTACCTTTACTCGATATTAGTTCTTCGACTTTGGTACTTGGACTTCGATGTTATATATATATATATATATATATATATATATATATATATTATATATATAATATATATATATATATATATATATATATATATATATATATATATATATATTATATAATATATATATATATATATATATATATATATATATATATATATAATATATATATATATATATATATATATATATATATTATATATATAAAACTTTTTAGTTAATTTCTGAACGTTTTTGAATTAATACAGCTTTTATTTTGGCTCACCGTACATGAATAATTAAAAGAAATTCGCATATTAATTTTACTTTTTTTTGGCTAATTGGCTTTCTTGAAATTTTGTTCTGACGTAACTTACGAATTAACTTACGTAACGATTTTATATATTCGTATGTTTTTATTACGTATATTAGGGAGTTCGCTCCCTAGTCAATACCTCGCTCTTTATGCTAAGGTTCGAATTTCGTCCGAATCACAAACCCCTGAATCACAAAGGCCGGTTAATTAGAATAGATGGCTCTTTTGAAAGTACTAAAAAAACTGTAGCGTAAAGAGCGAGGTATTGACTAGAGGGTGAACCCCTCATATACGTAATAATTTCTGTTCGTTTTAAGTTTTAATATTGCTTCTTACTTTCAGTTGAAAAAAACTTGTTTTTTTATTTAATTTCTGATCGTTTTTTTAAATAATGCTGGGAAATCTGGTGCCCCCTTCAAAGAAATGTCCCTTCCCCCAAGGAAATATCCTCCATGGAAAGATCCTCCACGTATCCCCTACTCTAAACCCGACCCCCCACTAGAAAAAAAATCCTCCTGAAAACGCCTGTATACTTGCCATTAACCAACACTATATGTAAACAATGGGCAAAGTTTATAACTTGCAGCCCTTCCCCCGGGAACAGTGGGGGATTAAGTAATCCTCAAAGACATATTAATTAGATTTTTGACTATGCTGAACAAAATGGCTATCTCAAAATTTCGATTGGGTGACTTCGGGAAAAAAAAGAGCGCGGGAGGGGGCCAAGTTGCCCTCCAATTTTTTGGTCACCTAAAAAGGGCACTAGAACTTTTAATTTCCGTTCGAATAAGCCCTCTCACAATATTCTAGGACCACTGGGTCAATACGATTACCCCTGGGAAAAAGAAAAAGAAAAAAACAAAACAAAAAAACAAATAAACGCGCATGCCGGGTCGCTCCTTTGTAAACCTTTTCTTTCTGCTGATAAAGGGTTTACTTTCATAAGCGTTTTGGTAACGTAGCCGAATCATTCAGTTATGTTTACACCTTACTTACAGTTCGTTACAACGAACTTTTTGATTTTTATTTGTGTGATCACGAGAATGAATTGATTTTACGTCCAAACGAATTAGTCACTGAAAATTAAAAAATCCACTTTGCCAAAATACCGTTTTATGCAGATCTTTCCCCTTTAAAAAAAAAAAAAATCCAGTAGCTAAATTGACAAGTTTCAACCAATTGTAACATCAGTACTTCTGCACCGAACCAAGGCCGCATGAAGGAGGAGCTTGACCCCAATTCCCAAATTTGTCCGGCTTGTAAAAAAGTAACAAAATGCATATAAACCAATTTTTTTTTATACGTTTTAATTATTTTTTTTAGTAACCCTCCGTGCAAAAAACACTCCCCTCTCCCCAAAAAATATCCTGGTGAAGGCCTTGCTCTGAACCAAATAATAATTGAACAGCCAATAATATTATCACTAATTGTTTTGTTTTTTTTTACCTCACTTGCAGTACAGGTACCGATAGGAGTTGCCTGACCATCAGTTCGAGTCTGCATTGCCATTGGTCCAATACTTGCAGTGGGAGGGCCAGAAGGTTCTAGTCTAGTTTGAAGAGCCAATCCTATTGAGGTAGACTGCTGTTGTGGCGCTGAAAAAACAGAAACAAAAATAATGGCGCTGCTTCGTTTATTGACTATTGTATCAAATCAAATAAATTTGAATTAACAAATATAAATTTAAGAGTAAAATGGCATACTACTGCTACTACTGTCATCCTTCATCTGCAAAACGTGTCCGAGCCATCTCAACCTTTCTCTCATTATAGCCCTAGAAAGCAGGATTGAATCGCATTTTCGTTCAGCTTACTGATTGAAATACGGTCAGCCAGTCGGGCACTAAATATAATTAAATTTATTGTTAGTATTATCATTTTTTTTGTTTTACGATTTTCAATTTCTTATAGCCGGAAAACCATATCCCTGGTTATAATCTATTTTCTTAATACAATTTTAACTGACAGAAAGGTAAATTAAACGATACTGTAGAGGTATTGAGCTCCCATCTATAGAAATGTGGAACTTCGTATTTGTGGCCAGAAGAAAGATCACAAATACGTGCTTTCGTTCCAGGGGTGACCGTATCAAACCAATGGCCCAAGAATATTGTGGGAGGGTTCATTTGAACGAAATATAAATTTTTATTTTCCGTTTTAAGTAACTAAAATAATTGGAGGGTAGCTAGCTTCCCCCACACTCCTTTTTATCTAAAGTCATCCGATCAAAATTTTGAGACAGCCATTTTGTTTGAAAAGTCCGATAATCCTACCTTTAGAGATAACATGATCCCCCCTAAAGTTCCTGGGGAAATGTCTAGTTTTAAAATTTGCCCTTTGTTTACGCATAATATTTGTTAATGGGAAGTGTGCATACATTTTTCGGTTCGACGGGGGAGGCAATTTACCACGGGGAGAATTTTCAATAGATAGGGAAGTGTCTGGGGAGGGGGAGGGGTGTACTTATCAGGAAAAAAAATTACACTTGGGAAATATTCAAGAATTTTTAGGCAAAATTGAAATTCCAAAATGAAAATTCCTATGCCATATTAAAAATCAAAACGAAAAGAAATTATTACATGCATAAGAGGGTTGCCCCCTCCTCAATACCTCACTCTTTAGGCAAAATTTGGACTTTTGTCCCAATTCTTTAAGAACGCCTCCTGAAACACAAGGGTCGGTTAATTAGAACAATGTGTAGCTCTTTTAAAAGTACTAAAAATAAACTATAGCGTGAAAAACAAGGTAGGTGGCAACCCCAAGGCCGTATCCTGAGGTAGGGAGCTAGCGGGCTTGAACCCCCCCCCCAATGAATATAAAGAAATTTTTGACGCGTTTTTAAAATATTTTCTGTCCCCCCCCCCCTCAAACAAACATCCTGGATTTGACCCTCGGCCCACTCCCTCATATACGTAATACTTTCTGTTCCTTTTGAGTTTTAATGTTGTTCCTTACTATTTCCTTTTTTTTACACACAAAAAAGAAAATAAAACAGGTATTAAGAAAAAAAACAAGGAACGGAGTAATTTGCTTATTATGTATAAATTGCGCATTTAATTATTATGTTTTTACTAGTTTATAATTATGAGGGAGAGAGAGAAAGAGAGAGAGAGAGAGAGAGAGGAGGGAAAGAGAGAGAGAGAGAGAGAGAGAGAATGAGAGAGAGAAAGAAATAAAGAGCCCATGATTAGCTGCCTGCCAATAGGTGTTAGCCCTAAATAAGGGCAATATGAGTTCTACTTGTGATGAAATGACCCTTTTCTATATATATATATATATATATATATATCTATATATATATATATATATTATATATATATATATATATATATATATATATATATATATATATATATATTATATATATATATATATATATATATATATATATATATATATATATATATATATATATATATATATATATATATATATATATATATATATATATAATATATATATATATATATATATATATATATATATATATATATATTATATATATATATATATATATATATATATATATATATATATATATATATATATTCCACAATCATTTTATTCTATATGACTTGATTCAAGTAAAAAAACGATAAATTCTTCGTAGTGATGAATGGTAGGTAATTAACGATCCTTATCAATAACGAAAGCAGAAGAACCTAAATATTGATAGGCGTAAGAAGTGTCCTTCTAATTTTAGAATTAATATCAAGTTGCTATGAACTTTTAACGGGTTTTAGTTGCTAAGAAACTTTTAACGGGGATAATTTGATAGGAAATTGAGAGTTATTGTGCCTTTTTTTAAAATTCAAATGTCATTGAAGGACAACTAGCCTTCCGCCCACACCCTCTTTCCCCCAAATGCTTTCGATCGAAATTTTGAGAAATCTCCAGAGCCCGGGAGTATTTGTCGTATGTTATGATCTTGTGGCTTATAAGGTTTTTATGGAAGGGGTGGCCGAATAAGCTTTGTAGAAGGCTCATTTAATTCGAAGCTGAAAGTTGTAGTTTCTTTTCTTAGAGTCAAGAGTGATCGGAGTGCATATAAAGATTTTATGGAAGGGCTGGTCATATAAACTCAGAAGGAGTCTCATTCAATTGAAAAACGGAAGTTCTAGTTCCCATTTTAAGAGCCAAAAGTGGTTTGAAGGCAACTAGAACAACCCTCCATGCCCTCTTTTCTACAAATTATTCTAATCATAATTTTGGGATAGCCAGTTTCTTCAAATTTGTCCAAAGATCTTATAATATTCCCTGCGGGGTCAACCCTCAGAGGTATTTTTCTAATATAAGCCCCAGATTTAGGGGGCAAGGGTTTTAAGTTATGACCCGTGGCGTATAAGGTTTTTATGGAAGGTTTGATTGGAAATTAAAGTTCTAGGTCACTCTTATAGAACTAAAAGTGATCAGAGTGATCCCCCATCAAACTTTCTTTTCCCAAAACAAAACCGATTAAAATTTTGTTTTTCAAAGAAAAGTAAATTGCTTCATTAAACTTAATACGAGTAGAAATAAATTCCTATAATAGTTTCAGTTAAAAGATATTATATGTACCTATTTTTTTCAAAAAAGCATATTTGAAATATTCTGATAACGACTAAGTGTATTATGTTGAAACTTGAGACTAAGCGATCAATCTTTTCGATCGAAATTGAGCAAAGAGATTGATTTTTAAGAGCTTTGGTTGTTATTAACTCGAATCACTCCTTACTTACAGTTGGTTACCACGAATTGTTTGAAACACAAAGTCTTAAAGCTTCTTTGATTTTCTTGAAACATTAGTTGATGCTTCCCTTCCCATCTATTCTATAAGACATAGAGAATAAGCCAATAGACTTAAAAATAGTAAAATTACAAACACTTACTGTGCCAAAAATGCCAAAGAATTGAAAAATGAAACTAGATGTAGCCCTAAAAATCTTATTAGTTTTGGAATTTCACTTTCAAAATATGAATCCGAAGACCGACAAAACAATACTAAACTGAATGAAGATTTTAAAAGTAGAAAATCTAAGATCTTCTGAGGCCACAGAGTGACATTTCCTGATCACTGACACAGTTTGTAGGTCGAAAAATGAATATTTATAATTTTAATTATTTGAAACTATATGCATGGAATGGATTTGACCCATAATATCTTTCGGACCTTGGATTTCACTGAAAAGTCTTCAGTAATTTCTAATATCCATTGGGGAGGGGCTGGCAGCACTGGTACCGCAATATATAACAAGGTGTATGCCCTTACATCACCGATCCGCTATGCTGTCACAATGAAAAAGAGACACAGAATATTTTATAACGTATTGAGGGAGATGCAAAGAAAAAAAAAACAGTCATACAACTAGCAAATATGTCTCTTGCATCTCAGTCATAGTGAGAGACATGTGTCTCTTTCATGATGGTCATTCCTCCTCAGAACCCCCCCCCCCCTCTGAAAAATGTCAGTATTCCCTGTAAAAAAAAACTATATGCAACTTTCATAAATTGTCGCCTTTTCTCTGCTGGTTCTGGGAGGTCTTGTCACCTCCAAATACATAGTTATTGTACCTTTCAACCATACTGAACAAAATAGCTATCTCAATACTTTGATCTGACGACTTTTGGAAAAAAATGAGCGTGAGAGTGCTAGTTGCCGTTGAATTTTTGGTCCCTTAAAAAAAAACACTAGAATTTTTAATCTCCGTTCAAATGAGCCCTGTTGCGATATTCTAGAATCATTGGTTCGATACTATCACCCACTGGAATACAACAAATGAACACGCATCCGTGATCTTTCTTCTCGCAAAAAGTAAAAAATTTAATATTTTTGTAGATAGGTGCTTAGGACCTTTATAGTAGGGTTCTCTGACAAGCTGAATCTAATGGTGTGATTGTCATTCAGATTATTTGCCTTTTAGGAAAATTTTTCTTTGCTTTTTTACAAACCTTACAATTTTTCTCAGGCTCGAAGCCTTTGATAGGTAACAATAATTTAATGAATATTTAATATTTGGGATCAGCCAAGGGCGTCATTTTTGGGGAGGGGGAGTTTCCCCCCCAATAATTTGGAGAAAAAATTATTATATAGCCCAGGCCCCTTGACCATCCGGATACATACCCCTCTTGCCCCCCCCCCCCCAATAAAATTGCTGGAGCTACTCCCCTGGAATCAGTAGAATGAGTCAATTCTTTTGATATATAATTTCCGTTTTTAGAGTTTTGGCTACTATTAAGCCGCGTTGTTCCTTACTAAACGTTCGTTACCACGAACTGTTTGATACTTTTTATCTAACAAATTTTCGACCAGGGTTGCATTTATCTGTTTTTTTTGCATTATTGCTACGACAGCAGGGACGTAGCTCCAAAATTTTTATTGTGTGGGCAAGATTGGGTCCACATCCGGATAGTCCATGGGCAGGGGCTATCCTTCAGGGGAAAGCAGTGGTGGTTCTGGCCACTTCAATCTGCTTACACTTACAGTTAGTATTAAATATTACTAGCCTATATAAGTATTACAGTAAATAAGTAATTGTCTGCTAACTATGATCTCTACTTTATTTTAATAGAGATAACAATTTCATGAACCACAAAATGATTATAAATGTGCGCCCTTAAAATTTTTGCAGCTGGGGCGAGTGCTCCCTTGACCCTTCCTCTAAAACCACCTGTGGGGAAAAGGTTGTTTAAAAACTTGTGTAAAAACACAAGCCTAAATTTGTTTTAAAAATGTCTGAAAATTCTGATGATTCTATTTCAAATTTTCTCCCTTTAGTCGAAGTGGAAACAAGTCTCTTCGTTGAAATGGGTTGTCACAAATATGAGCCAAAGCTGTGGCTAGACCATTAACTGGATCACGTTTATTAATTAATTTGGTCGAAGTTGAGCTACTTTCACTTTTAAGATTGTCTTCTTTTTCTATTATTGTTTTACTAGAAGAAGACGTAGATGGGATTCAAATCCCTTTTCAATACCTTCTACTTATTGTTCCTCTTTCCGTTGCTTTTTTAAAGTTGGTTTTGTGTCACAGAAAGAAACTAACGAGTGTGTCCCTTATTCATTTTATTAGCCTGTTATAACCAAATAAAAAATTGATACAAATTGTATTTTGATAACGTTCGCAAGTTGAGAGCTAGACAAAGCTGTTTTTTACAGAACTGGTTAAAGGACTGAAAGCTTGGCCATTTTGTATCACTAAGCCTTCGGACAAGCTTATTATGAATTTAATGATTTACATAATATGTAGCAGCGCAGCTGTCCCGATCATGGGACGAGATGAGCATGCGCTCTTCTACCTGATTGGGAGAGGGTGTGTACCAACCGGTTAAAAAGTAAAAGACAGCTGTTAAATGTTCCAAGAGACATCAATAGAGTATGTACATGTTGATACTGGAATGAGGATTGAGCATAAATACTCAAAGCTAAAATGGGAAGGAACAGCGAAAAAAAAAAATTCACTTTACCATCTTATTACCTACAGTTTTACTACCCGGCATTGCTCGGCAAAGGGGGTATAGTAAAAAGATAATAATCTTAAAAGCCACGTAGAAATTCCTCTTTACAAATTTGCTGATGGTTATGTGGTTTGATGGTTATATTGTTTGATGGTTATGTGATTTGATGATGGTTCATAGTTCTGTTCTGTTTGTTGATGGTAATATAGTTTGTTGGTTATGTGGTTTAATGTTATTTCTTAGTTCTGTTCTGTTTGTTGATGGTTATGTGGTTTGAGGTTTCTATGCCTATTGAATACAGGCAGAAAACGACCGAGACATGTGACCTCATCAGATAAGGAAAAGATGACAGCTGTCAATCACCAGCTGGAATACTGTGATAACAAGGTGACATCATCAGATAAGGAAATTTCAACATTGGAATATTGTTGTCCAAGAGTTGAAAATACAGACGGGACACTATATCTCTTGACACAATTTCTTCATGAGACAAGATAAATTTGAAAGTAGAAATGAAAATGATAAGGTGTCTCAGGGAACATTGTCTGTCATGAGTCAACCCAGAAATCTTGATCATTCCTAAAGCTCTATGACTATCTACCTTAGTTCTGTCCCAAAATGGATGGATGGATGATATACTAATCTATCAATAAAGGGGGAAATTACACTATTTTTATAGATTCCTGACAAAGGCTTATGCCAGCTGTGCTTCTCACTCAGACTATCAACTGTCTTGGTTTTTTCTCCAATTAGCCATGGATTGATGGCAACTTGATTTTAATTCAAAGAAGTTTCATACTTCCCTCCCCCCCCCCCGCCCCAAATAAGTATGATAAAATATCGATGTTCTTGTTTATTGTTTTCTCAAGGGGGAGGGAATGAAGCACTGTCCTATCTTTTCCCCCATGGGGATTTAATAGAGCCGGGTCTTTTCGTCCAGTAGTAAAGTAATCAAGAGTAGGGCACCCGAGGATCTCAGATTTACGCTCTTCCTTTTCAAATTCTGGTCTTCCCTCCTTGAGGAAAAAGTTCTTGTTTTTTTTTCAAATTTCTTTCAGTTTTTTTTTTTTTGTTTCTTTTCAGAATCTAATAGTTTACACACGAAAATCAAGCAGTAACATTAAGTTAGTAAAAGACGATTCGTCTCCCATGCATTATTTTATATCCTTTTTATTTAAAAAAAACTCCAAGAGTTTGATAAAGGTTTTCAAAAGAGTTTGACTAAGATTTAGGGGAGATTGTTTCTTGTCCAACAAATCAGAAATGGTGACCCCCTCCCTACTGGCAAATACTTGTGTGTTAGCTTTTAGAGAGGCACACTTGCCTAGAATCTCAGGCAGGTTGACCATTCCTTCCATAAAATCTTAAATACCCCGAGGCATAGCTTATAACCCTCACCCTATACTCTGGTAGTTTGTATCAACCCCAAAAACCTTGTTATATGATCTTTGGACTATTTTGAATAAAATGACCGTCTCAAAAGTTCTATTGCATACATTTCGGAACAACACGACACTTGAGGGGGGGGGTAGCTGCCCTCTGATCACTTTTACTCTTGAAAAGGGCACTAGAAATTCTTATTACCAATCCAATGAGTCCCCTCCAAAGCTTATACCACCATCCTTTCTATAAAAACCTTATATGCCCCCAGGGCATAACTTATAACCCTTGTCCTGAGAGTTGTTGGGGCGGGGTTGTTTCCCTCAAAGACATAATTTCTAGACCCTTCAACTATAATGAAAAAATTGCCATCTCCAAATTTTGACTGGATGTCTTTGGGGGGGGGAGGAAACTCTGAAAAACGGAATTTTGCCCGAAGAAAGATCACGGATGCGTTTTTTTTTTGTTTGTTTTTTCAGGGGTGATCGTATCGACCCAGTGGTCCAAGAATGTCAGGAGGGGGCTCATTCGAACGGAAATTAAAAGTTCTAGTGCCCTTTTTAAGTGACCAAAAAATTGGAGGTCAATAATTCCCCCTCCCACGCCCCTTTTTCTCAATCATCCGATCAAAATTTTGAGATAGCCTTTTTGTACAGCATAGTTGAAAGGCAGAATAACTATGCCTTGGGGGATATCATGACCCCCACAGCCCCTGGGGAAAGGTGTTTAAGTTACAAAGTTTGCCCATTGTTTACGTGTAGTATTTGTTATTGGGAAGTATGCATACATTTTTCGGGTGGGGGGGGGTCGAGTTTTCTACTGGTGGGTTTTTCCACGGGGATAATTTTTCATAGGGAGGCAAGTTTTAAGGGGGGAAATTTACACTAGGGGAGTTTGCCTGAATTCTTATTCGAAATTCTTCTTATGTCTTGCTTTCTCTTTGCCGTCTCAATTTAACGTGTGGAGATCTTAAGGGTAACTGTCCACGGTAAATTTTCACCAGGTATGAATTGTAGAGAATAAATCATTGGGTAGGAGGGATTTTTCCGTGAAGGTGTAGCCAAGTTTCCAGGCAAAATTTAAAATTTATCAGAAATCAGAGGTAACGCTGAAGCGTTGCCTATGGTAAAGGCCATACGGCTCCAATGTTTATTATTATGTTTTTTTTCCCAGAGGCACTTCATATGGAAGGGGTCGTCGTAGAAACTTCAAAGGGGACTCATTCGATTGGAAATTGAGATTTCTAGTGCCCTTTTTAATAGTTGAAAATAATTGGAGGGCAACTAGCCCCCCCCCCCCCCTAAGCCCATCATTTCCTAAAACACATCCAAAAAATATTTGAGATAGCCATTTTGTTCAGCGTAGTTTATTTCCAGATAGAAAATGTTTTTGAGGAGGACACTCCCCCACAAACTTCAGGGCAAGGGTTTTAAGTTATGCTATGGGGGCATGTAAGGTTTTTATAGAAGGCGTTGTCGTAGAAACTTCAAAAAAGGCCCATTCGATTGGAAATTCAAAGGGATAGTGCCCTTTTTAATAGTTAAAAGTGATTGGAGGGCAACTAGCCCCCCCCCACGCCCATCATTCCCCCAAACACATCCAATGAAAATTTTCAGATAGCTATTTTGTTCAGCATAGTTGATTTCCAGATAGAAAATATGTTTTTGAGGAGGACTATCCTCCAGAACCCTCAGGGCAAGGGTTTTAAGTTATGCTATGGGGGCATGTAAGGTTTTTATAGAAGGCGTTGTCGTAGAAACTTCAAAAAAGGCTCATTCGATTGGAAATTCAAAGGAATAGTGCCCTGTTTAATAGTCAAAATGATTTGAGGGCAACTAACCCCCCTCTCACGCCCACCTTTTCCCCAAACACATCCAATAAAAATTTTGAGACAGCCATTTTATTAAATGTAGTTTTAAGTTCTGGAAATTAGGTCTTTGAGGATGACAACTCCTCTACAGCCCTCAGGGCAAAAGTTTTAAGTTACGCCCTGGGGGCATATAAGGTTTTGTGTAGACAACATTGACGTAGAAACTTCAGAAAGGCTCATTTGATTGAAAATTGAAAGTACTAGTTTACTTTTTAAGCGTCAAAAGATTTTGGAGGGTAACCAGCTTCCCCCTTCCCCTAAACCCTATTTTCCCAAATGCATCCAATAAAAATTTTAAGATAGCTATTTTGTTGAAAAAAAGTTCAAAGATCATATAACAAAAATTCCGGTGTTGACACAAACCACCAGGGCCCGGGGACAGGCGTTGTAAGTTATGCCCTGGGGACATATATGGGTCTTATGGAAGAAATGCTCGTATTAACTTCAAAGAGGGATCATTTCACTGGAAATTGAATTTTCTAGTTCACTTTTTAAGAGTCAAAAGAGATTGAAGGGCACCTAGCCCCCCCCTCTCCGCGCCCTTTTTCCTCAAACCCATCCAATATGAACTTTGAGATAGCTTTTTTTTTAAAAAATAGTTCAAAGACCATATAACGAAAACTCAGGGGTCGACACAGCCCCCCAGGGCCAAGGGCAGGTGTTGTAAGTTATGCCCTTGGGGAATATGTGGTTCTTATTGAAGGGATGCTCGTAAAAAATCAGAGATGGCTCATTTGATTGGAAATTGAAAGTTCTAGTTAAGTTTTTTCTAGTCAAAATATATTGGAGGGTAACTGGCCCCCCACGCCTCTTTTCCCCAAATTTCCCCAATTTGAGATAGGGATTAAGTTAAAAATTTCTCAAAAGTCAGATAACAAAAACTCAGGTGTCATCACAACCCCCCAGGGCCCGAGGGAAGGCGTTGTAAGTTATGCCCTGGGGCATATATTGTTTTATGAATGGGATGCTCGTATAAATTTCAGAGAGGGCTCATTTGATTGGATATTGAAAATTCGAGCTCACTTTTTAATAGTCAAAAGAGATCCGAGGGCAGCTATCCCCCAACCCATCTGATGAAAATTTTGAGATTGACTTCTTGTTAAAAATAGTTCAAAGTTCGGGTAAGAAAAAATCCGGTGTCAATAGAACCCCCAGGGCACGGGGGAAGGCATTTTAAGTTATGCCCTAAGGGCATGTATGGTTTCTATGAAAGGGATACTCGTATAAATTTCAGAGAGTACTCATTTGATTGGAAATTGAAAGTTCTAGTTCAATTTTTAAGAGTCAAAAGATATCCGAGGGCAACTAGCCCCCCACCCACACACACCCTTTTTTCCCCAAACCCATCCGATAAAAATTTTATAATAGCCATTTCATTAAAAATAGTTCAAAGGTGAGATAAGAAAAAATCCTGTGTTGACGGAACCCACCAGGGCCCGGAGGCAGGCGTTATGAGTAATGCTCTAGGGTCATATATAGTTCTTATGGAAGGGATGCTCGTATAAACTTCCGAGAGGGCTCATTTGATTGGAAATTGAAAGTTGTAATTCACTTTTTAAGAGTCAAAAGTGATTGGTGGGCAGCTTGCCTCCCCCCACACTCCATTTTTTTTTTTCCCAGAGGCACTTCATATAGAAGGGGTCGTCGTATAAACTGGAAAGGGGCTCATTCGATTGGAAATCGAGAGTACTAGTGCCCTTTTTAAAAGTCAAAAGTGATCTGAGGGCAACTGGCCCCCAAGTCCTTTTTCACCAAATATATCTGATAACAAATTTGAGGTAGCCATTTTGTTAAAAATAGTTGGAAGATCATATAACAAAAACACCTTTACGTATGGTCATTTCGTTAAAAATAGTTCAAAGATCAGATAAGAAAAACTCCTGTGTCAACACAACCCCCCCCCCCTCCAGGGCCGGGGAAGGCGTTGTAAGTATTGCTCTGGGGGCATCTTAAACCGAGTGAAATTTAAATTAAATACGCAAATTAAGCTTGAAACGAACAAAAATCTCCACAAACAAGAGTTGGGTATGACCTCCTTCTCTCACTGTAAAAGTCTAAAACCTACTGCGTCATTGGCGCTTTACTGAAAACCAATATTATTACAAATAATTTCTTTTGTGCTTAATATAGAAAATAAACATTAAAATTATAGGAAAATTTTGAACTTAAAACGAGTGAAATTTAAATTAAATACGCAAATTAAGCTTGAAACGAACAAAAATCTCCACAAACAAGAGTTGGGTATGACCTCCTTCTCTCACTGTAAAAGTCTAAAACCTACTGCGTCATTGGCGCTTTACTGAAAACTATATGCGTCTTGAACAGTCTTGAAAAGTATAAACAACATCAAATTGAATATTTGATGAATAATGATATTAATTGTTGAAAGATCCATCAGTTCAAGAATTTATTCCACTGTAATTGTATTTTTATTTTCAATACTGTAAGAAGTGGAAAAGAAAAGATTTGTAATACAATTCATGTTCAATTAAGTGCCAATGAAGCAGTAGGCTTTTGGTTTTTATTTACAGTTAAGGAGGGGGGCAGTATCCAAACTCTTGTTTGTAGTGAAACTTAATTCGTCTTGTACAACTTTAGAAAGAACTAATAAATTAAACTGAATATTTGATTTATAATGATATTAATTGCTGAAAGCTCATCAGTTCAAAATTTTACTATAATTTTAATGTTTATTTTCTATATTAAGCACAAAAGAAAATGTTTGTAATAAAATTGGTTTTCAGTAAAGCGCCAATGACGTAGTATGTTTTAGACTTTTACAGTGAGAGAAGGTCATACCCAAACTCTTGTTTGTCGTGATTTTTGTTCATTTCAAGCTTGATTTGCGTATTCAATTTCAATTTCACTCGTTTTAATATTTATTTATTAATTTACATTAATATCTATTGTATGTTTGTTTGTAGCGATAATCTTTTATGTCTGTCCTAATTGTGGTAATAAAGATTGACCGCGTCAAATGTAATACTATGCATTAAGGCTGTGAACTTGCATCTTATAAGTTCTCCGATAGCGCCACTTAGAGCGCTAAGGGCTGTGCCATATGTAGTATTATGATTTAAAGTGGTGTACCGATCGCGCCAGTTCTTCCGGGGTGATTTTTCTTAGGCTACTTAATAGGCTAGGCAAGCTATAAAAATAATGAGAAAATTAAGTTTATGATCGCGCCACAGCAATGGGGAGTAAAGTAAATTTATGACCGCGCCACCCTCAATCATTGAGAGAAAATAAAATGTGTAGCTATATAAATGTAACCTCTTTTCCTTGAGTATCTCGAAATCCGATCCCTGGGAGCGCTACCGTTGAGACATACGAACTAATTACCTGCTGTGCGATTAGATATAGACATATAAAATAAACACAAGAAGAAAAGCAATAGTTTTATTATGACTTACATATTTAGGTGTACAGCAGTGGTTCAATTCAAATGACAACGACAAAGGCAAGGATAAATTGGCTCTCAAAGATAATGTTGATGGCAATAGAGACAATCCATAATTGAAACGAAAAAACAGTTTGTTTCACTATATCACACACATAAAACTCCTGCGCATTACTAGCTTTTCACGATTGGCCCAAGTCCTGTGGAGGGGGCCGCTATTTTGTAATTATGTTCGCAAACTCTACAACACTACATTATGCGGACTGTTCGTCCAATAATTTGTTTTAAATATTTCTGATGATTCTAACGTTCACACACTCTTATAACTAAGACTTCCTGCGAAACATTGTATTTAGTAGTTTTTTTATTACCAATTTTCTCGGCGAAATTCAAAACCATCTCCCGTGATTAGCGTCGAGTTTTGGCTGGAACTAAAAGGCAGTTTTTCTTTATTCTGATTAAGAATTCAGACTCTTGGAAACGGTATTTGAACTCAATTAGGGGACGTTTAATTTCTGTCGGAATTATCTTTAGAAAAAAGGAATTTTATTTTTTTGTATTTTAAATATATCACATTTTACTCACGGTACATGTTTGCATTGATTGTTTATTTAATTTCTGTTCGTTTTATGTTTCATTTATACTTCAATAGGAGCTTGATATTCATATTCAATCTAAGCATTACTCGCTTTAAGATCTATTTATTCATTTATATTATTACTTGTTGTATATTTTTGCTATGATTGCTTATTTAATTTCTGTTCGTTTTGGGTTTCACTTATTCTTTAATAGTAATTTCTGGTCGTTTTGAGTTTGAATTTTAAAAGATATTTGACTCTTGAAAGGGACCCATGACTTTTGTTTCCAATTTCACGAGCATTGTATAAAGTTTATACGACCACTCTATCCATAAAATCCTCATATGCCCCCAGGGCATAGCTTAAAACTTTTGTCCCCAAGTTCTTGGGGATTATTTTAATCCCGGAGGCCTTATTCTATGACCTTATTCTATGAGTAAAATGGCTATGTCAATATCAGATGCATTTGGGGAAAAGAGGACGTGGTGGCTAGTTTCTATCTGATCTCATTTGAATCTTAAATGAGCATTAAAACTTCTTTTTAAAACTTCTTCCATTTGAATGAGCCCCCTCCGAAGTTTGTGCGGCCACCTTTTCCATAAAAACCTTAAATGTTAAAAGGTAACTAGTATAACATATCTCTTGCTCTGAGGGCTGTGAAATGGGGGGGGGTGTCATCCCTAAAGACATATTTACTGGACCTTTTAACTATAGTGAACAAAATGGCTATCTCAAAATTTTGATTGGGTTTGTTTTGGGAAATGATCGACGGAAGGAGGGGGGGGCTTGTTACCTTCCAACCACTTTTGACTCTTAAAAATAGCTCTAGAACTTTCAATTTCCAGTCGAATGAGTCCCTTTTGAGGTTTTTACGACAAGTCCTTCTATGCGAAGGGCCCTGGTTAGAAAAAAACAAAACAAAACAACAAACAAATAATACACTGTGCCCCTTTCATATACGGAATAATTTCTGTTCGTTTTAAATTTTAACGTCGCTCTTTACGCTTTTTATTGTTTAAAAAAATAAGAGTTGTGAGAAAGTCAAACTTTAGCGTAAAGAACGAGACGCTGAGGAGGGGACAGCCCCTTTCATATACGGAATAGTTTCTGTTCGTTTCAAGTTTTAGCGTCGTTCCTTACTTTCAGTTAAAAAAACTTGTTTTTTTTATTTCATTTTTGATCGTTTTTGTATTAATGCAGGTTTTGATATTGGCTCACCGTACATGAATAATTATAACAAAATTTGCATAATAATTTTACTTGATTAGTAAGACCAAACTTGATGAAACTTATATATTTGAAGTCAGCATTAAAATCTGATTCTTTTGATGTATCTATTGGTATCAAAATTCCGTTTTTTAGAGTTTCGGTTACCATTGAGCCGGGTCGCTCCTTACTTACAGTTCGTTACCACGAACTGTTTGAAGGAAAGGAGTTAGAGGATTAGCTCAGAGGTGTTGAAAAAATCACATTTTGGTCGCGATTTTTTGAGTGAGAGGATCCTTTGCCATGTGAAGATGGTTTTTATTTAAGGACTGTAAATTAGCAATTGCTTGTTGGTGTGCACAATTTTATGATACTGATAATGCTGCAGTGCCTCTGCTTTGGTCTTACATCTATCCGTATGGTATACCTCTTTGTTCTATCTAGTCCTTTTCCTTTGCATTGTAAATGTTCTAAGAGTTGCCACTAGTGCTATATTTGAGGAAAATTTTACCGAAATATCAATTTACCAGGTTACAGGTTACCAGTTTACTGGTGAATATACTCTACTGGTGTCTACCCTCTAGTATACTGTTGGCGTCCCCTTCTCTCTTTATTCTAAGATTTGGCACATGGGAAACATTTGAGGAAAAAGAAGATTTTTTCTCAAGTGACACATTGCTATTTTTAATACTTTCAGAGCTAACTTGAGCCTATCATCAGTCAATCCAAGTATTGATGGGGAGTCAAGAATAGGAACATTAACTAGACCTCATGAGTCTTCCTCAAGTAATATTGAAGTCCTTGGGGTGCCTGAATGAGACAGTCGACTCGTATCTAGTCCAACTGAATCAACTCAACAAAGAACACAGAAGCAAGCTCCTCAGCTCTCATCTTTTAGTTTAGATCCCATTCCAAATATCCGCCTAGAGGGTCTAGAAGGAGGTAAGATAGCTATTCCTAGGTATCCATTTAAAGAGTTTCATATATCTATTAAGAGATAGTTCTTGGAGAAATTCATTTCGGTTTAGCTTCTGTAGAACTTAGAGCATATAAAACATAGGTTAATTTTGTCTTGCTACATTTCTGAAGCGGTTTGTTATAAATTTTTTTGCTGGGTCAAAATTTGCTTTGTTTTGTATGAAGAATTACAGTTGATTTTTTTTTCTAATGAAATGACTTGATAGTATTATTCTTGCTAATTGTATTATCTACATCAGGTGGTGTATTTATAAGGGCTTTGAGTTCAGAATAAACACACATACATGTACACTTTGGCCTTCTGATCAGACGCATAGTCAAAATTTTCTTTCAGAAGCGATCTAGTTCATTTTGGAAACAAGTTAGGAAGGGGTGGGTACAGCAAAGAGAATATGCTAAAGTTTAACTTTTTGTCATCATTTTTATAAGAACAACCTCTGAAACACAAATTTTTTGGTGTAAATGTCGTTTGCAACAGTCTTAATGAGAAAGTTATTGTTGCTATATTCACTCCCATTCTGCATAAATATGCAACTGATATCTATCAGGGTGATAGGAGTAAATGTGTTAAAGGAGCAGCTTTTTGGTTTTGTCAATTTTTTATTTTCTGCAAATCCAATTGCAGCTTTATTTTGAGAATGTAGTTGAGGTTTTGATGGATACTACGGACATCAAGCCAGATTGATAATTGTGGTATTACGTTTTGGAAAATTGCATATAAATCTTGTTGGAGGCCAGTAGGAACCTCTCATGAGCTCCCACGAGAACACATGTGCTGCCATCTACAATTTAGTTTAACGCCGACGGGGCACCATATATGGGCATAGAATCCCAGGAAGAACACATGTGCTGCCATCTACAATTGAGTCTAACGCCGACGGGACATAATTTATTCAAGGATTGTCGATCCACGAACGGGTCAATGACCCCTTTTTTCAAGGTCAATTTATTTGTTGTTTTCAAGTATATTGACTCCGGAGTAAAGTTTGCACGTGTGCATTAACGGTGGGGGAAATGTATTGATCTATAACTCATGACGGGGCACCATATATGGGCATAGAATACGGAACGATCACCGTGCTGCCATCTACAATTGAGTCTAACGCCAACGGGACATAATTTATTCAAGGATTATCGATCGAGTCTAATGAGGTCAAGGTCGATTTATTTGTTGTTGTTGTTGTTTGGCCAAGTGTAATGACACGAGGGGTGATTTACATAATCAGTGTGGAATGTATCGATCTAGGGGAGAGAATTTCCGAGAAATTGATTTGTTGGTGTTCGTCCAGGAGAATTGTCTCCGGGTGAAGTTTGCACATGCGCTTTCAAGGTCAATTGATTTTTTGGTGTTCTTCCAGGAGAATTGTCTCCAGGCGAAGTTTGCACATGCGCATTGACGGTGGGTAGAATGTTTTGATCTAGGACTCGAGGGGGAAGTGAATTTCCTAAAACTTGATTTACATAATCGGTGGGGAGAATGTACTGATTCACGAAAGGGGAACTAATTTGTTGTTTCTAAGGGGAATTATTGATTCAAGAAAGGGGAATTTATTTGTTGTTTCTAAGGGGAATTATTGATTCAAGAAAGGAGAATTTATTTGTTGTTTCTAAGGGGAATTATTGATTCACGAAAGGGAATTAGAAATGAAATCACTTGTTTCCTTGGAATTATGCAGGACTCTAAAAGAGATAAATTAATATTCTATTTTTGAATACGGCTTCTCAGGTTATCAATTGCTTGTTGGTGTGCACAACTTTATGATTCTGACAATTCTGCAGTGCCTCTGCTTTGGTCTTACATCTATCCGTATAGTATACCTTTTTGTTCTATCTAGTCCTTTTCCTTTGCATCGTAAATGTTCTAAGAGTTGCCACTATTGCTATATTTGAGGAAAATTTTACCGAAATATCAATTTACCAGGTTACAGGTTACCAGTTTACTGGTGAATATACTCTATTGGTGTCTACCCTCTAGTATACTGTTGGCGTCCCCTTGTCTCTTTATTCTAAGATTTGGCACATGGGAAACATTTGAGGAAAAAGAATATTTTTTCTCAAGTGAAACATTGCTATTTTTAATACTTTCAGAGCTAACTTTAGCCTGTCATCAGTCAATCCATGTATTGATGGGGAGTCACGAATAGGAACATTAATTAGACCTCATGAGTCTTCCTCAGGTAATATTTTATCCATTTAAAGAGTTTCATATACCTATTAAGAGATAGTTCTTGGCGAAATTCATTTCGGTTTAGTTTCTGTAGAACCTAGAGCATATAAAACATAGGTTAATTTTGTCTTGCTACATTTTTGAAGCGGTTTGTTATAATTTTTTTTTGCTGGGTCAAAATTTGCTTTGTTTTGTATGAAGAATTACAGTTGATTTTTTTTCTAATGAAATGACTTGATAGTATTATTCTTGCTATTTGTATTATCTACATCAGCTGGTGCATTTATAAAGGCTTTGAGTTCAGAATAAACACACATACATGTACACTTTGGCCTTCTGATCAGACACATAGTCAAAATTTTCTTTCAGAAGCGATCTAGTTCATTTTGGAAACAAGTTAGGAAGGGGTGGGTCCAGCAAAGGGAATATACTAAAGTTAAATTTTTGTCATCATTTTTATAAGAACAACCTCTGAAACACAAATTTTTTGGTGTAAATGTCGTTTGGAACAGTCTTAATGAGAAAGTTATTGTTGCTATATTCACTCCCATTCCGCATAAATATGCAACTGATATCTATCAGGGTGATAGGAGTAAATGTGTTAAACGAGCAGCTTTTTGGTCTTGTCAATTTTTTATTTTCTGCAAAGCCAATTGCAGCTTTATTTTGAGAATGTAGTTGAGGTGTTGATGGATACTACGGACATCAAGCCAGATTGATAAATGTGGTATTACGTTTTGGAAAATTGCATATAAATCTTGTTGGAGGCCAGTAGGAACCTATCATGAGCTCCCACGAGAACACATGTGCTGCCATCTACAATTTAGTTTAACGCCGACGGGGCACCATACATGGGCATAGAATCCCCAGGGAGAACACATGTGCTGCCATCTACAATTGAGTCTAACGCCGACGGGACATAATTTATTCAAGGATTATCGATCCACGAACGGGTCAATGACCCCTTTTTTAAGGTCGATTTATTTGTTGTTTTCAAGTATATTGACTCCGGAGTGAAGTTTGCACATGTGCATTAACGGTGGGGGAAATGTAGTGATCTATAACTCGTGACGGGGCACCAAATATGGGCATAGAATACGAAATGAACACCGTGCTGCCATCTACAATTGAGTCTAACGCCGACGGGACATAATTTATTCAAGGATTATCGATCGAGTCTAATGAAGTCAAGGTCGATTTATTTGTTGTTGTTGTTGTTTGGCCAAGTGTAATGACACGAGGGGTGATTTACATAATCAGTGTGGAATGTATTGATCTATGTATTGATTGATGGTGTTCGTCCAGGAGAATTGTCTCCGGGCGAAGTTTGCACATGCGCTTTCAAGTCAATTGATTTGTTGGTGTTTGTCCAGGAGAATTGTCTCCGGGTGAAGTTTGCACATGCGCATTGACGGTGGGGAGAATGTTTTGATCTAGGACTCGAGGGGGAAGTGAATTTCCGAGAACTTGATTTACATAATCGGTGGGAGAATGTATTGATTCACGAAAGGGGAATTAATTTGTTGTTTCTAAGAGGAATTATTGATTCAAGAAAGGGGAATTTATTTGTTGTTTCTAAGGGGAATTACTGATTCAAGAAAGGGGAATTTATTTGTTGTTTCTAAGGGGAATTATTGATTCACGAAAGGGAATTAGAAATGACATCACTTGTTTCCTTGGAATTATGCGGGACTCTAAAGAGATAAATTAATATTCTATTTTTAAATACGGCTTCTCAGGTTATTAGACTTAGCGATAAATTGATATTCTATCGAAGCCATAATAGTGTAACCAAGAACATCTTAGAGATGAAGAGATTTACGCGGGAAAGGGTTTCCTAGTAATTTCAATTTTGAAAGCGCAGGGATGCCAAAACAAAATGAACAAGCAGAAATTACGTTTAGGGATTATTTGGGCGAAACCATTTTGAGACTGATTTTAGAAGATGATTTAAGTGAAACCGTTTGAGGTATTTTAGAAGATGATTTTAGAAGATGATTTAGAAGATGATTTGAGGGTGAAACTCTGTGGTCGTTATAATACTCAAGTTCCATTTGAACAGTGTTGTGAGGTCCCCTACCCCAACAACCCCCCACCCCAAACCCCAAAAGGCCCCGCCTCACTAAAGGCCCCCCGGCCCCCTTCGGAACCCAAAAGGGCCCACAGGGCCCCAAAAGAGCCCCAGCCCCCCCCCAAATTTTTGCCCCCCCCCCCTATTTTTTAATACTTTTTAATTTGCGCATTTTGAGACAAAAAAGGGCCCCATCCCCCCAACTTTTGACTCCCCCTCCCATCATTAGTGTTTTGTCATGGTTTATCATGTCAAAGTTACATTCTCTTGATTTTTCAAAGTTCATTTTGGATTTCTTTCGTTGAAATGCAAGAGTTGGAATATTTCAGTAGTGTTTTGTCATGGTTAACCTTGTCACAGTTACATTCTCTTTATTTTTCAAAGTTCATTTTGAATTTCTTTCGTTGAAATGCAAAGTTGGAATATTTCAGTAGTGTTTTGTTGTGGTTTACCTTATCACTATTACATTCTCTTGATTTTTCAAAGTTCATTTTGAATTTCTTTCGTTGAAATGCAAGAGTTGGAATATTTCAGTAGTGTTTTGTCGTGGTTTACCTTGTCACAGTTACATTCTCTTGATTTTTCAAAGTTCATTTGGAATTTCTTTCATTGAAATGCAAGAGTTGGAATATTTCAGTAGTGTTTTGTCGTGGTTTACCTTGTCACAGTTACATTCTCTTGATTTTTCAAAGTTCATTTTGGATTTCTTTCGTTGAAATGCAAGAGTTGGAATATTTCAGTAGTGTTTTTTCATGGTTTACCTTGTCGCAGTTACATTCTCTTGATTTTTCAAAGTTCATTTTGAATTTCTTTCGTTGAAATGCAAGAGTTGGAATATTTCAGTAGTGTTTTGTCGTGGTTTAGCTTGTCACAGTTACATTCTCTCGATTTTTCAAAGTTCATTTGAATTTCTTTCATTGAAATGCAAGAGTTGGATTATTTCAGTAGTGTTTTGTCGTGGTTTACCATTTCACAGTTACATTCTCTTGATTTTTCAAAGTTCATTTTCGATTTCTTTCGTTGAAATGCAAGAGTTGGAATATTTCAGTAGTGTTTTGTTATGATTTACATTATCACAGTTACATTCTCTTAATTTTTCAAAGTTCATTTTGAATTTCATCGTTTCTTCTTATGTGTTGAAATGCAAGAGTTGGAACATTTCAGTAGTGTTTTGTCATGATTTACCTTGTCACAGTTACATTCTCTTGGTTTTTCAAAGTTCATTTTGGATTTCTTTCGTTGAAATGCAAGAGTTGGAATATTTCAGTAGTGTTTTGTCTTGGTTTACCTTGTCACAATTACATTCTCTTGATTTTTCAAAGTTCATTTTGAATTTCTTTCATTGAAATGCATGAGTTGGATTATTTCAGTAGTGTTTTGTCGTGGTTTACCTTGTCACAGTTAAAATTCTTTTGATTTTGAAAGTTCATTGTGGATTTCTTTCATTGAAATGCAAGAGTTGGAATATTTCAGTAGTGTTTTGTCGTGGTTTACCTTGTCACAGTTACATTCTCTTGATTTTTCAAAGTTCATTTTGGATTTCTTTCATTGAAATGCAAGAGTTGGAATATTTCAGTAGTGTTTTGTCGTGGTTTACCTTGTCACAGTTACACTCTCTTGATTTTTCAAGTTCATTTTGAATTTCTTTCGTTGAAATGCAAGAGTTGGAATATTTCAGTAGTGTCTTGTCATGGTTTACCTTGTCACAGTTACATTCTCTTGATTTTTCCAAGTTCATTTTGGATTTTTTTCGTTGAAATGCAAGAGTTGGAATATTTCAGTAGTGTTTTGTCGTGCTTTACCTTGTCACAATTACATTCTCTTGAATTTTCAAAGTTCATTTTGGATTTCTTTCATTGAAATGCAAGAGTTGGAATATCTCAGTAGTGTTTTGTCATGGTTTACCTTGTCACATTTACATTCTCTTGTTTTTTCAAAGTTCATTTTGAATTTCATTCGTTGAAATGCACGAGTTGGAATATTTCAGTAGTGTTTTGTCATGGTTTACCTTGTCACAGTTACATTCTCTTGATTTGTCAAAGTTCATTTTGGATTTATTTCGTTGAAATGCAAGAGTTGGAATATTTCAGTAGTGTTTTGTCGTGGTTTACCTTGTCACAGTTACATTCTCTTGATTTTTCAAAGTTCATTTTGAATTTCTTTCGTTGAAATGCAAGAGTTGGAATATTTCAGTAGTGTTTTGTCGTGGTTTACCTTGTCACAGTTACATTCTCTTGTATTTTCAAAGTTCATTTTGAATTTCTTTCATTGAAATGCAAGAGTTGGAATATTTCAGTAGTGTTTTGTCGTGGTTTACCTTGTCACAGTTACATTCTCTCGATTTTTCAAAGTTCATTTGAATTTCTTTCATTGAAATACAAGAGTTGGAATATTTCAGTAGTGTTTTGTCGTGGTTTACCTTGTCACAGTTACATTCTCTTGATTTTTCAAAGTTCATTTTGGATTTCTTTCATTGAAATGCAAGAGCTGGAATATTTCAGTAGTGTTTTGTTGTGGTTTACCTTGTCACAGTTACATTCTCTTGATTTTTCAAAGTTCATTTTCGATTTCTTTCGTTGAAATGCAAGAGTTGGAATATTTCAGTAGTGTTTTGTCATGGTTTACCTTGTCACAGTTACATTCTCTTGATTTTTCAAAGTTCATTTTGGATTTCTTTCGTTGAAATGCAAGAGTTGGAATATTTCAGTAGTGTTTTGTCGTGGTTTACCTTGTCACAGTTACATTCTCTTGATTTTCAAAGTTCATTTTGAATTTCTTTCATTGAAATGCAAGAGTTGGATTATTTCAGTAGTGTTTTGTCGTGGTTTACCTTGTCACAGTTACATTCTCTTGATTTTCAAAGTTCATTGTGGATTTCTTTCATTGAAATGCAAGAGTTGGAATATTTCAGTAGTGTTTTGTCGTGGTTTACCTTGTCACAGTTACATTCTCTTGATTTTTCAAAGTTCATTTTGAATTTCTTTCATTGAAATGCAAGAGTTGGAATATTTCAGTAGTGTTTTGTCGTGGTTTACCTTGTCACAGTTACATCTCTTGATTTTTCAAAGTTCATTTTGAATTTCTTTCGTTGAAATGCAAGAGTTGGAATATTTCAGTAGTGTTTTGTCGTGGTTTACCTTGTCACAGTTACATTCTCTTGATTTTTCAAAGTTCATTTTGGATTTCTTTCGTTGAAATGCAAGAGTTGGAATATTTCAGTAGTGTTTTGTCGTGGTTTACCTTGTCACAGTTACATTCTCTTGATTTTTCAAAGTTCATTTTGAATTTCTTTCGTGAAATGCAAGAGTTGGAATATTTCAGTAGTGTTTTGTCGTGGTTTACCGTGTCACAGTTACATTCTCTTGATTTTCAAAGTTCATTTTGAATTTCTTTCATTGAAATGCATGAGTTGGAATATTTCAGTAGTGTTTTGTCGTGGTTTACCTTGTCACAGTTACATTCTCTCGATTTTTCAAAGTTCATTTGAATTTCTTTCATTGAAATGCAAGAGTTGGAATATTTCAGTAGTGTTTTGTCGTGGTTTACCTTGTCACAGTTACATTCTCTTGATTTTTCAAAGTTCATTTTGGATTTCTTTCATTGAAATGCAAGAGTTGGAATATTTCAGTAGTGTTTTGTCATGGTTTACCTTGTCACAGTTACATTCTCTTGATTTTTCAAAGTTCATTTTGGATTTCTTTAGTTGAAATGCAAGAGTTGGAATATTTCAGTAGTGTTTTGTTGTGGTTTACCTATGTCACAGTTACATTCTCTTGATTTTTCAAAGTTCATTTTGGATTTCTTTCATTGAAATGCAAGAGTTGGAATATTTCAGTAGTGTTTTGTCGTGGTTTACCTTGTCACAGTTACATTCTCTTGATTTTTCAAAGTTCATTTTGGATTTCTTTCATTGAAATGCAAGAGTTGGAATATTTCAGTAGTGTTTTGTTGTGCTTTACCTTGTCACAGTTACATTCTCTTGATTTTTCAAAGTTCATTTTGAATTTCTTTCATTGAAATGCAAGAGTTGGAATATTTCAGTAGTGTTTCGTCGTGGTTTACCTTGTCACAGTTACATTCTCTTGATTTTTCAAAGTTCATTTTCGATTTCTTTCGTTGAAATGCAAGAGTTGGAATATTTCAGTAGTGTTTTGTTATGGTTTACCTTGTCACAGTTACATTCTCTTGATTTTTCAAAGTTCATTTTGAATTTCTTTCGTTGAAATGCAAGAGTTGGAATATTTCAGTAGTGTTTGTCGTGGTTTACCTTGTCACAGTTACATTCTCTTGATTTTTCAAAGTTCATTTGGATTTCTTTCATTGAAATGCAAGAGTTGGAATATTTCAGTAGTGTTTTGTCGTGGTTTACCTTGTCGCAGTTACATTCTCTTGATTTTCAAAGTTCATTGTGGATTTCTTCTCATTGAAATGCAAGAGTTGGAATATTTCAGTAGTGTTTTGTCGTGGTTTACCTTGTCACAGTTACATTCTCTTGATTTTTCAAAGTTCATTTTGGATTTCTTTCATTGAAATGCAAGAGTTGGAATATTTCAGTAGTGTTTTGTCATGGTTTACCTTGTCACAGTTACATTCTCTTGATTTTTCAAAGTTCATTTTGAATTTCTTTCGTTGAAATGCAAGAGTTGGAATATTTCAGTAGTGTTTTGTCATGGTTTACCTTGTCACAGTTACATTCTCTTGATTTTTCAAAGTTCATTTTGGATTTCTTTCGTTGAAATGCAAGAGTTGGAATATTTCAGTAGTGTTTTGTCGTGGTTTACCTTGTCACATTTACATTCTCTTGTTTTTTCAAAGTTCATTTTGAATTTCATTCGTTGAAATGCACGAGTTGGAATATTTCAGTAGTGTCTTGTCATGGTTTACCTTGTCACAGTTACATTCTCTTGATTTGTCAAAGTTCATTTTGGATTTATTTCGTTGAAATGCAAGAGTTGGAATATTTCAGTAGTGTTTTGTCGTGGTTTACCTTGTCACAATTACATTCTCTTGATTTTTCAAAGTTCATTTTGAATTTCTTTCGTTGAAATGCAAGAGTTGGAATATTTCAGTAGTGTTTTGTCGTGGTTTACCGTGTCACAGTTACATTCTCTGTATTTTCAAAGTTCATTTTGAATTTCTTTCATTGAAATGCATGAGTTGGAATATTTCAGTAGTGTTTTGTCGTGGTTTACCTTGTCACAGTTACATTCTCTCGATTTTTCAAAGTTCATTTGAATTTCTTTCATTGAAATACAAGAGTTGGAATATTTCAGTAGTGTTTTGTCGTGGTTTACCTTGTCACAATTACATTCTCTCGATTTTTCAAAGTTCATTTTGGATTTCTTTCATTGAAATGCAAGAGCTGGAATATTTCAGTAGTGTTTTGTTGTGCTTTACCTTGTCACAGTTACATTCTCTTGATTTTTCAAAGTTCATTTTCGATTTCTTTCGTTGAAATGCAAGAGTTGGAATATTTCAGTAGTGTTTTGTTATGATTTACATTATCACAGTTACATTCTCTTACTTTTTCAAAGTTCATTTTGGATTTCTTTCGTTGAAATGCAAGAGTTGGAATATTTCAGTAGTGTTTTGTCGTGGTTTACCTTGTCACAATTACATTCTCTTGATTTTCAAAGTTCATTTTGAATTTCTTTCATTGAAATGCATGAGTTGGATTATTTCAGTAGTGTTTTGTCGTGGTTTACCTTGTCACAGTTAAAATTATCTTGATTTTCAAAGTTCATTGTGGATTTCTTTCATTGAAATACAAGAGTTGGAATATTTCAGTAGTGTTTTGTCGTGGTTTACATTGTCACAGTTACATTCTCTTGATTTTTCAAAGTTCATTTTGAATTTCTTTCATTGAAATGCAAGAGTTGGAATATTTCAGTAGTGTTTTGCCATGGTTTACTTTGTCACATTTACACTCTCTTGATTTTTCAAAGTTCATTTTGAATTTCTTTCGTTGAAATGCAAGATTTGGAATATTTCAGTAGTGTCTTGTCATGGTTTACCTTGTCACAGTTACATTCTCTTGATTTTTCAAAGTTCATTTTGGATTTATTTCGTTGAAATGCAAGAGTTGGAATATTTCAGTAGTGTTTTGTCGTGGTTTACCTTGTCACAATTACATTCTCTTGATTTTTCAAAGTTCATTTTGAATTTCTTTCGTGAAATGCAAGAGTTGGAATATTTCAGTAGTGTTTTGTCGTGGTTTACCGTGTCACAGTTACATTCTCTGTATTTTCAAAGTTCATTTTGAATTTCTTTCATTGAAATGCATGAGTTGGAATATTTCAGTAGTGTTTTGTCGTGGTTTACCTTGTCACAGTTACATTCTCTCGATTTTTCAAAGTTCATTTGAATTTCTTTCATTGAAATGCAAGAGTTGGAATATTTCAGTAGTGTTTTGTCGTGGTTTACCTTGTTACAATTACATTCTCTCGATTTTTCAAAGTTCATTTTGGATTTCTTTCATTGAAATGCAAGAGCTGGAATATTTCAGTAGTGTTTTGTTGTGCTTTACCTTGTCACAGTTACATTCTCTTGATTTTTCAAAGTTCATTTTGGATTTCTTTAGTTGAAATGCAAGAGTTGGAATATTTCAGTAGTGTTTTGTTGTGGTTTACCTAGTCATAGTTACATTCTCTTGATTTTTCAAAGTTCATTTTGGATTTCTTTCATTGAAATACAAGAGTTGGAATATTTCAGTAGTGTTTTGTCGTGGTTTACCTTGTCACAGTTACATTCTCTTGATTTTTCAAAGTTCATTTGGATTTCTTTCATTGAAATGCAAGAGTTGGAATATATCAGTAGTGTTTTGTTGTGCTTTACCTTGTCACAGTTACATTCTCTTGATTTTTCAAAGTTCATTTTGAATTTCTTTCATTGAAATGCTTGAGTTGGATTATTTCAGTAGTGTTTCGTCGTGGTTTACCATTTCACAGTTACATTCTCTTGATTTTTCAAAGTTCATTTTCGATTTCTTTCGTTGAAATGCAAGAGTTGGAATATTTCAGTAGTGTTTTGTTATGATTTACATTATCACAGTTACATTCTCTTACTTTTTCAAAGTTCATTTTGAATTTCTATCGTTGAAATGCAAGAGTTGGAATATTTCAGTAGTGTCTTGTCATGGTTTACCTTGTCACAGTTACATTCTCTTGTTTTTCAAAGTTCATTTTGGATTTCTTTCGTTGAAATGCAAGAGTTGGAATATTTCAGTAGTGTTTTGTCGTGGTTTACCTTGTCACAATTACATTCTCTTGATTTTCAAAGTTCATTGTGGATTTCTCTCATTGAAATGCAAGAGTTGGAATATTTCAGTAGTGTTTTGTCGTGGTTTACATTGTCACAGTTACATTCTCTTGATTTTTCAAAGTTCATTTTGGATTTCTTTCATTGAAATGCAAGAGTTGGAATATTTCAGTAGTGTTTTGTCATGGTTTACCTTGTCACATTTACACTCTCTTGATTTTTCAAAGTTCATTTTGAATTTCTTTCGTTGAAATGCAAGAGTTGGAATATTTCAGTAGTGTTTTGTCATGGTTTACCTTGTCACAATTACATTCTCTTGATTTTTCAAAGTTCATTTTGAATTTCTTTCGTGAAATGCAAGAGTTGGAATATTTCAGTAGTGTTTTGTCGTGGTTTACCGTGTCACAGTTACATTCTCTTGATTTTCAAAGTTCATTTTGAATTTCTTTCATTGAAATGCATGAGTTGGAATATTTCAGTAGTGTTTTGTCGTGGTTTACCTTGTCACAGTTACATTCTCTCGATTTTTCAAAGTTCATTTGAATTTCTTTCATTGAAATGCAAGAGTTGGAATATTTCAGTAGTGTTTTGTCGTGGTTTACCTTGTCGCAGTTAAAATTATCTTGATTTTCAAAGTTCATTGTGGATTTCTTTCATTGAAATGCAAGAGTTGGAATATTTCAGTAGTGTTTTGTCGTGGTTTACATTGTCACAGTTACATTCTCTTGATTTTTCAAAGTTCATTTTGGATTTCTTCCATTGAAATGCAAGAGTTGGAATATTTCAGTAGTGTTTTGCCATGGTTTACCTTGTCACATTTACACTCTCTTGATTTTTCAAAGTTCATTTTGCATTTCTTTCGTTGAAATGCAAGATTTGGAATATTTCAGTAGTGTCTTGTCATGGTTTACCTTGTCACAGTTACATTCTCTTGATTTTTCAAAGTTCATTTTGGATTTATTTCGTTGAAATACAAGAGTTGGAATATTTCAGTAGTGTTTTGTCGTGGTTTACCTTGTCACAATTACATTCTCTTGATTTTTCAAAGTTCATTTTGAATTTCTTTCGTGAAATGCAAGAGTTGGAATATTTCAGTAGTGTTTTGTCGTGGTTTACCGTGTCACAGTTACATTCTCTTGATTTTCAAAGTTCATTTTGAATTTCTTTCATTGAAATGCATGAGTTGGAATATTTCAGTAGTGTTTTGTCGTGGTTTACCTTGTCACAGTTACATTCTCTCGATTTTTCAAAGTTCATTTGAATTTCTTTCATTGAAATGCAAGAGTTGGAATATTTCAGTAGTGTTTTGTCGTGGTTTACCTTGTCACAATTACATTCTCTCGATTTTTCAAAGTTCATTTGGATTTCTTTCATTGAAATGCAAGAGCTGGAATATTTTAGTAGTGTTTTGTTGTGCTTTACCTTGTCAAAGTTACATTCTCTTGATTTTTCAAAGTTGATTTTGGATTTCTTTCATTGAAATGCAAGAGTTGGAATATTTCAGTAGTGTTTTGTTGTGGTTTACCTAGTCATAGTTACATTCTCTTGATTTTTCAAAGTTCATTTTGGATTTCTTTCATTGAAATGCAAGAGTCGGAATATTTCAGTAGTGTTTTGTCGTGGTTACCTTGTCACAGTTACATTCTCTTGATTTTTCAAAGTTCATTTTGGATTTCTTTCAGTGAAATGCAAGAGTTGGAATATATCCGTAGTGTTTTGTTGTGCTTTACCTTGTCACAGTTACATTCTCTTGGTTTTTCAAAGTTCATTTTGAATTTCTTTCATTGAAATGCTTGAGTTGGATTATTTCAGTAGTGTTTCGTCGTGGTTTACCATTTCACAGTTACATTCTCTTGATTTTTCAAAGTTCATTTTCGATTTCTTTCGTTGAAATGCAAGAGTTGGAATATTTCAGTAGTGTTTTGTTATGATTTACATTATCACAGTTACATTCTCTTACTTTTTCAAAGTTCATTTTGAATTTCTATCGTTGAAATGCAAGAGTTGGAATATTTCAGTAGTGTCTTGTCATGGTTTACCTTGTAACAGTTACATTCTCTTGGTTTTTCAAAGTTCATTTTGGATTTCTTTCGTTGAAATGCAAGAGTTGGAATATTTCAGTAGTGTTTTGTCGTGGTTTACCTTGTCACAATTACATTCTCTTGATTTTCAAAGTTCATTTTGAATTTCTTTCATTGAAATGCATGAGTTTGATTATTTCAGTTGTGTTTTGTCGTGGTTTACCTTGTCACAGTTAAAATTATCTTGATTTTCAAAGTTCATTGTGAATTTCTTTCATTGAAATGCAAGAGTTGGAATATTTCAGTAGTGTTTTGTCGTGGTTTACCTTGTCACAGTTACATTCTCTTGATTTTTCAAAGTTCATTTTGGATTTCTTTCATTGAAATGCAAGAGTTGGAATATTTCAGTAGTGTTTTGCCATGGTTTACCTTGTCAAATTTACACTCTCTTGATTTTTCAAAGTTCATTTTGAATTTCTTTCGTTGAAATGCAAGAGTTGGAATATTTCAGTAGTGTCTTGTCATGGTTTACCTTGTCAAAGTTACATTCTCTTGATTTTTCAAAGTTCATTTTGGATTTCTTTGTTGAAATGCAAGAGTTGGAATATTTCAGTAGTGTTTTGTCGTGCTTTACCTTGTCACAATTACATTCTCTTGATTTTTCAAAGTTCATTTTGGATTTCTTTCATTGAAATGAAAGAGTTGGAATATCTCAGTAGTGTTTTGTCATGGTTTACCTTTTCACATTTACATTCTCTTGTTTTTTCAAAGTTCATTTTGAATTTCTTTCGTTGAAATGCACGAGTTGGAATATTTCAGTAGTGTCTCTTCATGGTTTACCTTGTCACAGTTACATTCTCTTGATTTTTCAAAGTTCATTTTGGATTTATTTCGTTGAAATGCTAGAGTTGGAATATTTCAGTGTGTTTTGTCGTGGTTTACCGTGTCACAGTTACATTCTCTTGATTTTCAAAGTTCATTTTGAATTTCTTTCGTTGAAATGCAAGAGTTGGAATATTTCAGTAGTGTCTCTTCATGGTTTACCTTGTCACAGTTACATTCTCTTGATTTTTCAAAGTTCATTTTGAATTTCTTTCGTTGAAATGCAAGAGTTGGAATATTTCAGTAGTGTTTTGTCGTGGTTTACCGTGTCACAGTTACATTCTCTTGATTTTCAAAGTTCATTTTGAATTTATTTCATTGAAAAGCAAGAGTTGGAATATTTCAGAAGTGTTTTGTTGTGGTTTACCTTGTCACAGTTACATTCTCTTGATTTTTCAAAGTTCATTTTGGATTTCTTTCATTGAAATGAAAGAGTTGGAATATCTCAGTAGTGTTTTGTCATGGTTTACCTTGTCACATTTACATTCTCTTGTTTTTTCAAAGTTCATTTTGAATTTCTTTCGTTGAAATGCACGAGTTGGAATATTTCAGTAGTGTCTCTTCATGGTTTACCTTGTCACAGTTACATTCTCTTGATTTTTCAAAGTTCATTTTGGATTTCTTTCGTTGAAATGCAAGAGTTGGAATATTTCAGTAGTGTTTTGTCGTGGTTTACCTTGTCACAGTTACATTCTCTTGATTTTTCAAAGTTCATTTTGAATTTCTTTCGTTGAAATGCAAGAGTTGGAATATTTCAGTAGTGTTTTGTCGTGGTTTACCTTGTCACAGTTACATTCTCTTGATTTTTCAAAGTTCATTTTGAATTTCTTTCATTGAAATGCAAGAGTTGGAATATTTCAGTAGTGTTTTGTCGTGGTTTACCTTGTCACAGTTACATTCTCTTGATTTTTCAAAGTTCATTTGAATTTCTTTCATTGAAATGCAAGAGTTGGAATATTTCAGTAGTGTTTTGTCGTGGTTTACCTTGTCACAGTTACATTCTCTTGATTTTTCAAAGTTCATTTTGAATTTCTTTCGTTGAAATGCAAGAGTTGGAATATTTCAGTAGTGTTTTGTTGTGGTTTACCTTGTCACAGTTACATTCTCTTGATTTTTCAAAGTTCATTTTGGATTTCTTTCATTGAAATGCAAGAGTTGGAATATTTCAGTAGTGTTTTGTCGTGGCTTTACCTTGTCACAGTTACATTCTCTTGATTTTTCAAAGTTCATTTTGGATTTCTTTCGTTGAAATGCAAGAGTTGGAATATTTCAGTAGTGTTTTGTCGTGGTTTACCTTGTCACAGTTACATTCTCTTGATTTTTCAAAGTTCATTTTGGATTTCTTTCATTGAAATGCAAGAGTTGGAATATTTCAGTAGTGTTTTGTCGTGGTTACCTTGTCACAGTTACATTCTCTTGATTTTTCAAAGTTCATTTTGAATTTCTTTCATTGAAATGCAAGAGTTGGAATATTTCAGTAGTGTTTTGTCATGGCTTTACCTTGTCACAGTTACATTCTCTTGATTTTTCAAAGTTCATTTGGATTTCTTTCGTTGAAATGCAAGAGTTGGAATATTTCAGTAGTGTTTTGTCGTGGTTTACCTTGTCACATTTACATTCTCTTGATTTTTCAAAGTTCATTTTGGACTTTCTTTCATTGAAATGCAAGAGTTGGAATATTTCAGTAGTGTTTTGTCGTGGTTTACCTTGTCACAGTTACATTCTCTTGATTTTTCAAAGTTCATTTTGAATTTCTTTCGTTGAAATGCAAGAGTTGGAATATTTCAGTAGTGTTTTGTCTTGGTTTACCTTGTCACAGTTACATTCTCTTGATTTTTCAAAGTTCATTTTGGATTTCTTTCGTTGAAATGCAAGAGTTGGAATATTTCAGTAGTGTTTTGTTGTGGCTTTACCTTGTCACAGTTACATTCTCTTGATTTTTCAAAGTTCATTTTGAATTTCTTTCGTTGAAATGCAAGAGTTGGAATATTTCAGTAGTGTTTGTCGTGGTTTACCTTGTCACAGTTACATTCTCTTGATTTTTCAAGTTCATTTTGGATTTCTTTCATTGAAATGCAAGAGTTGGAATATTTCAGTAGTGTTTGTCGTGGTTTACCTTGTCACAGTTACATTCTCTTGATTTTTCAAAGTTCATTTTGAATTTCTTTCATTGAAATGCAAGAGTTGGAATATTTCAGTAGTGTTTTGTCGTGGTTTACCTTGTCACAGTTACATTCTCTTGATTTTTCAAAGTTCATTTTGGATTTCTTTCGTTGAAATGCAAGAGTTGGAATATTTCAGTAGTGTTTTGTTGTGGTTTACCTAGTCACAGTTACATTCTCTTGATTTTTCAAAGTTCATTTTGGATTTCTTTCATTGAAATGCAAGAGTTGGAATATTTCAATAGTGTTTTGTTGTGGTTTACCTTGTCACAGTTACATTCTCTTGATTTTTCAAAGTTCATTTTGGATTTCTTTCATTGAAATGCAAGAGTTGGAATATTTCAGTAGTGTTTTGTCGTGGTTACCTTGTCACAGTTACATTCTCTTGATTTTTCAAAGTTCATTTTGAATTTCTTTCATTGAAATGCAAGAGTTGGAATATTTCAGTAGTGTTTTGTCGTGGTTTACCTTGTCACAGTTACATTCTCTTGATTTTTCAAAGTTCATTTGGATTTCTTTCATTGAAATGCAAGAGTTGGAATATTTCAGTAGTGTTTTGTCGTGGTTATACCATTGTCACAGTTACATTCTCTTGATTTTTCAAAGTTCATTTTGATTTCTTTCATTGAAATGCAAGAGTTGGAATATTTCAAGTAGTGTTTTGATATGGTTTACCTTGTCACAGTTACATTCTCTTGATTTTTCAAAGTTCATTTTGAATTTCTTTCATTGAAATGCAAGAGTTGGAATATTTCAGAAGTGTTTTGTTGTGGTTTACCTTGTCACAGTTACATTCTCTTGATTTTTCAAAGTTCATTTTGAATTTCTTTCATTGAAATGCAAGAGTTGGAATATTTCAGCAGTGTTTTGTCGTGGTTTACCTTGTCACACTTACATTCTCTTTATTTTTCAAAGTTAATTTTGAATTTCTTTCTTGAAATGCAAGAGTTGGAATATTTCAGTAGTGTTTTGTCGTGGTTTATCTTGTCACAGTTACATTCTCTTGATTTTTCAAAGTTCATTTTGAATTTCTTTCGTTGAAATGCAAGAGTTGGAATATTTCAGTAGTGTTTTGTCGTGGTTTATCTTGTCACAGTTACATTCTCTTGATTTTTCAAAGTTCATTTGGATTTCTATCGTTGAAATGCAAGAGTTGGAATATTTCAGTAGTGTTTTGTCGTGGTTTACCTTGTCACAGTTACATTCTCTTGATTTTTCAAAGTTCATTTTGGATTTCTTTCATTGAAATGCAAGAGTTGGAATATTTCAGTAGTGTTTTGTCTGTGTTTACCTTGTCACAGTTACATTCTCTTGATTTTTCAAAGTTCATTTTGAATTTCTTTCGTTGAAATGCAAGAGTTCGAATATTTCACTTGTGTTTTGTTGTGCTTTACCTTGTCACAGTTACATTCTCTTGATTTTTCAAAGTTCATTTCGGATTTCTTTCATTGAAATGCAAGAGTTGGAATATTTCAGTAGTGTTTTGTTGTGCTTTACCTTGTCACAGTTCCATTCTCTTGATTTTTCAAAGTTCATTTTGGATTTCTTTCGTTGAAATGCAAGAGTTCGAATATTTCAGTTGTGTTTTGTTGTGCTTTACCTTGTCACAGTTACATTCTCTTGATTTTTCAAAGTTCATTTCGGATTTCTTTCATTGAAATGCAAGAGTTGGAATATTTCAGTAGTGTTTTGTTGTGCTTTACCTTGTCACACTTACATTCTCTTGATTTTTCAAAATTCATTTTGGATTTCTTTTATTGAAATGCAAGAGTTGATATCAAATTTAAAAAACACTCTTTCTCTCTCTCTCTCTCTCTCTTTCGCTTTCTCTTGTCGTATGTAAAAGTTTAAACATTAAAAATCTGTCGATTCTTAAAGACATTTGCAACTTCAAGGGAGGCTATATCTTCTAATATAAGGTCACTCGGGGACCAATTATTTTAACCTTGTTTGTCTCTCACTTGTTTAATTTGGTGATCGTTACGACCAAAAATCTCCAAGGCTGAGTTTATTATGTTTGAAAGATGTATGCAAGGAATTGTTAAAATTAGAAATGATCAGCTAGTTATCATGGTTGCAGCCGTAGCTGCAATGTAGTAAATAGCGAACAGTAGTCCATAGTAATCAAATTTAAAAAACATTCTTTCTCTCTCTCTCTCTTCCTCTCTCTCTCTCTCTCTCTCTCTTTCTCTTTCTCTTGTCATATGTAAAAGTTTAAACATTAACAATCTGTCCATTCTTAAAGACATTTGCAACTTCAAGGGAGGCTATATCTTCTATGGTCACTCGGGACCAATTATTTTAACCTTGTTTGTCTCTCACTTGTTTAATTTAGCGTTCAATCCCAAATGTCTCCAAGGCTGAGTTTATTATGTTTGAAAGATGTATGCAAGGAATTGTTAAAATTAGAAATGATCAGCTAGTTATCATGGTTGCAGCAGTAGCCGCAATGTAGTAAATAGCGCACAGTAGTCCATAGTAATCAAATTCTAAAAACATTCTTTATCTCTCTCTCTCTCTCTCTTTCTCTTTCTCTTGTCGTATGTAAAATTTTAAACATTAACTATCTGTCAATTCTTAAAGACATTTGCAACTTCAAGGGAGGCTATATCTTCTATGGTCACTCGGGACCAATTATTTTAACCTTGTTTGTCTCTCACTTGTTTAATTTAGCGTTCAATCCCAAATCTCTCCAAGGCTGAGTTTATTATGTTTGAAAGATGTATGCAAGGAATTGTTAAAATTAGAAACGATCAGCTAGTTATCATGGTTGCAGCAGTAGCTGCAATGTAGTATGCAGCAGTATTCGTTATTATTTCTGCTCATCTTTGATTTAGTGTAGCAGCTCTTTATTTTTAGTTGAAAAATCTCCTTTGTGGAAAAAAAGTTTTTGTCACTCTAACAAATATATCATTAGACATAAGTTTACAGAAAATTTAAGTTTGAACAATTATTCGTTATTGTTTCTGCTCGTCTTAGATTTAGTGTAGCAGCTCTTTACTTTTAGTTGAAAAATTTACTTTGTGGAAAAATAGTTTTTGTCGCTCTAACAAGTATATCATTAGACATAAGTTCACAGAAAATTTAAGTTTAAATAATTATTCGTTATTATTTCTGCTCGTCTTTGATTTAGTGTAGCAGCTCTTTACTTTTAGTTGAAAAATGTCCTTTGTGGAAAACAAGTTTTTGTCACTCTAACAAATATATCATTAGACATAAGTTTACAGAAAATTTAAGTTTGAACAATTATTCGTTATTATTTCTGCTCGTCTTTGATTTAGTGTAGCAGCTCTTTACTTTTAGTTGAAAAACTTGGTTCTTAGAAAGGTTTTTGTCACTCTAAGAGTATATCATTAGACATAAGTTTACAGAAAATTTAAGTTTGAACAATTATTCGTTATTATTTCTACTCATCTTTGATTTAGTGTAGCAGCTCTTTACTTTTAGTTGAAAAACTTAGTTCTTGGAAAGGTTTTTTCCAGGTTTTATCATAGACATTAAATCTCATTCAGGCTTTTATCGATGACACTAAATCACGTTCCGTATGTAAAAAAAAACATCCGGCTAATTGATGAATTTTAGACATGAAAATTATGGAACTCTACATTTATATAAAAATCAAAAACATGAAAATTATATAATGTAAATGCATATTTCAAAGAAATAATAGCCTTCTTAATAATTTAATATACTTTTATTTCAGAACTCTGTAATGAAGCCCGAAGGAGGATTGTACTATCCTCATAACCCTGATGATATAGTCAGGGATGGTAGATGCTATTGGTGTAAACAGTGGAACTGGATTTTGATATGGTGAGGTATACGAAGATACGAATCTACATATAAGTGTAGAACGTGTAATAAATATACTTTGCTTTGCGGCTATCATCACGATAGATTAGATATTTTTGTATAAATTAAATAAAATCAATAAGTTCTTGCATTTGAGTATTGAGAATATTAGAAAGGTCATAGAATTCAATATGAAATCTCAAAGTATCGTTTTATACCCTCCACCTCCGCGCATGTAACCTTAAATATGAATAAAAACTCAACTTTATTAGAAAAATATATAAAAATTAACCTTAAAAACATGCAAAAATGACTGAACTTCTATTCGTTTTGAAATAACTCCATGATACCTGGCTCCACCTCCAAAAATCTGAAACTGAGACATTTCGGTGAAGAACTAAATATCTAAAGATGAAATATGTCTATTTCTGCTCGGAAACTCTCTCGGTGGGAGGCTAAATAATGAACGAAGCACTGATTCTCCTAGATCCCTCTCCCTCATGATTTTAATAATAATTCATGTGGGATTTGTCGTTGAAAAATATCAATTTTGTTACTTTCAGTTAAAAAATAGGGCCTTCTAGATTCTGAGTAACTCATTCCCTCCCCCTATTTTCCGAGGGGTGTTGGCGCACTGACGGCATTGTGACACTTTGGTGATGGTTAATCGGAGTTCTCGTTGACGGTTTTCGGTTGATGTGCCGTCGTTTTCATTAATACCACTCAATTTTCAGGGTTGTCCCCCCCCCCTTTTTTCATAAATTGGACATTAAATTACGTACAGGCTTTTACCAAGAACATTAAATCTCATACAGGCTTTTACCAAGGACATTAAATCTCGCCCGTATGTAAAAAAAAAACATATCCGGCTAATTGATGAATTTTAGACATGAAAATCATGGATATATTGAAAAATATTAAGTAATCCTGTTTATTACGTTTATAAGAAACCCCTGAGTATATAAAAGAAGGTCAAACCATTCCAGTGAGCTTTTTTAATCATAGTGCTCAAGATGGAGATAATGTATTGTTCGAGTGGGAGCTCACCAGAAGCGATGAGGTTCTTCTTTGTGATGCTAGTGTCGATTCTACAGATTGTATTATGGAAGCTCATTACATGGGTCTTGGGGGGGCCTTTGGGGTTGGGCTAGGGGACCTCAAAACACTGTTCAAATGGAACTTGTACATTATAACGACCACAGAGTTTCACCCGTGTGTTCCCTGACATGCTGAATCTGAAAGTGTGATTTCAGAGAAATTCTTTAACCTTTTAGAGTAACTTATCATTTAGGGTTCTCTAGCGTGCTGAACCTGAAAGTGTGTTCCCAGACATGTTGAATCTGAAAGTATAATTTTCATGGCGATGAACTATTCTAATGAATAAAAACGGCTGAGGCTTAAGATATTTATTGCTTAAACACATTTAAAAACATTTGAAACCCAAATGTGAAACTTTCCGTAAAATCTGAACTAATAAAGGTTTTTGACCGTAAACTCTAGTTTTTCAATCATAATGTTCTCAATCTATTTAGGATGTATGGAGCGAGTGGGAGCTCACAGTTGAGCAGGAGTTTTTTCTTTGTACTAGTACAGCAATTGATGCTACTGACGATGTGCTAGAAGTACATTATACGGAGGAGGATGGTCTGTCATATACGTCAGAGGATCTAGTGAGGAGGGGGCCTTCGGGCCGAATGTGTATTGAAGATGACGAGCGATTGGTACCTGGTTTATCATCAATTAGAGTACGTGAAGATTTATTTGAGGAGATGCCCCCTTTGATTGATATATCAATAAATGATAAGGAGATTGAATGTATACCACCCCCTCTGGTAGATATAATGGTAGTGGAGGATAATGATAGTGATGTTGAGATAACTGAACCAGACATTGTATATTTTAAAAACCATTGTAAATATTGATATTTCAAATGAGTAAATGATTAGAAGAATGATTTATTTTTATTTTTGATAGAAAACTTGACTGTGGACTGATAGTACTCTATTGGGATGATCTAATCAAACTGAACTATTCATGTACAGAAGTCTCTGCTGGTATCCTTATTCTATACATATCTAGTAGGAGAATATAAATATAATATAAACAAATTTATTGCATGATTACAATATAAAACTCATTAGGCATAACAATAATTAGATTTATCGTTAAGTGATATATGAGAACTCTTCCACCACGGTTTTCATTGTTTAAAATCCATTCCATAGAATAACCTCTTATGTTGTCTCTTAATGGTCCACTTTTTCTCTTCTCTTAGAACATATTCATCATAATATTCAGTGTTATATACTTAAAAGCAGTTTCTCCACATTTATTGTGACAATCCACGTCTGAACGACTTTCTAGTGGAAAATATCCTCTCAGACCAGTATAATATTGATTTCAGTGCCCTAAGAGTAAAGTGCTTAAAAAATGTTTGTGAATTTGTTTATTAATAAAATGCGTATATATACAACAATGTCTTTAAATCTTCACTTTAGATTTCTTCTTCGGTGTATAGGCAACTGTCGTGAATCACTAATGTCGGTAAATCATTTGGATTCACTGTATATTAATCTTGATTGGCTGCAAAGCCAGGGTCACATTTTCTACAATACAATGTAACTTCACTCTTGTCATATCTCTTTGTATAGTCAATGATACTATTTGCATTCAAATTATGAAATTCACGAGTTTCAAACTGTCTATTTGAATAAATATCACATACAGTGTTTCCAAATGGTGAATCACATTCGGTAACTGCCAAATAAAAATCAACTTGGTTTATAGTCATAATAGGCAGTGTCATCACAACGATGACGTAGAAACCAAATTGTCTTGTTACCCCAACAGTTGAATCGTAGACCAGATTCTTCCTCCCAGAATAATTTAAATCCACGACGATGCCAATCTCATAGAAATAAACAAAAATCACGTTTGGGATTCTTTCCAATCATAGCGGGGTAAGTATTCTCCAATGATCACATTTGTCATAGTGACAATTGGAGCACAGATGTCCTCTAGGGTGAGAGTCACAAATCTCTTCAAGACATTAATTACATCCTTTAATTTGTACTGCATAGCCTCTATGTAATTTACAATGATTACATAATTTACACTTTTCACTATAGTCATCAATAATTGTACAATTCTCACATTGAGTCCAACTGCCAAGAGTGTACATGCATAGTGGACATGTATAGAACATTTTTCGGTTTCCGATGTCAACTCTCTCTCACAGCTAAAACGAAACTGTTCGTCCCTGTTGACGGATAAATTCAGGGTGGAGGAATGGGAGAGGATTAACTCTGTGACGTCACCTCTTTCGAATGGTGGGGGGAGCCATCTACATTGAATCTATTGGCAATGTTTTCAAAAGTGTATCCACGATATTATTCTGCTTTGTTCCAATTAATATATCAATAAATTGAGTATAAGCATTTGAGTCACATCGACAAAGCTTCATACAATAGTCCAATGGGGGAGAATCAGTTTTCATCATATTGTCAAGTGTTCCTTGAGAGAATATCCTGCGTTAAAGAGATATCTCGAGAAAATCGTCAACCACAATCAAATGTTTTTCCATAAACACCAGATTCGATCTAATTCTCTCTCTCTCAAATTTATTCATTTTTCAGTCCTTTCACTCTGACTGCTGACTCTAGACTGACCATGATTCGTTAGCCTAACATTCTAACAACAAAAAGAAAGGGAACATTTTCGATTTCGAAACAATTTTATTGGATAATTACAACAATATTAGTAGACATGTACAATTAGCGATACAGTTTATTGTCTTCGATATGTTTCACTTATGCACTTAAAGCACATTGAAGTCTATTCACATTTGCTATATCAACTTTTGCAGCGAAACATGATTGATCCTCCATTTTAAATTTGCTCAAGGATATCACATATCTTGCATACACTTCATCCCATTCGAGACAAAGCCGTGATCCTCTCGTGATTTCCACCACAATGTTTGGTGCTCTTGTATTATTGCTACCAACTCCACTATCAACTTCTAATAGGGTAAACATTCCACTCATCCTCAGCACAAATATATCCAAATGAGTAATGTCAAACTGTTTCTCACTCCTTTGAATTCCATTCATAGACTAATAAAAACTATAGCGAGAATCCTTTCCTGATATTCTCTGCAATCCTCTCCCGCTAATATTTCCGGCCCCCTGATTGGTTTAGAAGGAGACACGTGAATTTTTTCCCGTTATCGGATCAATAAAATTCCCCATCGATTACGCAATCAATGGCAGCACATGTGTTCTCCCTGGGGATTCTATGCCATATTTGGTGCGCCGTCGGCGTTAAACTAAATTGTAGATGGCAGCACATGTGTTCTCGTGGGAGCTCATGATAGGTTCCTACTGAGGCCTGAAGGTTGGTCCTTGAGCTGCAATATACATCGTTGGCCAGGTATCTCAATTTGAGTAAAAACTATTAAAGCAAGCAAGTAAGAAGGTATAATTTTCAAATAGACTAAATTATATAAATATTTAAAATTCGCGGTAGTTCCCTGGCCTCATTGCCAAAATGTTTTCTTACAGTAGAAAAAAGAAAAAATTCAAAGATCTATAAAGGAATATATTCTTATGGGCCTGATAGTGCTGCCATCTACAGCTGTTAAAAGTCTTTACTGTCCGTGATTTTAGTTGAGTTCGTAATTTATTTTCTTTGTCTGGGGTTGAGGCAGATGAGCGCTATCATTTGTATTCTCAACCTTGATAATTCTCTCATTGTTTAATTAATTGGATCTTACATTTTGCTTCTTTCTAAAGAGTGATTTTAGAAAGTCGGCCAATTGGAATAAAATTAACTTTCAAGCAAAGAGAGATGACTTTTTCACGCTGATGAATAATCCTTGAAGACTTGATAAAAATTTGATGTTCATTTTCTTCCCAAAATTTCGTTAGTGAGCTATAGTATTTTACACAATTTCGTGGTGCTGACAGCTTCATTGTTTTTGTTTCCATTCGAAAGAAAAGGGCTAAAAACTTTGCAAAACTCGGTGCAAAAGCAAGCTATAGGATCAAAGTGGGCCCCTAACCTCTCCGTCAAATTCGCCCCTTCCCTCGGCATAAACTTTTTATTAGAAACTTAGTTATGTTGAATCTTTTGAAGCAAAATCACGCCGGAATTTTCTATATGTTAAGATAAAGGCAAGTGGACGTACACTTCTCTGGCCCCCTTCTCCCTGCACCGGCCTCCAAGCATAAATTTCTTACAAAAATATGGGTATTTTTACGTTTTTTGAACCATAATCGCGCAAGGATTTCCTACCTGTATAATTTAGAACCGAAATCGGCCGGTTTCCTGTCCAGCACTCTGTGCCCATCCTGCTGACAAGTTTTTAGCAGAAAATTAGGCACGTTGCAATTGTTTCAACAGGAATCTTGTGAGAACTTATAATCTTTGGCCTATAATGGGAGGACTAAAGGGGTTAATGGGCCCTTCCAACACCCCTACTTCTCTCACATCCAACTTTTAAGTATAATGGTTGGCATGCTTCATTTTGGTTAACTCGAAAACGTGCAGCAATTTCCAATCGATGTGATTTAAGGTGCAAAGTGGACCTTTGGTCTCTCCAGAAGCTCTCTCACTTTGCTAGTTCTTTTGCAGGAAGGTAGGTATGTTGCTCTTTGTTTCTGCTGGAGTCATGCAAGAATTTTCAATCTGTACGATTAAAGAAACAAATAATAATAATTTTTATTCGTTCCATTTATCACACTGCAATAACATGGGGATCGTCAAACAAACTCAAAAAGAAAAGCACAAAAAGACAACACCAAAAAAACGCAAATGGTGAGCCATCACCTCAACTTCAGGACACTGTTGTTGCAACACCTGACGTAGTAGGGCACAAAGGATTTAAAAAAATCATGTCGTCGAGTGGTTAGGCGGGCATTTTAACAGTTTTTTTTCCCTCTTTCAGAGTTGCCAACCTTGTTTTGTATGCGTGGGTCTCTGAAGTAAATGGAGGCAATATCTCGGTGTTTTGAGGACTTCAGGATAGTAGCTTCCTCAGTATTTCATGCTTCCTTTTATCCTGGGTTGAGAGCTTGGGTTTGCTCAAGCTTTGTTCATAGTTTTGTCACCAAAGAGGGCCCCCCGTCTCTCCAGTACCCCTGCCTTCCCAATTCCTTACTTTTTAATTGAAATTTCAGCATGCTGTAACTCCTTAAGTTCGAGATCTGCCAAGATTTTTAACTTGTATGATTTGAGGCTCAATTGGATCCATGCCCTCCCCCCCTTCTGTCCCTGAAAATGTTTTGGCAAAACCGTGTTGCATTTTGTTTAAAATTCAGTTATTTACAAATTTTTTGTCCGTATGATTAGAAGCAAAAAGTGACTACGGTCAATCCAGCACGATCCTGACTGTCAGATTTTTGGCCTAAAGGTTTTTTTTTCGAAAACTGGCTTCAAAAATATGGGACAAGCACCTTGGACCAATAGTAGATGAGAATTACGATTTTCAGCGGTGTAAAGTCATAGACGTTCATTGAGACATTTTTGACCGATGATCTTTGCAGCCCTATCATGTTCTAGAGCATGAAAAGTTGTTTTGAAAAGGATGTCTAGTAAGACAAAGAGTCGTCTAAGGCTGAATAATGCTATTACTTTGGTTCATCGCAGCAGTAAAAGCTTATTTCGAAAACAAATGTTTGAAAATCTCTAAAAATAGCTTTGAATCTCTTAAAATTACCATAAAATCTAAAGAAAACTATACCATTAGAATAACCATGTTCGAAAACCTTTGACTGAGGGTTCCCCCCCCCCTTTATTTTAAATTGCATTATAGATTGAATTTGGTTTTATATTTTAACGTAAAGTACTACAGCTTAAGCTTGTGCATTTTAAAGTAACATAATTGATTGACTGTTAGAAAATAGAAAAAAAGATAATTTCATGTAGAAACAGCATGTTTTAAGACATCTTTAAGGAACGTGTTTTTCTTGTTTTTAAGGCAAATGACATATCACTTTTATCGCCTCTTGCTATTAGTGAAAGCAATTGCGGGTGTGGGTCGGGTGAGCGGGAATCTACCCCCCTCCCCAAAGGGTCAAACCACCCCCTGTAGATTTTAACAAATAGTTTTTAGTTATTTTTGTTGAAAATGTTTTTTTTTTGTATTTCCATTTAAAACTTAAAAAAAATTGTTCATCCCAAGATTTTGAGAAAGTATTTTTATTACTTAGTTATATTATATCTATTATTATCTATAAATAGAAATTATTTTACTCTTCTTGGGTCACTTTTTAAATGGCTTCAGGGCTTGACAACTACAGCGTTTAATCAGGACGAAGAAACGACACCAGAGTTTGACTTCCATTTGAATTTTACCGAGAAACTGAATCCTAACAATTATTAGTCATCTTGATGCCACATACTCCCTTTATTCCTGAGATTACTAGGATAGCTGAGATCTTTGGCTTGTTTAAAAGTAATAATAATATAATAATAATATTTTATTACCCGTCAAATCGAACAAAAGAGACGGAGTACATAAAAATACAAGAAAAATATAAACAAGACAAATATACACGACAAATAAAATAATAAAAATACAAGTTTTAGACACAATGTAATACTCACTAGCAAGAAAAGACTGGTTAAACCCTAGAGAAAACAAAAATACACTGAGTTGTACTGGCGGAAGATTTCAAACTACGGATGGCTTTTAACATTATTATTAAATAAAAAAAACAAGTTTTTTTAACTGAAAGTAAGGAACGCCGTTAAAACTTAAAACGAACAGAAATTATTCTGTGTATGAAAGGGGCTGTCCCCTCCTCAATACTATATGTTAACATTGGGTAAAGTTCATAGCTTTCAGCCCTCCCCCGGGAACTTCGGCGGATTACGTCATCCTAAAAACACATAGTTATCATATTTTCAACCATGCTGAACAAAACGGTTATCTCAAAATTTTGATCGGGTGACTTTGGGGAAAAAAAACGCGTTGGAAGGGACCTAGTTGCCCTCCATTTTTTTTGGTCACTTAAAAAGGGCACTAGAACTTTTAGTTTCCGTTCCAATGAGCCCTCCCACGATATTCTAGGACCACTGGGTTGATACGATCACTCCTGGGAAAAAAACAAAACAAAAAACAAACAAATAAGCACGCATCCGTGATCTTTCTTCTGGCGCATATAGGAATAGCAAATCTTGATTCCAGAAGAAGTCATAAAATATTTACTCTATCTCTGACTGAATACATCTTGAGAAGGTTGGAAATTTCAAGTTTTTGTTCTTTCTTTTTTAGTTCCACTTCGGACCAGAAGTCTTCCTCGGATTCTGAAGAATCATTTAATCCTTCATCGGGTAAATTACAATATTGCTGTTCCAGACGGTGAAGCAATCTCTACGAAACATTAGTTAAGTCGCAAGGACAATCAACGATAAATGCACTAACTAAACTCTCCTCTTGGAAGTTTTGCTGCGGTATAGTGTAAATATTTTCTCTGGTTGGTTGCTTAGTTAGGTTCTTTGGTTGTTTTTCTGTTTCTATGCTGTTTTTTAGTTTCATTTCTTGGTAGTTTGATTGAATATTTTGAATATAGGCCAACGACATTTCTGTTGGCTCAGAAACAACGTCTTCCAGTATCTGTCTTATTTCTTCTTCGGACATATTCGACAGTACATCTTTTGGTGTACACTGTGAAACACATAAGAGTTCAATATCCCCTGAAAAACGATTTAGCAAGTCGGCAGCAGATAAACGGTTGATTGGACTTTGCTGAAGAAGAACTGTAGCTTCTCTTCGAAAATTACTCAAGTCACTCATTTTCTTATACGATCAGTAAAAGAATATGTTATGAAATAACTTATTAAAAACCAAACGCACAAACAAAATTAATCTTGTAAAAAGATAATCAGCTGCATATAGTCACTTTTCATAAGAATAAAATTCTCAAAAGATTCTGTGTCTGTGTTAGTCTTGTTGGGGATTTAAAACTACTATAGCAGTTCCCTAATTTGAACTTTTAAATATTTTGAGTATTATCAATAAACTTAATAACCATGAGAAATACTTTTATATTAGTATTTCCATTTACCTTCTTTCATTTTTCTATTTCAACCTTTGACTCCTCAAGACTACTTGAAAATCCAATGCTCAACGAAGCTTGTTTTTCTTTTTTTGCAACAAAATAACTCCATTTCTACAGTGAGGTCAAGCAAAGATCCCATGGTTTTAAATCAGTAAGTCAAAGCTATGACTTTTCTACGTTTACATTATATCCAGCAATACTGGAAATAAACCCAAAGACAAAAGAATAATTTATATATTTTTTCTATTCACTTTATGATCGTTTAGCACATTCTCAAATGTTCTGCCCATCTTTCTTTAACTCTTTCTTTATCACTAATTACGGCCCCCTTCCTATCTTTAAACTGGGACAAGTCCATTATTGACTACTCTCTCTAAATTTATTGACATACCAGTACAATATTTTAGCATTATGCCGTCTAGCCATCTCTGTGAGATTTTTGGCAATTTTATCAATGGCGTCCACCCTTTATGGCAAGTAGTAAAAAAAAGTTGTTTAGCAATCGTACACTGTAGAGACATACAGGAATAACGATAAAATAATGCCAACAATAGCTCAAAGTCTGTTTAAACCTTATCGTATTTGAATTAATTAAATTAAAAAAAAAAGTTGTTTCAACTGAGAGTTAGGAGCAACATCAAAACTGAAAACAAAAAGATATTATTACGTATATGAGGGATTTGACCCTCCTAATTACTTCACTTTTTACGCTAATTTTTTTATAACTTTTAAAAAACCTTGTTATTCAAATTGAACGACCCTTGTGTTTAAAGAGTCATTCTCAAAGGAATGGGACGAAAAGACAAACTTTACTTCAGGAATGTAGACGCTCACTATCCTTATGGAGGATTAATTATAATTGTTTCAATCTTAATACTGCCAAAAATCACTATCAATAAGTAAATAAAACCCAAAGGGAGAAAAAATTATCATAAATAACTAAGTAAAACTCAATACAAGCAGAAACTACCACAAAGTAGAGAAAGGCTAGCGCGCCATTTGCCGTCGGAGGACCAGGACATACTATACACTTTACAAAAAAAAAAAAAAAAATATTTTTAGCTTTGTGTTATTATAGCTTTAACATCAAAAACAAAATCACCAATATAGCCAAGAATATATATATATATATATTATATATATATATATAATATATATATATATATATATATATATATATTATATATATATATATATATATATATATATATATATATATATATATATATATATATATGTATATATATATATGTATATATATATGTTATATATATATATATATATATATATATATATATATATATATATATATATATATATATATATATATATATATATATATATATATATATATATATATATATATGTATATATATATATATATGTATATATATATATATATATATATATATATATATATATATTATATATATATATATATATATATATTATATATATATATATATATATATATATATATATATATATATATATATACATATTCTTGGCTATATTGGTGATTTATATATATATATATATATATATATATTATATATATATATATATATATATATCTATATATATATATATATATATATATATATATATATATATATATACTATATATATATATATATATATATATATATTATATATATATATATATATATCTATATATATTATATATTATATTTTATTTGAACGACCTATAATGAAATAGCTATAAATAAAGAAATTAGAGTTTATAAGGACGTTAGCGAAGAATCTGATACTGCATCAGCCTCTGTAAAAAAACAAAAAACAAAGGTTCTGCATTATATTTTTCATAATGAAAAAAGACAAGCGGAGGCAAAAGTTAAAGGTCCAATAACGAAAAAAACGTAAATAAAGATGTTCAACATTTTAAAGGAGCTCCCAGCGATGTAATAGCTGTAAGTATAGACATTGGAGTTTATAGAAACAGTAACGAAGAAACCGACGCTCCCTCAAATGCTGTTGAACTTCAGATTAAAACTGTGGTAACGGAATAGTAATTGCTAATAGCATTGTTAAAGGATTTAATTATACAGGCTAGTGTGAAGCAGAAGCTGGGTAAAACTATATCCAGCTCCAAAAGACGTAGAGATCGGGCCAACGGTAAGTGAAACACTAAGAAAACAAAGTATGAATTTTACAAAGGCGCTACTTCTAATTTAAGGATTATTTTAAATGTTTAAGGAGTTGCTTGATGAAAATGAGGTAAAGATAAATGCGATTAAAAAACAAGTGAAAGCGAGAATCGTAACAGCTAAAGTAAAAGGTATGGAAAAAAACGACAGCGAGAATCCCATTAAATTGTAAACGAATAGTCACCCTTTTGACAACCTACATAGCCATAGTGTGTTTTGATGTAGTTCAACACTCCCCCAACATTTACTAAAAGCTTAACTTAATTACTCTTCCCCTTTTTGAATACCATGAGTAAAACACATCGTCTTTCCCGATAACAAATATTATATAGTTTTCTTCCACTGAAGCTTAGCTATTGGACCCTTCAGGTATACTGAACAAAATGGCAATCTCAAAATTTTGATCGAATGTCAATGGGGGGAAAGGATTGGGAAGGGGGTGGTTACCCTACAATAGCTTTCAAATATTAAAAAAGGTAGTCCTACTATAACTTGCAATCTTAAATAGAATAAGGCCCTTCTAAAGTTTTACAGAGTTTCACCATGGCCTCCACACAGAAGCCATGGTGGAAAAAAGCGATATTTTAAACAAATTGACATTATCATGGATATAGATCTTTACACTGGAAGAATTTAATCCAAACTTCCCAAATGTTTCTTTTGTTTCAACAACTCACCATGAGAATAAGATCTGACTAATGCGGTTCTTCACTTTAATTTGCTGTTTCAGTCTAATGTTCTTCGTTTACGCCAGTCACATCTTCTATTCTGGTTTTCTGCAATGACAAAACAAGCTATGAGAAGGACTACAGTAGAAAGGGCTTAGTAGCTTCTGGACCCAAAATCCTATGAAACAACTACAAGGCCTTTTTTGGTGTCGCTATACTGAATGAAATTTTACTTCCCAAGTCTACCGGTAGGAGCATACATAGCACTAATGTTTTCCCGTAGACAAACATGTCTGCTGATAGACAGAAAAGATTTTTCTAGACACGTCTTTGCTTTGTAAATTCTATCCCATAGTCGGAATTTTTCTGAACATTTTTTAAGACAGTGAAGCAGATTTTTACTTATTCAGGAGGTACATAACATACCATAACATCAGGACTATTCGAAAAATTCCATTAATTCACTTTACACCGAAATTTCTTGCTACTACTGTTTACATTTTACTTGCAATAAATTTGTTTTTCATATAAAATTTGCCTTAGTCTTTCAATAAAGCTAAGTTAAGGGTTAAAAAAAACACATATTTCTTTAAAAGCACCTTTTACTGCCAGAGTGACATGAGTTAAAAAGGTGGGGACATATCTAGAGTAGGGTTTTACCTCTGAACTAGGACTGTTCAAAACATTCCTATATGTCATTTTACCCCAAATATCCTTACTATTAGATTATAATCATTTTTTACATTATAATCGCAATAAATTGGATTTTCATATTAAGTTTCCCTTAGTCTTTCGATAAAGCTAGGTTAAAGGTAAAAAACATATATTTCTTCGAAAGCACATTTTACTGCCAGGGTGACATGAGTTGAGGGGGCGGGGATATAGCCAGAGTAGGGTTTCACCAATGAACTAGGACTATTCAAAACATTCCTACATGTCATTTTACGCTAGATTTTCTTCATATCTTATTAAGACTCTCAAAACCTTTCTAGGTTTCGAGAGTTGGACCGTGATATTATTATTTTTAATATAAGACTTTTTTATTTTATTATTTTAGTTGACTCACATTTTACAAGTTTGTATTAGGGTGCTAAATCTTCTAGGTTTTAAGGGTTGGACCGTGATTTCATATTTCTTTACGTAAGATCTTTTATATTTTATTATTTTCTCGAATTTAATGGACTCAGATTTTGCGACTTCGTCTTAGGACGCTAACCCTTCTTGGTTTTGAGGGTTGGACCGTGATTTAATTTTTTTTTAATACAATATTTATTTCTCATTTTATTGTTTTCTTGGATTTAATGGACTCAGATTTTGCAATTTCATCTCAGGGCGCTAACAGTTTTAGGTTTTGAGGGTTTGGCCGTGATTTCAATTATCCTAAATACAAGAGTTTTTTCATAATTTATCGTTTTCTCGGATTTAGTGGACTAAGATTTTGCAAGTTCTTCTTAGGGAACTAGCTCTTCCTGGTTTTGAGGGTTGGACTGATTTTATTTTTCTTTAATATATGATTTTTTTTAACATTTTTTTTATTATTAATTTCTCGGATTTTGAGGCTTCGTCTTAATGCGCTAATCTTTCTAGGTTTCGAAGGTTGGACCGTGATTTCAGTTTCTTTAATAAAAGTTTTTTTTAAATTTTTTTAACATCTAATCTCAAAGTCTTGAAAGCTCCAGGTACTAATCACTCCTGTTTGGAGGGTTGGACCAAGATTCAATTTTTCTTTAATGCAAGATTTTTATCATATTTAATTATTATTTTCCGATTTAATGGACTCATATTTTGCAAGCTCGTCTTAGGGTACTAATTCTTCTAGGTTTTGAGGGTTGGAGTATGATTTCATTTTTCTTTAATATAAGATTCTTTTAAATTTTAGTAATTTTTTTGGCTTTAATTGACCCAGATTTTGTGACTTCAACTTAATGAGCTAATGTTTCTAGGTTTCGAAGGTTGGACCGTGATTCTGTTTTCTTTAATAAAATATTGTTTTTACATATTTTGTTATTTTCTCAGATTTAATTGACTCAGATTTTGAGAGTTTCGTCTTAGGGTACTAACCGCTCCTTGTTTTGAGGGTTTGAACCGTGATTTAAGTAAAAGAAAAATAAAATTAAACACAATTAAGACGAAGGCCTTAAGACGAAGTAAAAAAATCTGAGTAAAAAAATATAAGAAATCCAATATTAAAGGGAAATAAAATCACGGTCCAACCTCAACAACCTACAAGAATTAGTGCCTACAAGAATGAGCTTGAAAAATCTAAGTCCACTAAATCCTATAAAATAACAAGAATAAAAAAAAGTCGTATATTAAACAAAAATGAAATCGTGGTTAAACCCTCAAAACCTAGAAGGATTAGCCCCTAAGACGAACTTGCAAAATCTCAGTCCGTCAAATCCGTCAAATCTTCAAAACCTAGAAGGGTTAGTGCCCTAAGACGAACTCACAAAAGCTGAGCTTTAAATAGTCCTAGTTTTGAAAACCTCTACCCCCCCCCCCCTTTCCATAAATGTATCTTATAATCCAATCAAAATAAATCCAATCAAAAATTTGCTATAGTCGCATCATTCAAAATAGTCTAAAGATCAGATAACAAAAACTTTGGGGTCAATACAACACCCCAGAGCACTGGAGCAAGCATTGTAAGAAACGTCCAGGGGAAATATAACGCTTTATGGAATACATGGTCGTATAAACTTTGGAAAAGGCTCATTTGATTGGAAATTGAAATTTCTAATTCCTTTAAGAGGCAAAAGTGATCAGAGGGCAATTAGCCCCCTTCCCACTCTGTCCTTCCCCCAAATACATCTGATTAAAATTTTAAGATAGCAATTTTGTTCAAAATAGTCCAAAGACCAAATAACAACAATTCCAGAGTTGACAAAAAAACCCAAAGGACTGGAACAACTGTTGTAAGAAATGCCCCGAGGTAATATGATGTTTTTTATGTAAGACGTGGTTGTATAAACGGTGGAGAGCATTTAACCCCCCCCCCCCTGGAAAATACCCCCGGAAAATACTCCATCCCCCTCCACGAGGCTGGTGGGTCTACATTCACTTTGGACTTAAAAAAGGACTAGAAATCTCAATTTCTGATCTAATGAGCAAACTTCGAAGTTTTTGCGACCATTGAGGTTGACGTCAGGATGGGGGGAGGGGAATTTCCCTAATACACGGGATGAATTCTGCTCATTTTGGGGTTTAATGTTACTCTCTACTTTCATAATAACACCGTAGACCAGAAATACTCCCCGAAATCGCAAGGGAGTAAATACCAATTTCACAAATTTGATGCAGTTTGTTTCTTTTGCACCCTCCCCCCTCAAAAAAACCCACTCCCAAATAAAAATCTTGGTAATGTGCCCTGGGGATCATACATCATGTTCTACCTCATCCTTTCTCGTCTCTCCCTTAGAAACCAATTCTGTATTTATCTGATGGCTCAATGAGAGCTGGTATGTTTTGGCATCAAAATGCACTCTTTGAGGTATCTCACTCCCTCCTTAACTACATAATAATCAAGGAACGCATTGTAGAAGTTTAAGTGCTTTTTAATTTTTTTTTTTTTTAATTTGTCCATTACTTACAGATAGTATTTGTTATTGGGAAACATTCGGACACTTTTTGCGGAGGATTTTTCTGCAGAAGGAGGGGGGGGGTCCGGATAACTTTTCAGCGGGGAAAATTTTTCCAGTGGGGATCAAATTACCAGGCAAGAAACTTTATCCATATGCTTTCCTTTATCCAAAATACACCAACGATCAAGTAACAAAAGTTCCAAGGTCGACAAAAAAAACACAGCCTGGGGAAAGCGTTATATGTTATTCCCCGGGGAAATATAAGCTTTAAATGGAAGGGGTGGCAATTACCCAGGAAATTTTGGGTTTTAAGAACTTTGAGGTCAACGCCAGCCCCCATTGCCCTGGAGCAAGTGATGTAAGAAATGCTCCGGGGTAATATGATGCTTTTATAGAAGACGTGGTTGCATAAACTTTAAGGGAAGGATCATTTGATTGGAAATTTAAAGTTCTAATTCCCTTGTTAAGATCCAGAAGTGATCAAAGGGCAAGTAATCCCCCCACACCCTCTTCGCATGATTGAAATTTTGTATCCGATCAAGATTTTGAGACAGTCATCTTGTTCGAAAGTCAAAAGATCAGATTAAATACCGGGATCAACAAAAGCCTCCAGAGCGCAGAGTATCGGTTGTAAATAATGACCTGAGAGTATATAGGGTTTATGGAGGGGTGACCAAATAAGTTTTGTAGGAGTTTCATCTGATTGGAAGTTGAAAGTTCTAGTTCCTTTTCTTAGAGTCAAAAGTCATCAGAGGGCATATAAGTTTCTATGGAGAGGGAGGTCATATAAACTTTGGAGAGGGCTCATTCAATTTGAAATTGGAATTTTTAGCTCCCTTTTTAAGAGTCAAAAGTAGATCCACCCCACGCCCTCTTTTCCCCAAATGCGTCTAATCGAAATCTTCAGATACGATTTTGTTTAAAACTTGACTTGACTTTTATTTTCAACTAATAATACATCATACTTAACTGGCACTTACAACACATTTTTTTAATAACATTATCAACAAACGTAGAAATGGTAAGAACGTATGACGTTTTATTAAGCCACTATTGTGACTTGAGCAGCGTCACACAACCTTTTATCATAAACCAAACTCATTCACTCTTTCTACTCTTTTCATACCATTCAATACAATTTAACTCAATTTAACTTTTTTTTAACTTTTTATTTTACAACTTAATTACAATTTAAACATTTAAAAAAAAAAAAAAAAAAAAAAAAAAAAAAAAAAAAAAAAAAATGTTTTTTTTTTAATTCCCACCCAACAAAAACTTTTTTAATCTAATTTTAAACTGAAACTGGTTTTCTGACTCCCTAATGCTCTCCGGGAAACCATTCCACAAATTAACTGCATAATTTCTAATTACAAAACTAGATCGACTCGTACTCCTTACTTCTGAGACTAAGCTTCCACGACCTCTAGTCCTATGATGATGATAATCAGAATTAAACTTAAAAAAATCTCTAAAATATTCTGGAGATAATCTATTAAGCACCTGGTAAGTAAACACTCCCGCCTGATGGTCCCTGATCTGATGAATATTTAAAATTCTAAAACTAATAAAAGATTCACACGTACGCTCATACTGAACAAACTCACCCAGTACTCGAAGTGCCTTACTCTGAAGAATCTGCAGTCTTTTAATACGTATTTGAAGTAAAATTAGATGCATAAATACAGCAACCATAAACAATAAAAGGATGAAAAACAGTATGATATATATTTCTTAAAACACTTAAGGGTAACACGTGTTTCAAACGCCGCATCACTCCAAGACCTCGTGCAAGTTTAGAAGAAATCATTTTTGTGTGTTTCTTCTAACTCAAATTATTATCAACATAAAATCCTAAATATTTATTTTCAAAACCTGTGAAAGCGACAAATTTTCAAATACTACGGAAGCACTATTAACAATTTTCCTACCCTACTAAAAATCATATAATTTGTCTTGGAAGTATTAACAGCAAGGTAACTCAAGGAGGTAAACACCAAAAGGTTTTCCAGCGTTCAGTTTGCTTTATCCACTAGTTCTTCCAGTGACTGTGCAGAAATCGTCAAAGCAATGGTCCAAAGATCAGATTACAAAAATTCCAGGTTCGACAAAACCCTCAAAGCATGGGGACAATGATTTTAAGTTATGCCCTTGGGGTATATAGGCTTTTGTGGAAGAATTGGTGGTATAAACTTTGGAGAGGGCCCGTTTGAACGGAAATAAAAAGTTCTTCTCCCCTTTTTAAGAGTGAAAAGTGATTGGAGGCAAACTAGCCCCCCTCCCCCACGAACTTTATTTCCCAAATACTTCTGATCGATAATTTTAGATAACCATACTGTTCAAATTATCCAGAGATCTTATAACTATGACTCTGGGTTGAAAAAAAAAAAAAAAAAAAAAAAAAAAAAAAAAAAAAAAAAAAAAAAAAAAAAAAAAAAAAAACAGAACCCTGGGAACGGTTTTTATACAAGGGGTGATCAGATATACTCAAAAACACTCAATCTCGATCACCCATGCATACTCTCTCATTTCCTAGCTCACACTCACATCCAAGCGGAAAAAGTGGTCTTATAAAATTTGGAGGGGGCTTATTCTATAGGAAATAGGAAGTTCTAGTGCTTTTTAGGGGCCAAAATTGAACTGGGGCAACTAGCCCCTTCCACGTCTTCTTTTCTAAAATGCATTAGATCAAAATTTTGAGATTGCCACTTTATTCAAAATAGTCCAAAGATCAGATGTAAAAGACTTTGGAGTAAAACACAGCACCCAACAGGCCTTGGGCAAGTTTTATAAGATATGCTTCGAGGGAATATAACGTTTTTATGGCAGATTTGGTCTTCAAAACTTTGAACGATGATAATTTGATAGGAAATTGAGAGTTCTTGTGCCTTTTTGAAAATTCAAATGTCATTGAAGGACAACTAGCCTTCCGCCCACACCCTCTTTCCCCCAAATGCTTTCGATCGAAATTTTGAGAAACCTCCAGAGCCTGGGAGTATTTGTCGCATGTTATGATCTTGGGGCTCATAAGGTTTTTATGGAAGGGGTAGCCGAAAAAGATTTGTAGAAGGCTCATTTAATTCGAAGCTGAAAGTTGTAGTTTCTTTTCTTAGAGTCAAGAGTGATCGGAGTGCATATAAAGATTTTATGGAAGGGCTGGTCTTATAAACTCAGAAGGAGTCTCATTCAATTGAAAAATGGAAGCTCTAGTTCCCATTTTAAGAGCCAAAAATGGTTGGAAGGCAACTAGAACAACCCTCCATGCCCTCTTTTCTCAAAATTATTCTGATCATAATTTTGGGATATCCAGTTTTCTTCAAATTTGTCCAAAGATCCTATAATATTGCCTACGAGGTCAACCCTCAGGGGTATTTTGCTACTATAAACCCCAGATTCAGGGGGCAAGGGTTTTAAGTTGTGACCCGTGGCGTATAAGGTTTTTATGGAAGGTTTGATTGGAAATTGAAAGTTCTAGGTCGCTCTTATAGAACTAAAAGTGATCAGAGGGCAACTAGCCCCACCCCATCACAATTTCTTTTCACAATTCCATCAGCAATTTGTAATAGAAGATTTTGCAAGGACAAAGGTAGAGGTGAGTAAACTTGCTTCTAGGGGCCAATCCCTAGTGTCATTGATTATGCATTGGTAGGCGTGGAGTTTGGCACTTGTGTTTTGGATTTTGAGGTTCTCCACGTGCTGGGTTCAGATCATTTTCCGATAAAATTTCTCTCCGAATTAGTAGGCTATCTCATTTGACTTCTCTCCCCAATGTTAGCTGTAAAGCTCAAGCCCTAGGGGCAAAAATGTTGCGTCAGGATTGGTCTGAGGAAGAAACTAAAATACTGAAGGCTCAATTTTGTTCAGAGGAGATTTTGGACACATTTAAAGGTTTAAGTGACAGTTTTGCATATGATTAAAGCTATATTGGGAATTTTGCATATGAAAATGAAAGGGGACATTGCTATTTTAAAAATTAATTTCGAAACTTGATTCGTTGATGTGAAAAAATTGTGTACACCTGTATCTGTTTAATTAATTGGAGCTACTGAGTCGCATTTAAAACAACCGGATTTATGTCGAAAGATTTTAGTGAAATGCTAGATTTTTAGCTAATCATACTTACCTGAGTTACCTGGCTGGGGAGCTGCCTTAATCATAAAGGAGGTGCTCTCAGGGCGAGGCTTTTCCATTGCACTGCGGATGAGAAGTACACATACGTTTTCAGCGGGGATTTTTTCTGTGGAAGACGAGGGGAGGGGGTTACGTGGGATGATCTTTTCATGGGGAATAGGAGATTTTTCATGAAGTGGGTTCCAGATTTCCCAGCATTATTTAAAAAACGAGCAGAAACTAAATATAAAAAAAAATTCAACTGAAAAAAAGGAGCAAGATTAAAACTTAAAACGAACAGAAATTATTACGTATATCCCCGAACATTCGGGGATAGTGATGGCCCTGCTGATACCCCTACCACAGCAAGCTTAAGGACCTCGGCAGCCAAATAATTTGCCAGTCTCTGCCAAAACTGCTCCCAATGTATTTGCAACGTTTTCTGTTCTTGTTACATTTTCGCAATCAGCAAATTCTATCTTGCATCAATATTTAAACCTTATTATAGTCACATTTCCTACAGATAAATTCTCCATAGAATTGGAATTTTAGGGATCCTTTTAGCTATAGAGCAATGGTCTATCATTCTCACATCTTATCTTCTCAATATCAGTCAAGATATTTCACCGTAATATTCTACTGGTTGAAAGCCTGGTATCTTGCTCTAAATAGTGTCTGTTTTTAAGGGGGGGGGGTCAACACTCCTCTGCCGAAATTACTATCAATTTGAAGGAAACAATCGGGATGTTTTATTTGAATGCATGTCTGCTTCGTGAGGCTCCAGAACCTTTAAACGCTATTCCCGGTTTACACGGATACAAGGAAACTCCTGTGCAGCTATGAATCGTCATCTACCCCCCCCCCCCACCCCTCAAACTAGATCAACCGTCTTTAAAAAATGATTTACGTTCTAAAGAAGAATCTTCTAAACCTCGGAAGTTTATGCCAACCACAACACATTCCTATAAACCAGTCCAACGCAGTGAAAGGACCTTTATTGTGGTTCATATACCTCCTTGCATAAGAAGAAGAAGAAGCATTTACTGCCCTCTTACAATAGCCCAAAACAGCTCCTCGACGGTTTGTGCTTATCTTTGTTATTGTATTTTTTTTATGATTCCATTAAACAAAAAATGACAAAACTAAAATCAAATAATCTACCAAGCATGAAACTACCACAAATCAGCATTGATAAATAAATGAAACCCAAAACGAACAGAAATTACAATAATTAACCGAGTCAAACTCAAACGAGCAGAAATTAACATACAAATTTGCACTTTACTGAAAAAATACAAAAGAATGTGCATTGTCAGTTTAATATACATATACTGATATTTAGTAATCAAAATGTTAATATTATTTGATTTATTAAAGTTATAAAAGTAAAAACATTTATACTTTTTCAGTAAAGTGCAAATTTTGTTCTGGCCTTAGGAAGGCATATGGTTTTTGCGCCCAACTTATGTTAATTTCTGCTTGTTTTGAGTTTGACTCGGTTAATTATTGTAATTTCTGTTCGTTCTGGGTTTCATTTATTTATCAATGCTGATTTGTGGTAGTTTCACGCTTGGTAGATTATTTGATTTTAGTTTTGCTAATTTTTGCTTAATGGAGTTCTTTACTTTTCTTTGAAAAACTTATTTTGTGGAAAAAGTTTTTTTAATTAATTTCTGTTCGTTTTATATTGACATAGTCTTTTCAGGGAAAAAGAAAATAATACTTTAAATCTTTTCGTTTTTTAAGACTTTATAGTTTGGCCTGCTATTTGTATGCCGGAGAAAAATTTTCAGCAATTTTTAACAACATACACCCTTTTAAAAATCTGGACACAAACAGTTTAATTAGTTTCATAACTCCTCTAGTTGACCTGTAATGGAAAACTTGATACCATTCGCAAAAAAATCTGTTTACTTTCTTTGATAGCTCGGAAATACTTACGCTATTTGGATTTGGTTAAATTTTAAGAGCAGAAGTAGCCCCGAACGTTTGAACATAATACCCTCAGTTGTTCATGGGATAATGCTGAGATGCCTTATTGGGAATTAACATTATCACAGTGCATTTTGATTTAATCTTAAGTCAACATTTAGTTCTTAAACATATAAAAATTGGATTTGAGGAAGACTAAAATCCATTCTATAAATCATATACAACAACTTTCTATATAAACCTTATATGCCAGCAGGGCATAACTTACAACCCTTGCACTGAGGGCTCTGAGGGGGGTTATCATCCTAAAAGACCTAATTTCCAGAACTTTCAACTACGTTGAACAAAATGGATATCTCAAAATTTTGATTGGATGTGTTTGGGAAAATGGTGGGCGTGAGAGGGGCATTAGTCGCTATCCAATCACTTTCAACTATTAAAAAAGGCACTAGCCCTTTCAATTTCCAATTGAATGAGCCCTTTTGAAGTTTCTACGACAACACTTTCAATACACACTTTATATGTCCCCAGGGCATAACTTACAACCCCTACCCTGAGGGCTGTAGGGGGAGGGGTTTTCATCCTTAAAAACCTAATGTCCAAAACTTTTAACTACGTTGAATAAAATGGCTATCTAAAAATTTTGATTGGATGTGTTTTGGGAAAAGGTGGGCGAGAGAGGGGGGTTAGTTGCCCTCAAATCACTTTTGACTATTAAAAATGGTACTAATCCTTTGAATTTCAAATCGAATGAGCCCCTTTTCAAGTTTCTACGACAAAGATTTCAATAAAAACCTTATATGCCCTCAGAGCATAACTTATAATCCTTGCCCTGAGGGTTGTGGGTGAGTGTCCTCCCTAAAAATATGTTTTCTATCTGGAAATCCACTACCCTGAACAAAAAGGCTATCTCAAAATTTTGATTGGATGTGTTTGGGGGAATGATGGGCGTGATGTGGGGCTAGTTGCCCTCCGATCACTTTCGACTGTTAAAAAGGGCACTAGCCCTTTGAATTTCCAGTCGAATGAGCTTTTATTGAAGTTTCTACGGCAAAGCCTTCTTTAAAAACATTATATACCCCCAGGGCACAACTTAAAACCTTGCCCTGAAGGATATGGGGGAGTGTACTCCTCAAAAACAAATTTTCTATCTGGAAATCAACTACGCTGAACAAAATGGCTATCTCAAAATTTTGATTGGATGTGTTTGGGGGAATGAAGGGCGTGATGCGGGGGCTAGTTGCACTCAAATCACTTTCGACTATTAAAAAGGGTACTAGCCCTTTGAATTTCCAATCGAATGAGCCTGTTTTGAAGTTTCTACGACAACGCCATCTATAAAAACCTTATATGCCCCCAGGGCATAACTTAAAACCCTTACCCTGAGGGTTGTGGGGGAGGGTCCTCCTCAAAAACAAATTTTCTAATTGGAAATCAACTACGCAAAACAAAATGGCTATCTCAAAATTTTGATTGGATGTGTTTGGGGGAATGATGGGCGTGGGGGAGGGGGCTAGTTGCCCTCCATTCACTTTCGACTATTAAAAAGAGTACTAGCGCTTTGAATTTCCAATCGAATGAGCCTGTTTTGAAGTTTCTACGACAACGCCTTCCATAAAAACCTTGTATGCCCCCAGGGTATAACTTAAAACCCTTGCTCCGAGGTTTGTGGGGGAGTGTCCTCCTCAAAAACATATTTTCTATCTGGAAATCAACTACACTGAACGAAACGGCTATCTAAAAATTTTGATTGGATGTGTTTGGGGGAATGACGGGCGTGGGGGGGAGGGGCTAGTTGCCCTGCAATCACTTTCAACTATTAAAAAGGGTACTAGCCCTTTGAATATACAATCGAATAAGCCTGTTTTGAAGTTTCTACGACAACGCCTTCCATAAAAACCTTGTATGCCCCCAGGGTATAACTTAAAACCCTTGCTCCGAGGTTTGTAGGGAAGTGTCCTCCTCAAAAACACATTTTCTATCTGGAAATCAGGTACGTTGAACAAAATAGCTATACCAAATTTTGATTGGATGTATTTGGGGGAATTATGGGCGTGGGGGGGGCTTGTTGCCCTCCAATCAACTTTCGACTATTAAAAAGTGCACTAGCCCTTTGAATTTCCAAGCGAATGAGCCTGTTTTGAAGTTTCTACGACAACGCCTTCTATAAAAACCTTATATGCCCCCAGGACATAACTTAAAACCCTTGCCCCGAGGGTTGTGGGGGAGTGTCCTCCACAAAAATATATTTTCTATTTGGAAATCAACTACGCTGAACAAAATGGCTATCTCAAAATTTGATTGGATGTATTTGGGGGATTGATGGGCGTGGGGGGGCTTGTTGCCCTCCAATCGCTTTCGACTATTAAAAAGGGCACTAGCCACTCCAATTTCCAATCGAATGAGCCCTTTTCGAAGTTTCTACGACAACTCCTTCGATACGAAGTGCCCGGGTGGAGAAAAAAATACACATTGTGCCCACATCGTTCTTTACATAGGCAGCGCTAGCGCGCTGCCTATGATTCATATGCGTGATTGGAGCATCAAGATGGTAGTAAATAACTGTTAAACAAAAAAGAATACGAAACAGAACCTTAACAATATGATGGAATAAACTATGTGTATAATTGTGGGCGTCTGAAGGGGGGGGGTTGAGTTTTGAGTCAAACTCAAAACGCGCAGAAATTAACATAAGTTGTGCGCAAAACCCTTATGCTTTCCCAAGGTCAGAGCAAAATTTGCACTTTACTGAAAAAATATAAGTGTTTTTACTTTTATAACTTTAATAAATCGAATTATATTAACATTTTGATTACTAAATATTAGTATATGTATATTAAACTGACAATGCACATTCGTTTGTATTTTTCAGTAGAGAGCAAATTTGTTCTGACCTTGGGAAGGCATAGGGGTTTTGCGCAAAACTTATGTTAATTTCTGCTCGTTTTGAGTTTGACTCGATTATTTATTGTAATTTCTGTTCGTTTTGAGTTTCATTTATTTATCGATTTTGATATGTGGTATTTTCACGCTTGGTAGATTATTTGATTTTATTTTTGCTCATTTTTTGCTTAATGGAGTTCTTTACTTTTCTTTTGAAAAACTTATTTTGTGGAAAAAGTTTTTTTTTAATGTATTTCTGTTCGTTCTATATTGACATTAAATAAAAAAAAACAAGTTTTTTTAAGTGAAAGTAAGGAGCGACATTAAAACTTAAAACGAACAGAAATTACTCCGTATATGAAAGGGGCTGTTCCCTCCTCAGCGCCTCGCTCTTTACGCTATAGTTTTTTATGTTTAAAAAAAATAGAGTTGTGAGAAAGTCAAACTTTAGCGTAAAGAGCGAGGCGCTGAGGAGGGGACAGCCCCTTTCATATAGGGAATGATTCCTGTTTGTTTTAAGTTTTAATGTCGCTCCTTACTTTCAGTTAAAAAAACTTGTTTTTTTATTTAATTTTTGAACGTTGTTGAATTAATGCAGGTTTTGATTTTGGCTCACCGTACATGAACAATTAAAACTAAGTGTGCATATGCATATTAATTTTACTTTTTATTTGGTTAAATGGCTTTCTTGAAACTAGTTGAATTTTATTTACGAACGTTTTTTATTAGTAATAAATATACGTAACTTACGAATTAACTTACGTATCGAACTTCTATATTCATATATTTGTAATACGTAATATTACTAATATTTATACGTAAAATATTTTTTTAAATAATGCTGGGGAGTCTGGCGCCCCCTTCATAGCAATGTCCCTTCCCCCATGAAAACTTCCTTCATGGAAAGATCCTCCCACATAACCCCCAACCCACCCCACCCCCAACTACCAGAAAAAATTCCCCCTGAAAACGTCTGTATACTTCCCAATAACCAATGCTATATGTTAACATTAAGGGTAAAGTTCATAGCTTTCAGCCCTCCCCCCGGGGACTTCGGGGGATTAAGTCATCCTAAGAGACATAGTTATCGTATTTTCGACCATGCTGAACAAAATGGCTATTTCAAAATTTTGATCGGGTGACTATGAGAAAAAAATGAGCGTGGGAGGGGGCCTAGTTGCCCTCCATTTTTTGGGTCACTTAAAAAGGGAACTAGAATTTTTAATTTTCACTCCAATGAGCCCTCCTACGATATTCTAGGACCACTGGGTCAATAAGATTACCCCTGGGAAAAAAGAAAAGAAAAGCAAATAAACTGGCATCCTTGATCTTTCTTCTGGCAAAAAATGGAAAATTCCATATTTTTGTAGATAGGAGCTTGAAACCTCTTCAGTAGGGTTCTCTGATACGCTGAATATGATGGTGTGATTTTCATTTAAGTTCTATAACTTTTAGGGGGTCTTTTCTCCTTTTTTCGAAAATAAGCCAAATTTTCTCAGGCGCGTAACTTTTGATGGGCATAATTAAACTTGATGAAACTTATATATTTGAAATTAGCATTAAAATCTGATTCTTTTGATGTATCTATTGGTATCAAAATTCCGTTTTTTAGAGTTTCGGTTACCATTAAGCCGGGTCGCTGCTTACTTTTATTGTTAAAAAAAATAGAGTTGTGAGAAAGTCAAACTTTAGCTTAAAGAGCGAGGCGTTGGGGAGGAGACAGCCCCTTTCATATACGGAATAATTTCTGTTCGTTTTAAGTTTTAACGTCGTTCCTTACTTTCAGTTAAAAAAAACTTGTTTTTTTTATTTAATTTTTGAACGTTTTTGAATTAATGCAGGTTTTGATATTGGCTCACCGAACATGAATAATTAGAACAAAATTTGCACATTAATTTTACTTTTATTTGGTTAAATGGCTTTCTCGAAACTTGTTTAATTTTATTTACGATGGTTTTTATTAGTAATAAATATACGTAACTTACGAATTAACTTACGTAACCAACTTCTATATTAATAGATTTGTAATACGTATATTAGGGGGTTTGCCCCCTATTCAATACCTTGTTCTTTAAGCTAAAGTTCGAATTTTGTTCCAATTCTTTAAAAATGACCCCTTAATCACAATGGCCGTTAATTAGAATAAATAGCTCTTATGAAAGTATTAAAAAATCTTTGGCTTAAAGAGCGAGGTGTTGACTAGGGGGTGAACCCAATCATATACGTAATATTTTCTGTTCGTTTTAAGTTTTGATGTTGCTCCTTACTTTCAGTTGAAAAACTTTTTGTATTTATTTAATTTCTGATCTTTTTCTTTAATAATGATGGGAAATCCGGTGCCCCCTTTATAGCAATGTCCCTTCCCCCATGAAAACTTCCTTCGTGGAAAGATCCTCTCATATAACACCCGACCCACCCCCCTCCCACCTACCAGAAAAGACTCCCCCTGAAAACGTCTGTATACTTCCCAATAACCAATACTATATTTTAACATTGGGTAAAGTTCATAACTTTCAGCCCTCCCCCGGGGACTTCGGGGTACTAAGTCATCCTAAAAGACATATTTATCATATTTTCGACTATGCTGAACAAAATGGCTATCTCAAAATTTTGATCGGGTGACTTTGGGAAAAAAGGAGCGTGGGAGGGAGCCTAGCTGCCCTCCATTTTTTTGGTCACTTAAAAAGGGCACTAGAACTTTTAATTTCCATTCTAATGAGCCATCCTACGATATTCTACGACCACTTGGTCGATACGATCACCCCTGGGGAAAAGAAAAAAAAAAACAAATAAACAATCATCCGTTTCTTTTGGCAAAAATTGCAAAATTCCATATTTTTGTAGATAGATGCTTGAAACTTCTACAGTAGGGTTCTCTTATACGCTGAATAGGATGGTGTGACTTTTATTAAGGTTCTATAACTTTTATAGGGTCTTTCCCCCTTTTTTCGAAAATCAGCCAAATTTTCTCAGGCGCGTAAATTTTGATGGGTAAGACTAAACTTGATGAAACTTCTATATTTGAAATCAGCATTGAACTCTGATTCTTTTGATGTATCTATTGGTATTAAAATTTCGTTTTTTAGAGTTTCGGTTACCATTGAGCCGGGTCGCTCCTTGCTTACAATTCGTTACCACGAACTGTTTGATAGTCTTTTCAGGGAAAAAGAAAATAATACCCTAAATCTTTTCTTTGTTTAAGACTTTATTGTTTGGCCTGCTAGTTGTATGCTGGACAAAAATTTTCAATAATTTTTAACAACATACACCCTTTAAAAATCTGAACACAAATAGTACTGTTTAATTTAGTTTCATACCTCCTCTAGTTGACCTGAAATGGAAAACTTGATACCATTCGCAAAAAAATCTGTTTACTTTCTTTGATAGCTTGGATAAACTTACGCTATTTTGATTTGGTTAAATTTTAAGAGCAGAAATGGGAGGGTTAGCGTAGGGGGGGGAGTGGAGGTGGGAAGGGGGATTAGTTGCCCTCAAATCACTTTCGACTATTAAAAAGGGCATCAGCCCTTTCTATTTTCAATCGAATGGGCCCTTTTTGAAGTTCCCACGACAACTCCTTCGATACGAAGTGCCCTGGTCTAAGCAACAACAACAACAAAAATAACACATTATACCCGCATCGACCTTTACAATAAAAATGTCAAACCTTCCAATCACTTTCGACTATTAAAAAGGGCACTAGGCCTTTCGATTTCCAATCGAATGAGCCCTTTTGGAAACGACAACGCTTTCTATAAACACCTTATATGCCCCAAGGGCATAAATTACAACCCTTACCCTAAGGTCTGTTAGGGTGTTTGTCATCCTCTAAGACCGAATTTCCAGAACTTTCAATTACGTTAAACAACATGGCTATCTCAACATTTTGATTGGATGTGTTTGTGGAAATGGTGGGCGTGAGAGGGGTGTTAGTCGCCTTCCAATCACTCTCGACTATTAAAAAGGGCACAAGCTACTCCAATTTCCAATTGAATGAACGCTTTTCGAAGTTTCTACGACAACTTCTTCGATACAAAGTGCCCTGCTCTAAAGGAAAAAAAATTAATAAATACTACATTATGCCAACATCGTTCTTATATGCCCCCAGGACATAACTTAAAACCCTTGCCCTGAGAGTTGTGGGGGAGTGTCCTCCTCTTTACTTAGTCCCCGTTTCTTGTCTCGTTCTCGAGTGTCCCCGTTCTTTACTTAGGCAGCGCGATCCTGTTGCCTATGATTTATAAAACAACTTTCTATATAAACCTTATATGCTCCCAGGAGATAAATTACAACCCTTGCACTGATGGCTCTGAGGGGGTTATCATCCTAAAAGACCTAATTTCCAGGACGTTCAACTACGTTGAAGAAAATGGATATCTAAAAATTTTGATTGGATATGTTTTGGAAAATGGTGGGCGTGAGAGGGGCGTTAAACGCTATCTAATCCCTTTCAACTATTAAAAAAGGCACTAGCCCTTTCAAGTTCCAATTGAATGAGCCCTTTTGAAGTTTCTACGACAACGCTTTCAATAAAAACTTTATGTGCCCCAGGGCATAACTTACAACCCTTGCCCTGAGGGCTGTAGGGAGAGGGGTTGTCATCCTTAAAGACCTAATTTCCAAAACTTTCAACTACGTTAAATAAAATGGCTATCTAAGAATTTGATTGGATGTGTTTGGGAAAAGGTGGGCATGAGAGGGGGGTTAGTTGCCCTCAAATCACTTTTGACCAATAAAAAGGGTACTATCCCTTTGAATTTCAAATCGAATGAGCCCTTTTTCAAGTTTCTACGACATAGATTTCAATAAAAACCTTATATGCCCGACTATTGTCTGGCACTCAAGATATGAGTATAGTACGAATGGAGAGTCTGCGTTTAGAGTGTACATTTGCTGACCCTTTACCTGAGAGAATCGAACTAATCTCGTTAAATAAATTTGAATCCTATTCGGAAATCACTCCCGAAGGCAGTGTTCTACTAAACCTTGCACCATGAACACTAGTCAAATAATCAATGTATTTAGTATGGACCCCTACATGTCCAAATACAGATCCTAATGTTTACCATCGGAATTCCTTGGAAAAATTCAAAGTGCAAACAATACCCTAATCATTGTTAATAACAGTCCCTCGACTGTGAATACCACTCACTGGCTGTGCATCTTTCAAACAATGAAGAATATTGAATTTTTTGATCCTCTTGGCCTACCCTATACATTCTACACTCCACACATCAACAACTGTGGTAAAGCTTCAAATTTAAGTCAATTTGGAATTTAGTAAAAATATATTAAGACGCAAATACAAAGTTTCGAAATACAACTTTTTATTAAAATAAGGAACATATCCTGCCAAGTTTCTGCTTAACGGGAAATTGAGAAATCACCACTTTCTAGCTATTGCATCGGTTAGGTACACGAAGGTGTGGTTGATAAAAATGTATAAAAGATACATTTTATAGGAAGGGGTAGACTGATACTAACTTTATGCCAAACTGACCTCTGGTCCGTTGCTTTAGAAATACCTTGAAATATTGTCGGATCATTGTAAGTGTTTAAGTATCTTCTTATATATTATTATAGTTTTCTGAGACTTGTGGTCTACTTGGGACAACCAGTCCCAATAGAATATATATGTATTATCAAACCTTGTATCAGTATATGTTAACTGAATAAAAGTATTTTGTTATAGCCAACCTCGCTTCAATCTACATTTAGTCCTCCGAAAATACCCAGCTGGTACGCCTCATTAGTCAGGTCATAGCCTAAGGCACGCTACCAAAGTTTGAATACCTTAGGGCCAGAGTTTATCTCCCCTATAAAGGGAAAATAAAGGCATCTACCACTACACCACTACCCCACTTAAATACCATAAAATCACGTTACCACAACTGGTGGCATTATGGAAAAACTGGGTCGAGGAGACTAAATAAGGTTGCAAAATAATAAAAAAAAATCGAAATGACTTTATCAGAAGGGGTAAGCAAATTGACTTCTTTTTTAGCGGCGCTCGAACAAGCAAAACTTCGAGCTGCTTTGCTCGAACTTTGGCTGTTAAAAATAGATTTTTTCCCCTCAAAAATTTGGGTACAATAGAAAAAATGGAAAAAAGGGTCAATCAAGAATTGTAAAATAGGAAAAAATACAGTATCTAGTTTTTAGCAAGTAGAAGTAAGTGTATAATTAGTAGCTTTTTTTAGTGTTAGTAATAAATGCAATGAAGTAGCGCCTTGTATAACTAAACAATAAAGTATTCGTACCGCAAATTCAAAGTAAAATAAAAGATAATACGTAAAGAAAAAAAATCTAGCTGGACCGATGAAACGTTGGTAGAAACAGAAGAATTTGAGGCAGAATAGTGACAAATAGGGTCCTAATTCAGCCTTACTACAGGTACAGGCTAGAGACTTATTGTTCAAGGATAACACTGCTACAATTTAGCAAAGGAAGCACATAAATTGTGGTCCGAACAATTATAGGTTAGAAGCTGCCATTTCCGAGCGTTTTTAGGAGTAGAGACGCTTCAAATATATGGCATTTTACGACGTAATAAGCAATATAATTACCTTTGTTAAAGCTAATCCGAATACTAGGTTAGTTTTGTAGTTTCACAAGCAAAGGGAAGGAAAAGATATATAAACTTGTAATGAAAGAATTTGAGGAAAAGGATGAAAAAAAAGAGAAAAGTAATCTTATAAGTAAGAAAGCAAATGTGGAAGCTTAGTAAAAGTCGCCAAAGGAAGCAAAAAAAAGAATTGTTACCCAGCTGTGATAGGAAGTCTGCATAAGGCAAGAAATTCGGTGAGAGAAACCGATAATCACAGAAAATGGAGGCATGAGAATAAGTCTTAAAAGGGTCTCCTTTCCCTTCATACAAAACCTTCATTTGAATAATGGTGTTAGAAAAAGTTCAAATTCTGAATTAGCCACGCGAAATGAGTCAGAAGAAAGTTCAAATTTAAATTTAAACCATGGCTGCTTTTGAGCCATGTAGATGTAAAACAAGCCAGTGTTTGAAAACTGTTATGCTTGTTTACATAGAATATAAGCACACATTAGGACAAACAGAGAAGGCAATGCATCCTTTTGGGATAGCTAATATTGATAATTCTGGTCCACTCTTACGGTTACTCAATGAAGAATCATCCTCAAGCCTAGTCTAATTACAAATCAGTACAGTTTAGTCGAACAGACAAAATAGGAAAAATAAGTGGGAAAAAAAGCTATGATAAAACTTACGAAAAAGGATGAAAAGTCATTATATCCTTAAAGAAATAAAAAAAAATATCCAAAAATAACTTCATTAATCCACAGACAGAAGTTGACACAAAACGGAGAATTTCACCAACAGATCAAGACAGCTGCAAACAGGGCAGAGATTAAAGTATACTCTACCCCAAATTTCCGCAGCTATCCTCACAAGTCGGGAACTTAGTGTGAAAAAAAACTCACTTATTTAAGCACAAAGTTATAAGCTATCACATTGCCACGGAAACGAACAGTTCAAAATGAACAGAAGGCTTCTCATTTTGTTCCAATTATTCGTTATCAGAAGAGTATTTCCGCTTTAAAGAGATTAGTTCCTTCATGAAATCTGCCAAATATTTTAGAATTTTATAGACGTAATAATTGAGATCAAAATTAGAGTTATAAATATTATAGCTTGAAAAACATTTACAACCAGATCATCGCCAGAACTGCATTTAAATAGGACAAATTACTGTTTAAAAGAAAATTTTTTAAACTTTTGAGACCTTAAATAAGAAAACAAGCTGCTAATTTAATACAGCTCATATTCAACTGACCGAACAAGACTAGTACGAAAATTGTACTAAATAAGTACAAAATATGTAGCATTAATACTACGGAGCCACCGTTACAGTGGTATACTCGGGCCGAGATTAATAGAAATATTGGAGAAATGCTTCAAGTAGAAAGGAAAAATTATGCTCTCTTATGTGGGAGTCGTTTTCGGAAAAATGACTAGCATGGCATAAAGACAAAACCAATAAAAGTTGGGAAGTTAAAGTGAAAATAGTCATTGTCGCTTGTATGTCTAAAAATAAATTACTGTGTGCCGTGAAGGCCAGGTATATTTTTCTGCAGAAGGGCCACTTCGTTTGAGAACAGAATAGCCAAAAGAAAACTGTGGCCACAAATCAAAAAAGTGTGGCAATGCTATACGATATAATTAATTATTGTGTGTGAAAGTTCATAATAGTCCTTTTAGCTGTATCTGAAGACAAGAGAACCTAGAAACCATTTTAACAAGCTATCAGAAGGCAGCCCTGGTAAGCAAACCTTCAGGGTGCAGGCATGAGTCAATTGATAGTGCCATAACAGGTAAAAAGACGAAGAGCTAAATTCTTAGCTTATCAAATCAAGCTGTAAATGGAGCATTGTCCCAAAAGGACATTAAAGCTGAAAAAAAGAGATTACAGACAAATACATTTTTTGTAGTTTGAATAAACAAACAGGCATATAGTAAGCTAAAAACAGTTAATGGCAAAAGTGGTTCAAAATAGAACCAAAGTTGTAAAACAAAGATAAGAAAATGTATATAGTCGTATATGGAAAAGTTATTATTATTATTATTCATTTATTGCCCGTCAAAAAAAGGTACAAAAGGTACAGTAGACGGAGTAATCACTAAAGAAAACAAAAAGAAAAAAAAGAAGAAAAAGAAGGACACAAACACACATTGAAATTTCAAATACATGACAAAAAAAAGCTCTTCATTGCATTAATACGAACAATGATGCTAACGAAAGGATGATAAAAGTTTCTTTTAAAACGGGAGAGAGATTCGTTAATACTAATAATTACAAGCATTACATTAATACAAAAAAAAAACTGTTGTGAACAAATTGGTGACCATGGATGATTAAACTTACTTTGAAAACGGGATAGAGATTTATTAATGCTAATATTAGGGTCAGTTAGCTTATACAAATGAATAATTTTACGGTTTCTTGTCCAAGGGGGCAAATGTAGAAGATATTTAGCAAATCTGAAGAAGATTGATCGTAGGTGCTTTTTATCTGTAACTGTAAAGAATCAAACAGTTCGTGGGTAACGAACTGTAAGTAAGGAGCGACCCGGCTCAATGGTAACCGAAACTCTAGAAAACGGGTTTTTGATACCAATAGGTACATCAAAAGAATCAGATTTCAATGCTGATTTAAAATATATAACTTACATCAAGTTTAGTGCTACCCATCAAAAGTTACGCGCCTGAGAAAATTTGGCTGATTTTCGAAAAAAGGGGGAAAGACCCCCTAAAAGTTATAGAACCTTAATGAAAATCACACCATCATATTCAGCGTATCAGAGAACCCTACTGTAGAGGTTTCAAGCTCCTATCTACAAAAGTGTGGAATTTTGCATTTTTTGTCAGAAGAAAGATCACGGATGCGTGTTTATTTGTTTTTGTTAGTTTTTTTCCCCAGGGGTGATCGTATCGACCCAGTGGTCCTAGAATATCGTAGAAGGGCTCATAAGAACGGAAATTAAAAGTTCTAGTGCCCTTTTTAAGTGACCAAAAAAAATGGAGGGCAACTAGGCCCCCTCCCACGCTTATTTTTTTCCCAAAGTCACCCGATCAAAATTTTGAGATTGCCATTTTGTTCAGCATGGTCGAAAATATGATAAATATGTCTTTTAGGATGACTTAATCCCCGAAGTTCCCAGGGGGAGGGCTAAAAGTTATGAACTTTACCCCATGTTAACATATAGTATTGGTTATTAAGAAGTATACAGATGTTTTCAGGAGGGTTTTTTTCTGGTAGTGGGAGGGAAGGGTGGGTCGGGGGTTATGTTGGAGGATCTGTCCATGAAGGAAGTTTTCATGGGGGAAGGGAAATTGCCATGAAGGGGGTGCCGGACTTGCCAGCATTATTTATTGGTTATTGGGAAGTAAACAGACATTTTCAGGAAGGGTATTTTTTTCTGGAGGGGGGGGGGGCTAGAGGAGGGGGTTACTATGGAGAATATTTCCGTGGAGGATGTTTCTTTGGGGTAAGGGACATTTCTATGAAGGGGGCGCCGGATTTCCAAGCATTATTTAAAAAACGATCAGAAATTAAATAAAAACAAACAAGTTTTTTCAACTGAAAGTAAGAAGCAACATTAGAACTTAAAACGAACAGAAATTATAACGTATGTGAGGGGGTTCTCCCCCAAGTCAATACCTCGCTCTTTACGCTACATTTTTTTTAGTGCTTTCAAAAGAACTATCTATTCTAATTAAACGGCCTTTGTGATTCAGGGGTTTGTGAATCAAATTTTTTTTTAACTTTTAACGTAAAGAGCGTGGTATTGACTAAGGGGAGAACCCCCTCATATACGTAATAACATATACGTAATAAAAAAAAAACAATAAAAAAAAAAGCGATACGGCTCAATAGTAATCGAAACTTTTAAAAACGGAATTTTGATGTCAATAAATGTATCAAAAGAATGTGTTTATATTGCTGATTCTAAATATATAAATTTTATTAAGTTTAGTATTACTCATCAAAGGCTACGAGCCTGAGAAAATTTACCCGATTTTTAAAGAGGGGGGAAACATCCCCTGCAAGTGAAAGAATTTTAATGAAAATCACACCGTCAGATTCAGCGTATCAGAAAACCCTATTACATAGGTTTCAAGCTCATATCTGCAAAAATCTGCAACTTTGTATTTTTTGCCAGAAGAAGAATATACGAATATAGAAGTTAGTTACGTAAGTTAATTTGTAAAGACATCCATTTAGCAAAAGAAAAGTAAAATTTTTATGCAAATTTTGTTTACTTATTCAATGACGGTGAGCCAAAATAAAAGCTGCATTAACTAAAAAACGATCAGAAATTAAATAAAAAAAACAAGTTTTTTAAACTGAAAGTAAGGAGCGACATTAAAACTTAAAACGAAAAGAAATTATTCCGTATATGAAAGGGGCTGTCCCCTCCTCAACGCATCGCTCTTTACGCTAAAGTTGACTCTGTCTCACAAATTTATTTTTTAAAACAATAAAAAACTTTAGCGTAAAGAGCGAGGCGTTGAGGAGGGGACAGCCCCTTTCATATACGGAATAATTTCTGTTCGTTTTAAGTTTTAATGTCGCTCCTTACTTTCAGTTTAAAAAACTTATTTTTTTTTATTTAATTTCCAGAAAGGAGCAACGTAAAGCAGATGAGGAAGGGCTGTGGCGTTGTAAATGGATGCTAGAATGTAACGGTTGAAACGTAGTTTGCTTTTTACGATTACAGCGTAAGAAATGCTAATTTTACGCTCAACGTGAGAAATCAGCAAACGATGTGTGTGGCCTATAGATGTGCCAATTGGAGGGCCCAGGTATATAATATGGTCTGAGGGTTTAAAAAGAGAACCGTCCATATTTATAAGAGAAGTAGAGGGATTTCGCCAACTGAAAAGGATTACTTCGGATTTCTCAGGATTAAAAGACAGACCGATTTTTGAATATTCATCTTTGAGGATTTTGAACTTCTGCTCAATGCGCTGGATCGTACGGCTGAGATTCAGGATGTCATCAGCATAACAAATAAGAGACATATCGATTCTCCCAAGAATGCATGAAGGAAGACACTTTGCCTGCGCTTCCAGGACACTATTATTAAACAGGGTTGGGGAAGTGATTGCTCCCTGTCTAGTCCCTTTGTTAACAAGGATGGGGTACTGAGGATTCACAAGCATATTCGAGGGATTCGAAGAGTTTGGCCTCACACGAGAATTAGTGCAATTATATAGGGAATGATGAAGAGCCGACTGCAGGGGAAAACGGGATGGAAGTTTTAAACGCACTCTTAGATTCCTATATAAATCCCTGAGAACACGGACAACTGATGGGTTTACGCCTCGCCTTGCCATATGAAGAAGCATGGACGAATGAATTAAGGAATCGAACGCACGTTTAACGTCATGTCCGGCGAGGATCATACTTTCTCCCGAAGATTCAGCGTCGGCGAAGGCAGTAAAAACTGCTGTAAGAGCATGAGAACAGCCAAGATTAGCCTGAAAACCGAACTGATATGGGAGAACGTAACATTTCTGTCTTAACTCATCAAGAAAAAGAAGCTCGAAAAGTTTGTATGTCGTAGTAGAGACGGTGATTGGACGGAAAGAGGAACATTGCAGCTCAGATTTCCCTTTTTTGGGAATCGGAGTCAGATCACCAATGCAGAACGAGGAGGGAACAATACCTGTAACAAATATCATTTGCATGAGAAGGCTGAGGTGACGCACCAATAGATAACTTCCATTAATGATGTGTAGAGTGCTCACCTTAATCTATCCCACAAGACGCTTTCTTTTTAAGTTGGGATATGGCTTTTATAACAGCGTCACAAGTAACAACAAAATCAAGGTCAGGAGATTCATCAATGAATTTGCAGAGCTCGTCACAAAATTGTGACTCTAAAACAGGATCAGGCTCAGAAAATTCATTTAAAAATGGGAAATCCACTCGGACAAAGGAATGTCATTCGGGTCTGGCAAATTGGAGGAGATAGTACGAGGTAATATTTTCCACAGAAGATCAGGTGAATTCCTGACCTTCTCGGAATAAAGTGTCTGCATTTTAGATCGATGAAGAGCAAGTTCCTTAGCAAAACATTTTTTGACACTTTTCTCAGTTCATTGACTATTCCTTGACGGGGGCATAGGCAATCTCTCCATAATTTGTATCAAAATTTAGCACGGTCACAAGCTTCAGACAGCACTAGATTTCCTGACCACCCGGGAACTTGGGTACCAACACGTATTTTTTTAAGAGGAACTGCCCTTTTTTCAGTACACAAAAGTGCATGGCAGATTTCTGCAGAGTATATTTCAAGAGTTAATCTAACCTTATTAATGTCTTTATTAGAAGACTTTTGCAGAAGATGAAATGGAACCCGGATCTTGTTTAGGATACTATCCGAAATTTCAATGAACTGAGATGTGTCAATTTTATTCCAATCACGAGAAGTATACCACTTGTGCCGGTGAACAGTATAAGCCTGTAACACTGGAATCTGAGAAGCTTCTTGTTTAAAACTAGAAGCAATAGGAAGATGGTCTGAAACTTGAAATGTGGAAACTACCTGAACACAAGGCATATCAAGGTTATATGACACAACATGGTCAAGATTAGATGTGCAAGAGGAAGAATGAATGTAAGTAAACTGAGCAGATTTCTGTTGAACTTTAAAATCATCACCAAATATTCCTAATAGTAAAGAAGCACGGATAGAAGCTGAAGACAACCCGCAATTTAAATCACAATTAAAATCACCTACGATCAAACACGGGATTTTCAGTTTAAGGACATTACGAAGACAAGAGCTAAGTTTAATAACTGCTAAAGCGAAATATCTCTCTGAATATTCATCCTTGTAATCTGTGGGTAAATACACATTTAATATTACGCACTCACCTACTCGAACAGCTAAAAAACTATCACTAGAAAAGAAAACACTAGAATTAAGATTCGATGCTAGGTAAGTAGCAATACCACCGGAAGCTCTGCCTTTAGAAGCACTACGTTTAGCTGGAACCAAATTTTGTTGAGATAATATATACAGTTATAAAGATATTTTGAAAACCCTTTATAGATATGGAATTGTTATCATATAAAAAAATTGTAAATATAGAAATTTTAATAACAAAATCATGTTATATGAACTATTGCCAAGCCTTTATATAGAGGCTAATCACAGTTCTCAATTATAGTGTATAAATCTATTAGTTAGGGTTGATTTTTTTTATATATTTTAATTGTAGTTAAGACTTATCAGATAAAAGCCTGGACGGACTTATTTAAAAAGTTGTACAAAGAGCAAATATTGCAGTGATTAAATAAATTATTAGGGTACATAATTATTATTTATTTTTAACAATTAAGTTATGTATCAACATAACTTCTGTTAATATATATATATATATACATATATATATATATATATATATATATATATATACATATATATATATATATATATATATATTATATATATATATATATATATATATATTATATATAGTATATATATATAATAACATATATATAATATGTGTATATACATATATATATATATATATATAACGTTACTATTATCCTCCATGACAACACTGCCTTTTCTATGACGAGAACAATAAGAATTCCAAATAAGGATTAGTCCTTTTATTAGACAGTGAAACGAAAATATAAAACAAAGACTCTAAATATTTCGATGACACATTCGGTCACAGTTTGGTCATGGAGAATAATAGTAACGTCGTATATATGGGGATGACAGACCAACTTTAGAATCAGCAACATTTCATTTGCTATTAGAAGAATAAAATGATAAATTTAGCACCTGTAAATTCAGCATTATTTCATTTTTAATTAGAAGAATATTCAACGCAGTATTACAAGATTCAAGAACAGTTAGTGAACTTTCTAAGTCAATGGACCGGTAACTTGCTTTGACCCGGAAGTGATTATTTTGTTTAGTATAAAAGCAGTTTGTTTTTAATTTTGATAAGTTAGTAACTGTACTGATAATGATGATCGACTGTGTCATCGAAATATTTAGAGTCTTTGCTTTATATTTTCGTTTCACTGTCTAATAAAAGGACCTATCCCCATTTAGAATTCTTATTGTTTTTCGTCATAGAAAAGGCAGTGTGTTCATGGAGAATAATAATAAAGTCGTATATATGGGGATGACAGACCAACTTTAGAATCAGCAACATTTCATTTGCTATTAGAAGAATAAAATGATAAATTTAGCACCTGTAAATTCAGCATTATTTCATTTTTAATTAGAAGAATATTCAACGCAGTATTACAAGATTCAAGAACAGTTAGTGAACTTTCTAAGTCAATGGACCGGTAACCTGCTTTGACCTGCAATTTTGAAGAAACTTGTACCACCTTTACTCAACGCAGTATTAAAAAAATTCAAGAACAGTTAGTGAACTTTTTAAGTCAATGGACCGGTAACTTGCTTTTACCCGGAAGTGATTATATTGTTTAGTATAAAAGCAGTTTGTTTTAATTTTGATTAGTTAGTAACTCTATTGATGATGATGGCCGACTGTGTCATCGAAATATTCAGAGTCTTTGTTTTATATTTTCGTTTCACTGTCTAATAAAAGGACCTATCCCTATTTGGAATTCTTATTGTTTTCGTTATATATATATATATATATATATATATATATATATATATATATATATATATATATATATATATATATATATATATATATATAATATAGATATATAATATATATATTATATATATATATATTATATATATATATATATATATATATATATATATATAATGATATATAATATATATATAATATATATATAGATATATATATATATTATATATATATATAGATATATATATATATATATATATATATGATATATATATAATATATATATATATATATATATATATAAATATATATAATATAATATATAACCTAAACTATCCATGTAAATATATTAAATTAATATCTTTAGTATTTTTTGTTCTTTATTTTGCTTTTTATATCATTCAAGAAGTATTCTACATTAATATTTTATAAGCAATTAACAAAACACTAATTGGAATTAATTCCATAGCTAGTCTAGACCATGTTTTTTTTCAAATGCTTCAAGTTTTAAACAGTAATTAAATATCCTATCTAGTTTTGCGACTTAAAAAAAATACTTGTTCAAGTTATTACACAATTCTTGTATATGTATATACTGTGTTTTTATTTACTTTAAGTTTTATCTAGTGATTTAATGTTATATGTAAATGTTTGACTTCGAGTCAACGCATAAATAATTTTTTTTAGGAAATAATCCGTTAAGCATTAAGTTTGAAAAGAATAATCCCGCAAGAAACATTATGTTTCGATTTAAGCGGCATATTATCTTTGGAGTAATTAAAAGAGAGAAAAGTAATGAATAGTAATTAAAAATTACAAAACTGAGTGTTTCTTTTTACTATATATAGGTAACAAATTATGCTTTATGTGTATTCTAATGTGAATATTTATTTTAGATACAGCCTTAGCTTTTTTTTTCGATTTTTCGTAACATCCTTTCGGATCCATTTTTTTCAATCATTTTTGACGTACTTATGGAAAGTAATAAATTTTGAAGCCACTTCAAATGTATCCTGATACTAACTTCTCAAACCATCAGAAACCAAACCATAACTGATCAACAGATATTTTGGAAACTGTATGCAGCATTACAGACTTTGCTAAAAGTTCCTCGTAAAGTTAGATAAAAATCTGAACTTAATTTAGGGCTAGAGAGTGTGTTGTATAGCCTGAAAGGCTTTATATTATTGCAATATGTGAAAATGCTTTGTTCTGGAAAAATATGTGAAATTTTAAAAGCCAAAATTGTTATGTGTAGTTTATCCAAGGCATTTCTAAACCTGAAAAATAAGCAATATATCAACCACATCACACAGATAAATTAAATTATTAATGGGAATTAAATTTAACCTCAACTAATTCATAAATTTCTAATATAACTTGAAATCTAAATTAAGCAGAACACTCATATAATGCTAAAGCCGCTTGGAGTCAAGCTAAAACAGAAGATGCATATGAAAAGGGTAAAAAAGAGTATTTTTCAGTCCTAGAGACAGAGAAAAAGAGAAACAAGGATGAATTTCAAATTGAAATCCTTCGACAAAAAAAGAACATGGCCTATATTGGACCACAAACATGAACCTAAGGAAACCCATTGAGGGTATATGCACATAATGACCCAAAGATGGCAGCATAATAGCTGTAAACAAAATTAAGTTGCTTTAAAAGTAAAATATTGAGAGTTGGGACAACTCTTCTTCAAATGGGGAGTATTGTGGTAAAGCTTCTAATTTAAGTCAATTTGGAATTAGTAAAAATATATTAAGACGGAAATACAAAGTTTCAAAATACCACTTTTTATTAAGATAAGGAACTTATCCTGCCAAGTTTCTGCTTAACGGGAAATTGAGAAATCACCACTTCCTAGCTATTGCGTTGGTTAGGTACAGAAAGGTGTGGTTGATAAAATGTATAAAAGATACATTTTATGGGAAGGGGTAGACTGATACTAACTTTATGCTGGACTAACCTCTGGTCCGTTGCTTTAGAAATACCTAGGAATATTGTCGGATCATTGTAAGTGTTTAAGTATTTTATTATATATTATTACAGTTTTCTGAGACTTGTGATCTACTTGGGACAACCAGTTCCAATAGAATATATATGTATTATCAAATGTTAACTGAATAAAATTATTGAGTTATAGCCAACCTCTCTACAATCTACATTTAGTCTCTCGAATATACCCAGCTGGTACGCCTCATTAGTCTGGTCATAGCCTAAGGCACGCTACCAAAGTTTAATTACCTTAGGGTCATAGTTTATCTCCCCTGTAAAGGGAGAATAAAGGCATCTACCACTACCCCTCTTAAATACCATAAAATCACGTTACCACACAACTATGTTGAAAGCAGTGGGAAAACTACTATTCAAAACCGGAAGAGAGTACCGGATCTAACGAATAAAAGTTGCAGTTTTCATGCGCTACTATATTTCATCTTCAGATGTCACGATTATTCTTACAAACAGTTTCTCAACATTTACGTAGACAAGTGATCGACTCAACTGAACGAACGACTGAACGACTTTATGAACGACTGAACGAATTTATGGTGGAAAATATCCACTCAGACATGTATAATATTGATTTTAGTGCCCTACGAGTAAAGTGTTTTAAAAATGTATGTAAATTTGTTTATTAATAAAAAAATGTATATACACAACAACAATGTCTTTAATCTTCACTTTAGATTTCTTCTTCTGTGTATAGGCAATTGTCGAAAACCACTAATGCTGGTAGATCATTTGAACTCACTGTATATTGATCCTGATTGACTGCAAAGTCAGGGTCACATTTTCTACAGTACAATGTAACTTCACTCTTATCATATCTCTTTGTATAGTCAATGATACTATTTGCATTCATACTATGAAACACAAGTGTTTCAATTTGTCTATTTGAAGCAATATCACATGCAGTGTTTTCAAGTGGTGAATCACATTCTGTAACAGCCAAATAAAAATCACTAGGTTTATCGTCATAATAGGCAGTGTCGTCACAGCGATGACGTAGAAGCCAAACAGTTTTGTTACCCCAACAGTTGAATCGCAGACCAGATTCTTCATCCCAAAATAATTTAAAACCACGACGATACCAATCTTGTAGAAATAAACTAAAATCTTATTCAGGGTTCTTTCTAATCATACCAGGACAAGTATTCTCCCACTGATCACATTTGTCATAGTGACAATTGGAGCATAGTTGCCCTCTAGGGTGAGAGTCACAAATCTCTTCAAGACATGAATTACAGCCTTTAGTTTGTACTGCATATCCTCTATGTAGTTTAAACGGGTTGCAAAATTTGCACTTTTCATTATACTAATCAATAATTGTACAATTCTCACATGATGACCAACTGCCAAGAGTATACATACATAGTGGATATGTATAGAACATTTTTTTGGTTTCCGATGTCAACTCTCTCACAGCTAAAAAGAAACCGATCCACGTTCGATAAATTCAGAGGGGGGATAGGAGAGAGAGAGGAGTAACTCTGTGACGTTACATAATCTATTCTGAATGGAGAGTCATCTACATAGAATCTATGGCAATGTTTTCAAAAGTATATCCACGATATTATTTTGCTTTGTTTCAGTTAATATATCAATAAATTGAGTAAAAGCATTTGAGTCACGTCTTAAAATCTTCATACAATAGTCCAACGGTGGAGAATCATTCCCCATTATATTGTCGAGTGTTCCCTGAGAAAATATCTTCCGTTGAACAGATAACTCGAGAAAATCGTCATCTAGAATCAAATATTTTTTCATAATCACAAGATTTAACTTAATTCTCTATTTCTCAAATTCATTCATTTTTCAATCCTAACACTCTCACTGCTGACTCTAGACTAACCATGATTCGTTATACTTCAAGAATATTTGATAACATACTTTAAAAAATCTAACAAAAAGAAAGGGGGCATTTTCGATTTCGAAACAATTTTATTGGGTGTGTGAGCATAATTACAGCAGTAATATATTACACATATACAATTATCGATATAACTTATTGTCTTCGATATACTTCACTATTGCATTTAAAGCACTTTGAAGTCTATGTACATGTATTATATCGACTTTCACAGCGAAGAGTAAGTAGGGAGATGGTCACTATTTCTAAGCTCACAAGATCACAGCCAATCAGAGGCCTACAATCCCTAGATATACAAGACCACATCCTCTTTCTAGACCAATCATAGTAGTCGGAAATACTATGGGAAATTGATTTGCATAATCGACAATGATGAAAATCTGACGGGGAATTCTAATGTATCATAACGGGAACTAAAAAACTTAAAGGCTTCTCTACTTTAGTGTCAGAGGTAAATTATGGAATCAATATTCTTTCGAAGCCTTTATAACGCATTTTGGCTCTTGAATTCATCTCTTGGATAACCTAGATTTAAGATGTTTCTAAGTGCAACAGATACAGAGGGGAATGATTATGGCTTCAACGAGGGAGAGAGATAAAGCCTGTAGATTCTAGTGTATAAGATATATGTAATTTAAAATTCTTTAGTCTGAGAGTTAAATTCTGGAATTATTATTTTGAAGCCTTAATAATGCAACTAAGACATATTAGATAATTTTCAGAAATTCAAACGAGATTAATAGAGATTGAATATATTTAACGCGGGAATGGTTTCCTGAGAATTTTAAATGTGACAGTGCAAAGTTGCCAAAACACCCAAACCTCGAAGGCCCCCCCAACTTTTTGGGCCCCCTTCCCCCATTTTTTTTACATTTTTTGAATTTTTTTAATTTTTTAACATGGTATTTTTTCATTTTTTTACATCTCTTAGAATGACATGAAATATACAAAAAACATAAAAAATTCACATTTAATATTTTCCAAATCCAAAATGAGAATGATATAGAAATGTTAGTCGTGACTTTTACTATTAGAAAAATATTGTTTGTAGTAGCACTTTTTTGGACTGAAGTTTTTGGACTTCGAAATTATTCAAGTTTTTTTACGTATCTTAAAATGACATGAAATATGCTTGCGACTATACCAATCGCACTCTATGCTTGCTCAGAGACACGACGCGGCTTTCACACTGGTACTCTATGGCGGCTTATCGTCACTACCTAGTTTATTGCATGTTTACAGGTCATTAATCATTGTACAGTGGAAAGATAAACACATAAGTAGTATCTTTAAAAAAGTGAAGATGGAGCATTTTAAGAAAGTGTGTTCACATAATAGTGTTATTGTAGCACTAAATTCCGACAAGGAGAACTATTTGAACTATGAAACAAGTACAAGTGATAGCACTATTGGAAATGTATGCGTGGATTGTCATGACAATAAGGAATTAAATTTCTTTGGAGTACCAAAAAAATTCAACTCTTATGATGGTGGACATGCGAGATTGAGATCTAAGGAGATGACCACACTGAAAGAGAATACCAAAATAAAAATAATAGTTGATGAAGAGGGGCATCTTCTTGCTAGTGTTTATGGTAACATGTTACCCAGTGTTACACCCCATCGTCAGCTTTCGGGTATTAGCATTCAACGGAAGATCAAAAGAAGACAGGCATACTCTTCTACTAATATCAAAAGCCATATCTTGTCTACGTGCTGGAACTGTTACCTGTGTAAAAATAATGTGATAATAGACAGTGAAATTGCCAGAAAAATAAAAAGGGCATCGGCAAAAAATATCACTAAGGAATATAAAGATGAATCGATGAAAAACAAAGTACCAGCAAACATCACTACCATTGATCAAACAATCAATGAACCAAATAATAGCAAAGATGAAATGCATATTGAACATGTGGATGACCCCCAAGTCAAAATGCGTTCACATGTTAGTGTTATTGTAGCATTGAATGCTGACAAGGAGTAGTATTTGAACTATGAAACAAGTACATGGGGTAGCACTATCGGGAACGTATGCGTGCGTTGTCATGACAGTAAGGAATTAAATTTCTTTGGAGTACCAAAACAATTCTATTATACAAATGGTGGATATGCGAAAGTATCATTTCCAGAGAAGTTAGTACTCAAAGAGAATGCCTACATAAAAATAATAGTGGATGAAGAGGGGTATCTTCTTGCTAGTGCTTCTGGTAACATGCTACCTATTGATAGGACCTATCGTCATCTTTTAGATATTAGCATTCAAATGAAAGCAAAGGGGAAAAGAAAGGCCTACTCTTCTACTAATATCATATACTATATCTTGTCTACATGCCGGAACTGTTACCTGTGTAAAAATAGTGTTGTAATAGACAGTGAAATTGCCGGAAAAATAAAAAGGGCATTTGTAGAAAATATCACTAAGGAATATAAAGATGAATCGATGAAAAACAAAGTGCCAGCAAACGTTAATACCATTGATCAAACAGTCAATGAACCAAATAATACCAAAGACGAAATGCATATTCAACCTGTCGGTGACACACCAGTAAAAATTGTGTAAGACTCAAAATGGAATAATGATTATTCTACTGATTACGAGCTAAGAGAAGACAATAGCCACAATATCAAGAGAGAACATGGTGAACTATTTTATGGAACATATTCAAAATATCCAAAATTGGTCATTGATATTAATAGTGTATCATAATATATTTTTTGTGTTAATACTCTACATGACATTATTTCATTAAAAATATATTATGCATTACATTATGTGTTCATTATTTTTAGAGTATGAAAACGCATACAAATATATAGATTGAGACATAGAAACCAACAAAGACAGGCACTGAGATAAGCAAACACCCGCCCAGACACATAGGCAATGGGAGTGAGAGAGACAAAAACAAATATAACTATATAGATTCAGACATACAAAACGACAAAGACAGACACTGGGAGAAGCAAACATCTGCCCAGACGTCCAGATGCCCAGATATTATGCATTACATTATGTGTTCATTATTTTTAGAGTATGAAAACACATACAAATATATAGATTCAGACAGAGAAACCAACAAAGACAGGCACTGAGATAAGCAAACACCCGCCCAGACACATAGGCAATGGGAGTGAGAGAGACAAAAACAAATATAACTATATAGATTCAGACATACAAACCGACAAAGACAGACACTGGGAGAAGCAAACATCTGCCCAGACACATAGGCAAAGACAGTGAGAGAGACAAAAACAGATACAAACACATAGATTAAGACATACAAACAGACAAAGAAAGGCACTGGGACACGCAAACATCCATCCAAACACACAGGCAAAGAGAGTGAGAGTATAGATTCAAACGTAAAAACCGACAAAGAAAGACACTGAGAGAAGCAAACGCCCACCCAGATTCACAAGCAAAGAGAGTGAGAGAGTCAAAAACGCATACAAATACATAGATTCAGACATACAAACCTACAAAAGAAGGCACTGGGAGAAGCAAACATCCACCCAGACACATAGGCAAAGAGAGTGAGAGAGATAAAAACACGTGTAAATATATAGATTCAGACATACAAACCAACAAAGACAGGCATTGAGATAAGCAAACACCCGCCCAGACACATAGGCCCAAAGAGTGAAAGAGACAAAAAAAAATATAACTATATAGATTCAATCATACAAACCGACAAAGACAGACAGTGGAACAAGCTGGCATCCACCCAGACACACTGGGTTAGACAGTGAGAGAGAGAAAAACACATACAAATGTATAGATTCATACATACATACCGACAAAGACAGGCACTGAGAGAAGCAAGCACATACCCAGATTCACAAGCAAAGAGATAAAAACACATGCAAATATATAGATTCAGACATACAAACCAACAAAGACAGACACTGAGAGAAGCAAAACACATACCCAGATTCACAAGCAAAGAGAGTGAGAGAGTCAAAAAACGTATACAAATACATAGATTTAGACATACAAACCGACAAAGACAGGCACTGGGAGAAGCAAACATCCACCCAGACACATAGGCAAAGAGAGTGAGAGAGATAAAAACACGTGTAAATATATAGATTCAGACATACAAACCGACAAAGACAGGCACTGAGAGAAGCAAGCACATGCCCAGATTCACAAGCAAAGAGAGTGAGAGAGTCAAAAAACGTATACAGATACATAGATTTAGACATACAAACCGACAAAGACAGGTAGAGAGTGAGAAAGACAAAAAACATATACAAATATATAGATTCAGACATACAAACCGACTAAGACAGACACTGAGAGAAACAACCACATACCCAGATTCACAAGCAAAGAGAGTGAGAGAGTAAAAAAAAAACGCATACAAAATACACAGATTTAGACATACAAACCGACAAAGACAGGCACTAGGAGAAGCAAACATCCAACCAGACACATAGGCAAAGAGAGTGAAATAGATATAAACACATGCAAATATATAGATTTTGACATACAAACCAACAAAGACAGGCATTGAGATAAGCAAACACCCGCCCAGACACACAAGCAAAGGAAGTGAGAGAGACAAAAACACATACAAATATATAGATTCAGACATACAAACCGACAAAGACAGGTAGAGAGTGAGAGAGACAAAAACACATACAAATATATAGATTCAAACATACATACAGACAAAGACAGACACTGGGAGAAGCAAGCACATACCCAGATTCACAAGCAAAGAGAGTGAGAGAGTAAAAAAAAACGCATACAAATACATAGATTTAGACATGCAAACCGACAAAGACAGGCACTGGGAGAAGCAAATATCCGCCCAGACACATAGGCAAAGAGAGTGAGATAGATATAAACACATGCAAATATATAGATTTTGACATACAAACCAACAACGATACTGAGAGAACCAAACACATACCCAGATTCACAAGCAAAGAGAGTGAGAGAGTCAAAAAACACATAAAAATACATAGATTTAGACATACAAACCGACAAAGATGGGCACTGGTAGAAGCAAACATCCGCCCAGACACATATGCAAAGAGATTGAGAGAGGTTACTAGGTCACATATAGTGACCTAGTTAATTATTAAGTAACTTATTTTTCTAATGAAAGCTGAGACGGTTTCCTATCAAGGTGGTATCCAGAGGGGGTGGGGTTATTACATTTAAATGATAATATCTCGAAGTTTTTTATTGAAAGCAGGGATCCCAAAAAGTTAAGTTTTTTTTTATTTAAAGCAGAGGTGGCATTTTATCAAGGTGTTGTCCAGAGGGGGAGTGGGTAGTGAGCTATCATAGTTAAATGATAATACCTCGATTTTTTTTGAAAGCAGGGGTGCCAATAAGTTAATTATTTTTGTATTTAAAGCAGAGACGGTATCCTATCAAGATAGTATCCAGAGGGAGGGGCATAGGGAATTATTATATTTAAGTGATGGTACCTTGATTTTTTTTTATTGAAAGCAGGGATGCCAAAAAGTTGAAAAGTTGACAAAAATTAACAAGATTTTCGTGAGTTATACTTGATACAGCACTTGTATAGTTTTATCGTCTAAAGGGAAAGGGACACATGCGTCCAACCCATTTTTTCTTATTGATGAAACGGGTTAATTTGAAAACATTCATTCATAAGTACCAGGCAGATTCACACTAAAACGAATTGGTGTGACGAAAGCGATATCGACATCCCCACCTAACGTTGAGCTCGAATGACAATGGCGCCCTTGGTCCAGTGCCCAAGTTACATTAAAAGGACAAGTCATAATAAAAGCTTTCAATTTGGGAGGTTCAAGGAGGAGTCTTTGACAGTCTTATGACCTCAGAGTACTAGATGTTGCAACGCTCTTACGTATCTACAGTGGTTTAAAAAATTCGATCACCCCAAAAATGATTACCAAAAATATGCACAAATATAACAAATGTAACATTTGGAATATTATAACACTTTTTTCAAAGCTTTGAAGAAAAGCAAAAAAGGCTAGAGGGGCGCGGGAGGGGTCTATTTCCCCTCAATCTTTTTGTTTCTTAAAAAGGGCACTATAACTTTTAATTTCCGTTTGAATGAGCCCTCTCCCGATATTCTAGGACCACTGGCCTGATGCAATCACCTCTGAAACTGTTTAACGATGGGCAAAGTTCATAACTTGCAGCCCTTCCCCCGGGGACTGTGGGGGTTAAGTTATCCTCTAAGACATAGTTACTAGGTTTTTCGACTGTGCTGAAAAGAATGGCTATCTCAAAATTTTGATCGGGTGACTTTTGGAAAAAAAAAATTAGCATGGGAGGTGGGCTAGCTACCCTCTTATATTTTTGGTCACTAAAAAGGGCACTAGAACTTTTGATTTCTGATCAAAAGAACCCTCTCCCGATCTTTTACAATCATTGGTTCGATATGATCACCGTGGAAAAAAAACAATAAACACACATCTGTGGTCTTTCTTCTGACAAAAAATGCAAAATTCCAAATTTTGTACATAGGAGCTTGGAACATCTACAGTAGGTTTTCTGGTATGCTGAATCTGACGGTGTAATTTTAATTAACATCACTCGATGTTTTAAGGGTATATCCTCCCTTTTTCAAAAATTTGTCAAATTTTTCTCTGGCTCGTAAATATTCATGGATACCATTAAATTTGATGAATTTTAGATATCTTGAATAAGCATCAAAATTCGATTTTTTTTTTTTTAATGTGTATATTGTTATCAAGACTCTGTTTTTTAGAGTTTCGGTTACTATTGAGCCGCATCGCCACTTACTTACAGTTTGTTACCACGAACTGTTTGAAACCAAGTTATCTTGAAATGAAACTGCTTTACTGATTACAATGAGACATTTTCTCAATGGGGAGGGGGGGGGGTTAGGGGTGGAGGTAGTAGAGTAAGATAATATTTTCATCATTTAAGTTGGATCAGTCGTGATTGTCATTAGATTGCCACTAAACATTCCCTGACAGTTGGGGTTTGAAGATCCTCCCCTGTTAATCTCGTTAAAAGCCTTGAGCTCCAGTAAAGACATATTAACAACAATAGTTCCGTCCTGATAGACCCAAAAATTGGGGCTCCTATGCCGGTTTTTGAACCACAGTTTTCCACATAGAAGCGTAGTTTTCCAAGAAATTTGTATTTTCGGAAAATACTCCATATAAACCGTTAATCTGAGATAATTGAGGATTTCGCTATTCATTTATCTTCTTGTAAAGAAAAGCTTTGCTTCTAGTTTATAATCTTCTGTATCATATTTGGCCAGTTTGGCTTCGCACGGTGTCAAAAATAAGATCTTTTCCAAAAAGTTCCTGAACGAATAAATTTGACTGTTTTTCTTTCATAGTTTAATGACTTTCTACTACGAGCCAAAGAAGGAAATTCATAGGTTCTTCGATTTTCTAAAACTGAGCTTATTTTTCAGGAGCCAATTCCATCAGACCAAAAGAGTTTACCTGGCTTTGTTAGGGACGTTGTTACAGTTATAACTCACATTTGTTTACGAGGTATGTTTCCTTTTTTCTTTTTTTTATTATAAAGATGAGACTTCATAAAGCGATATATGTTATTTATGCCAGGGTTAAAAAGAATCTGCGAAAATTGGTTTCAGATGTGCTTCTAAATCTTAAGTTTGAACTGGGGGATTGTCTCGGGATCTGACTTTTCAAATGTAAATTTTAGTAGAAATATACGAATATGAAAAAAAAACATAAGATGTACCAGTGCTATATCAAACAGTTCGTGGTAACAAACTGTAAATAAGGAGTGACCCGGATAAATAGTAACCAAAACTATAAAAAACGGAATTTTGATACCAGTAGATACATCAAAAGAATCGAATTTTTATGCTGATTTCAAATATATAAGTTTCATCAAGTTTAGTCTTGCCCATCAAAAGTTACGAGCCTGAAAAAATTCGCCTTATTTTCGAAAAAAGGGGGAAACACCCCCTAAAAGTGATAGAATTTTAATGAAAATCCAACCATCAGATTCAGCGTAACAGAAAACCATACTGTAGATGTTTCAAGCTCCTATCTGCAAAAATATGGAATTTTGTATTTTTTTGCCAGAAGAAAGATAAAAAAAACGGAAAGATTATTTCCGTTTTTATTTCTCTGTTTGTTTTTTTTCCCCAGGGGTGATTGTATCGATCTAGTAGTCCTAGAATATTGTGACAGGGCTCATTCAAACGGAAATTAAAAGTTCTAATACCCTTTTTAAGTGACCAAAAAAAATTGGAGGGCAACTTGGCCCCCTCGCACGCTCATTTTTTTCCCGAAGTCACCTGATTAAAATTTGGGATATCCATTTTGTTCAGCTTAGTCGAAAATCTAATAATATGTCTTTGAGGATAACTTAATCCCCCACAGTTCCCGGGGGAAGGGCTGCATGTTATGAGCTTTGCCCATTGTTTACTTATAATATTGGTTATTGGGAAGTATACAGACGTTTTCAGGAGGATTTTTCCGGGGGAGGGGGTTACGTGGGAGGATCTTTCAATGGAGGATGTCTCCTTGGGGGAAGAGACATTTCTATGAAGGGGTGCCAGATTTCCCAGCATTGTTTAAAAAACGATCAGAAATTAAATAAAACGAAAAACTAGTTTTTCCAACTGTAAGTAAGGAGCAACATTAAAACTTAAAACGAACAGAAGTTATTACGTATATGAGGGGGGTTCCCCCCTAGTCAATACCTCGCTTTTTATGCTAAAGTTTTTTTAATACTTTTAAAAGAGCTATTTATTCTAATTAAACGGCCTTTGTGATTCATGGGTTTGTGATTCGGACAAAATTCAAAACTTTAGCGTAAAGAGCGACGTATTGACTAGGGAGCGAACCCCCTCATATACGTAGTAATTTCTGTTCGTTTCAAGTTTTAATGTTGCTCCTTACTTTCAGTTGAAAAAACTTTTTTTTTTAGTTTAATTTATCTTTAAAAGGTTCTTCCCCTTATTATTGACTGAGTCGATGCGTAAAATCAGTAATGCAGTTCCCAGAGAGGATTTTTGGTTTTACCCGATGTGCAGGGTAAGTTCATCTTTGTTGTAACTCTATTCACTTTGTTTTATTTACTAATAATAATTTATTAAGTGTGCCAAATTTGATGGCTTAATTTTAACTGTCTTAGAATATTTTTATATTTTTCCTTGAGCTAGCAACCTTGAAGTTCGTCTGACCACTTGTTTCAACTTAGGCTCAAATTATTAACTAATTTGACAAAACAGGTGCGTTGGTGTTCTTCTTTAGAAATTCAGTCTCTGTTGACGATTGAGTAAAATGGAACGGATATCAGTAATATTGCTCCAAAAAGACGCTTTATAATATTTGAATACTTTGACAGTTATGTCCAGTATATGGGCCTAATTTACTTCTATTGGACTTTAATCCACTTTTCCGTTATTGATCATTATCTGATAAAATTAGTCAAATGCGTCTTATTCCGTCTTTGAGCTCGGCCAAATTTATTAGATTTTTGCCAATGTCTAAAATTAAATATCTTAATTTTTCCTTGGAAATGTGTTGGGTGGGGCTCAGACAGACCTTGAGGGGACAGTGGATCACCGTAGGTTGCGGAGTTCTAAAGTTGTATGGTGCTAGAAAGGTGGGAGTGATCTATTACTTAAAAAGCATATTTCCTTCCCGCCCAAGTATCCCTCTGCACAAGTTCTTCATAATGCTTGTTCCTAATACGATTCCACTCCTGAGGATCCAAAAAAAGCTGGTTGGACAGTTAGCACAGCTTTTGAAGGCCAACAGTTTTTTAAAATGAAGAAATTCAAAGGTAGAACGATCGCTGTTTCCAACAGCGAGTCCCCTCTTTTTTTTATCTGCTTGTACAGTTGTTTACTCAGGCAAATAAGCAGGCACGCCACTCGCTACTTATTTTTAGAGATTTTTTGTACATATTGTGAGTGCTAATGAATTACAAACAGAACTCGTTCAATGCTTTTCCTTTTCTTCTTTTCCAATTTGCTTTTCTCTATAAATATTTCTAATTTTAAGTGATCTTAGTATATATTCTATTTGCTGAAGTAAATAACAAATGGAATATGTATTATTTTATACCAGAACATTAGTTTTCAGAATTAACAACTTTATTGTAACCCCTACCCTCATTAATCTCTTGTTTTTAGAGAGGGGAAGATCGAGGTGGCTAGTACTGCCTGTTTCTTCCAGTTAACGACAGCATCATAGATAATATTATGAAAAAAGCTACTTCTCGTATCAGAACCAGGCTCAAGTTCGAGCATTGTGTTATCCCAGCCTTGTACTTTCTTATCGACTTATTGGCTATTCTTGCGGATTCCACGGAGCAACTAATGGAAGCGCTCCGAATTCTGTGAGATGAAGCAGCAAAAATTGAACTTCAGATGGATTAGAATAACACGATAACCATGCCTATTAACCCATCCTCTCTAGTTCGTGACCCTTAAGACAATCTGAATCACACCACTAATATTGAATTTGTTGCAGAATTCACCTACTTGTGCTCTATAATTTCTTCTACTGGCTTGATTCTCTCTGAGCTGCAAACGAGATCATTCAAGACCTCTTCTGCCGTAGACAGGCTGAACCGTTACTTGTGGCGAAAATCAAACATCGGCCGTAAAACAAAGTTTATTCAACTAATTAAAGATTTTTCAGACAAAGAGCCAAAAAAGATTTGAAGGCCTTTGATGATTCGACTTCTTTAGCAATAAAAGGTTGCTCCAACTCACCAGTCAATCACGATTTTGTACCCAAATTGCCAAGCAAACGTTACTTTGGTTTGAAAACCTGCTCAGAATGCCGCCAAACCTACCCTCAAATATCATCTACAATTTTCACTCTTCCAAAGATCGTCGGAAACGACCTCACGATCGACCGAGGAGGCGTTGGTTTGACAGCCTGTCCAATTTTCTGGCGCTGGTTAACATCAACTCATGAAGCACATTCGCTCATGGAGGGAGCTTATATCACTACGCTGAGCAGCGTCTGGCAGGAGACGTAAGTCAAGTCAATATGTAGGATTTGACAAAACTATGGATAAGACATCAAACACCTCATGGTAACGAATAGTTCGTAAGTAAGGAGTGACTCGGCCCAATAGTAACCGAAACCCTAAAGAAAGGCATTTTGATAGCTATTACTACATCTAAAGAATTGTCTTTATTCAATTTCAAATCTATAAAAAGTATTAAGCTCCGTATTACCCATCAAAAGGGGAAAAACACCCCCGAAAAGTGAAGCCTTTTTTCTCCAATGATACCTAATCGAGATTTTGTGATAGCCATTTGATTCAGAATAGTTGAAAGGTCCAACAACTATGCCTCTGGGGATGGCATGACCCTCATAGTCCCTGGGAAAAGGGCTGCAAGTTATGCAATTTGCCCATTGTTTGCATATAGTATTTGTTATTTGAAAATATATAAACCTTTTAATTTGGATAGAAGGGGGATTTTTCGCAGGCGGGGTATTTTCACATGGAGAATTTTCTGATGGCCTGGAATGATTTTGATTTTCTGATGGCCTGGAATGAATGATCTTCCTGGAATGACTTGAAAAATGCGTTGAAATTAAATAAAACACATGTATCTTGGACTGGAAGTAAGGGGCAACATCGAAACTTAAAACGAACAGAAATCGCTCTGTATATGAGGGGTCGGCCCCTTCCTCATCCCTAGCCCATTACATCAAAGTCTGACTTATTTCCCATTCTGTAAGAACGGCTTCTAAAACACAAGGAACAACCCCTTCCTGGAAGATAAGTTTCCTCAATAAACCATCAAAATCGTGATGTAATGACATTCATTCTCCTTATTTCTATTGAGGGCGAAATTTACCTTTATTCAAACTGATCAAACTTTTGAGGCTAGCACTTTCACCCTCGAGCCCATATTATTTCCTGTTATCAAAGCAGCGACAAATTTATAATTTAGACCCTATCCTGACTCTTTGAATAAATGCTTGGGCCAAGACCCTTATGTCGCGCCGTGTGTTCATATTCAATATTCAAAAAGATTATAGAGTTTTACTGGCCATACTAAAAATATTATTTAGTTACAGGGGATAGTCAACACACGGTCATAGACAAGAACCAGTTTCTTAGATGGACTGAATTTATATCACAGTTAATTAGTAACAACCAGGATCTAGAATTACAAGCATTATATGCTGTTCAAAGTATTCACAACAAATTGGCCCACCCCAAAGGTAAGATGTTCGTTTTCATTTTATGTTAACAATTTAACTTGCAGAATCGTATTTAAAGCGTCTCTTAAATTTTTATGGTTCTCTATCTCTCTCCTTTGTTCATACTCTCTCTCGTCTCTTTCCTTCCTCTGTATTTTCCTCCTCTATCTCATCTTTCTATCTCTTCTCTCTCTCTCTCTCACTCTCTCTCTCTCTCTCTCTCTGTTCTCAAAACTCCTGTTTATAAGGGTCCTCAGATGTCTTTAATTCATATTTTATCTGCAAGACATACAAATATCCAGCGTTCGTTATGAAAAGTGCAATTTTATTAGTATAATTTGTATTAATTCAATTTAATCTATGATGAAAAAAAAGAATTTAAATGGGATTTTTGTTATAGTCCACTAGTTAAATATTTGTGGCTGTCCACTCTAAATAACCTGTGGCTGCCCATCTGCTATACTATAATCCCACATAAAATTATAGTTTCGTATACAACTTATGCAAAATTGCAAAATTACGTATACAAAATTACTAAGCTCACTCACTCTCTCTCTCTCTCTCTCTCTGTCTCTCGTATGCGTAATGATTTCTGTTCTTTTGAAATTTTAATGTTTTTTTTCTTACATTAGAGAGAGAGAGAGAGAGAGAGAGAGAGAGAGAGAGAGAGAGAGAGAAGAGAGAGAGAGAGAGAGAGAGAGAGAGAGAGAGAGAGAGAGAGAGAGAGAGAGAGAGAGAGAGAGAAGAGAGATAGAAAGATGAGATAGAGGAGGGAGAGAGAGAGAGAGAGAAGAGATAGAAAGATGAGATAGAGGAGGGAGAGACAGAGGAAGGAAAGAGAGGAGAGAGATAGAGAACCATAAAAATTTAAAGACAAAAATTTTAGAAATTTAAATTTCCTCTCTCTCTCTCTCTGTATATATATATATATATATATATATATATATATATATATATATATATATATATATATATATATATATATTATATATATATATATATATATATATATATATATATATATATATATATATAATATATATATATATATATATATAAATTGTGTCTCCTTTTGTTTATAGGTAACGATGTAACTAATCCATGTGTGGTTGTCATGGATGGAAAGCACGTACCCACTTCAGGTAGGTTTTAAGCTGATTTAATCGATAACAAACCGAACTATTAAATAATAAGAAGTCTTTAGGCCACGGTTGCTAACACTTATATCACAGTCTTTTTCTTTGGGTCAGTTTAAGTACACAAAGCCTGCATACGCAAGGACTTTAGAGATAGAACTACCAAACAAATTTAAACATCACTTTTTGTTGCTTCATCAAAATAAAGAGTTAAAATTCTGTGTTTGGAATTGGCTTCCTATCTATCTGTTATTGGCTTGTTAGAAAAATTACAATTGAAACTGTTAGATTATCACTACGAAGGGGGGTAATCTCTCTCTCTCTCTCTCTTTCTTTCTCTTTCTCTCACTTTTAATCTCTCTCTCTCTCTCTCTCTTTCTTTCTCTTTCTCTCACTTTTAATGGACATGAAGAAAAAACTGTCTCTAAATGAATATTAAAGCTTAGTTTGTACGTTTATATGCTCTTACTTCCAGGGTTCATAAATGACTTGGTCGTCCTTTTTTACGAAAAAGGTGTCATATCTGAACAGGCCTTTATATCATGGAAAGAAAGTCCTCCTACAAGTGAGCATGAAGGTCACGCTATTTGTATAAAATAACTGAATCGATTCTTCCTAACTTTAACAGACGTTGAAGACGTTGACGATTTTTAGTTGCCGTTAAAAGAGTTTATTTCTTATCTGTTGTTTTGGCATTTCTTGCGGAAGTTAGAGGTTGTGTAAAACCTAAACCTAAAATTTGTCAAGATTAATCTTGTAAAGAAAATAACCGAGCTTTATATTCCTAGATAAGTTATTACGTCATTCAGGGTGGTTTTATAGAGGTTGTATCAACATCACGAAAGAGATTGCTTCGTGACAAATTCATTCTCTTATCCCGAGTGAAATTAAACTATTTTTTTATCATCATTGGATTTACAAAAAAAAAAATGTGTTTAAGGCTAGTTGTACATAGGTTTCCTTTTGTGGCTAATTATTGAAGTTGTTTCTTCGTTGTCGTATAATTTTTTTTTTTGTTTTCTGATAGGTTGGAACGTGTCTTGTATTTTGTCGCGTTGGATGCAATACGACAATGTGCAGGGAAAAGTGTGTAGCGATAGAAGTTTTGGCACACGATATGGCGAACTAATTAGCTATATAGGCTAAATACAGACATATAAAATGGAATAAACACAGATAAAAAAGGCAATAGATTTATTGAACTTACATATTTAGATGCACAGCAATAGGTCACTTCAAATGACAATAATGGTGACCGAGATGAAAGAGTTTAAGACTTCTATCTCAATGGACCTGCTTCAACTTTACGAATAAATCTCAAAAAGCACTTCTACCCTACTATCAAACATAGCTTTTTCAGTCCTGCGCCATGAGGACTGGCTCACCATTGGCCCAAGAGGACCAAGGATGTAAATCTTTCGTCCAATGAATTCTTTTAAATATTTTTGATGATTCAAGCGTTCACACGGTTTTTTGCCATTTAAACTTCCTTAGAAATATTGTGCATAGCATTTTTTTGCTACTAATTATCTTACCGATCGCGCCATTTGTAGCGTTAAAAATTTTGTAGCGAGAGATAATTCTCCAATAGCGCCGCTTATAGCGCTGGAGATGGTGTCAACTAGGCTAGCGCCGCTCTCAATTAATGAGAGAAAATTGAATATGTAGACATATAAATGTGGCCTCTTTTTTCTCGAGCTATCTGGAGATCAGATTCCTTTGGGAGCATTTACCTTGGAGACTTACGAACTAATTATCTATTATTAGGCTAGATGCAGACATATAAGATGAAATAAACACAGATAAAAAAGACAATAGATTTATTGAACTTACATGCTTAGTTGCACAGCAACGGGTCACTTCAATGACAATAATGGTGACAAGAATATAATAATTTCGTCTGAATCTCTCTAGGTCTGATTTACTAATCGTTTCAAATCTGACTTACCATTCAAATTAAAAAGCACACCTACCCCACTACCAAAATATAGGTTTTCAGTCCTGCGCCATGAGGACTGCTCGCCATTGGCCCAAGAGGACCAAGGGTGTAAATCTTTCGTCCAATGAATTCTTTTAAATGTTTTTGATGATTCAAGCATTCACACGGTTTTTTTGCCATTTAAACTTCCTTAGAAATATTGTGCATAGCATTTTTTTTTGCTACTAATTATCTTAGCGAAATTCGAACGACTAGCGTCGTTGTTTGACTGAAGCTAAAATGCAATTTCTCTTTTTGCTGATTAAGAATTTAGACTCTTGGAAGCGTTATTTGAACTCAATTAGGGGACGTTGAATTTCTGCCCGAATCATCTTTAGAATTTTACTCATGGTACACATCACCCTTCCCATCAATTAATGACGTCCCGTCATTAGTAACTGCTCATTAGGAGTGCTTAAAATTTTTCAATTATTTTTCTTATTTTATTCTACATCCCTATCTAAAATTCATCTACCGGACTAAGATTATTTATGGTTCTAGGTTAGCTACTATACTAAGGATTTTTTTTTCTATATCTAGCACTAATTACTTTTGCAGTTCCAACATGGTTGGTTCTATTCTACCTTTACATTAGTTTTTTTTTTTAATTCACTTTTTTTTGTCTATATGGTACACTACTTTCTATCTACGCTACATTAAATGAATAGCTTGACCACGCTACACATAACTATCTGGATATCTAACACTACATACAAAAACGATTTAAAACACACAATATTGTGTTTACCATGTTCACTGGTAATTTTAAAACACTTTCATTATTGGGATTTTTGAATTGTCAAAGTTATTAGGAAGTAACACATGTAGATTCACATCTATTCATCACCTTCGTGTCCTTAGTGTACTACACCCTTCTGTTGTAAATTATTGTCCTTCACTCTTTTTGTCTTGGCAAAAATTTTGAAGCATTTACGTTATGGTTTCTTCACGGAACAATTCGAGTCTAGTTGTCTTTACACGACAAGTTTTCCCTAATAGTCAACTGGGAAATGACCGTTAAATATCGTTCTAATAGTCAACTGGGAAATGATGCTTCCCACTATAGTTGTTGGTGTTTTTCTTCTCAGCATATCATTTTTAGGATTTTTTGAGGCACACACAGAATGTATTCTCGCGTAAAATTGTTCATTTGTGCCTTTTGAAACGGGTTGTCGTCATACTATAGTGACTCTTTTAATATATTGTCTTTAAGTTCAACTTCAAACATCTTCAAATATCATTTAACTTCAAATATCGTTAAATATCGTTTGTCTTGTACTGCTCGATGGTGTTCTCATAATTAAACTTCAAATTGTCTTTAACTTCAGCTTTAAATATCCTCAAATGTCTTTAAATATCATTTAACTTCAAATGTCGTTTATCGTGTGCTGATCAATGGGGTTCTCAGAATTAAACTTCAAATTGTCTTTAACTTCAGATTCAAATATCTTCAAATTTAAATATCATTTAACTTCAAATATCGTTAAATATCGTTTAGCTTCAAATATCATCACTATACTGTCAAATTATTCTGGGGTCCATAGTGAGTATCAAAGGCGATATCTACGTATTTATGTCTTGTACTGACCGATGGGTTTCTCAGCATTTATGTGATTATATAGTTCGTTAAAGTACTTGATACTGAGGTGCAAATATAGTGTTACCTGATACGTAATATGGTTCATGGTCGAAGAAACAACGATCAAGGGTAACTGTTGTTTTCGTAGACGAAGCTGGGATGAAAATTGCCTGGAGTTATGGCGAGTACTCTTCGTTGGTTGAGATATGATGAAAATAGATGCTACTGGGTTGTATCTGTACTGGGCAGCTCATTGTAATGCTCAATAACCAATGTGTCCATTTTACTCCCTGTAATAAAAATAACGAGGCAGAATCACGCGTTCTTTAAAGTAAATACTCATACAATAATTCATGCATTAATTGGGTTAAAACAACATTGTTTCCATTGGGAAATTCAGTACATAGAAGTTTCTTATAAAATATTAATTCTTTAACTATAAGTATGGTCTCTTATTATACATCTAATATACGCTACTACATACACTTTACTTTAACTTCTTTTAACACTTAGTTAATTTCACAATAGATTTAAAATAATCATTTAAACAGAGTTTATGCTACATGGTTAATTTTTGAGGTCTAATTTTACAACTTATTTCATGCCTGCATTGTTCACGCACGTCCGTGCTGTTTAAGAAACGCATGTTGCAGCGTCGTAACCACACGGTTTTACGTAAACGATACTACAATGAGGGAACAAGACATAACAAGGACGAATGGAGACCTCTATACCCACTCGTTTTCTAATGTCTTCCCTATTTCTTGGCTTAGACGTTCTCATGGGGCTCCGGGTTTAACCTCAGTTGAAATGCAGAGGTGTTCTTCTTTGTTTCCCCGTGTTCTTTTCTTGGATTTTCCGTAATTACAAGTCAACATTGGTGCCTCATATTCGCCTTTCGAATAAGGTCATTAGATGCAGGATTCCAAGCTTGCCCGCGTAGAACTGACATCAATATCTTTTTAGAAGGCTATTGTTTGAGCAAATCCTTCAGAACTAAATAAATAAATATGATATATTTATATCATATAAAATAAAATAATTATAATCTGCACTAAGACAAAATATTTTATATAATTAGACGCTTCTGTACTGATAACTTCTTGTTTTGGATAATATCCATCTTAGTTAGGACATGGGTCGATTTTTCATGGAAAATCCGAGGGAGACCTGAGTCAGTATAGGTAAGATATAACGTGACTGACTTGCGAAAATATGTCACAAAAATTAGAGCACAAGATATGTCATAGATAAACCAATGAAATTAAAAAACATTTTTGTCACAGAACTATAGAACAGTGATCACTCGGTTATTGTATACGTCATAGATATAAACTAATGAAATTAAATTTTTCGCCAAGGAGCTAAAGACATTAATGTCTCTATTTCTCTTTGGAAGTAATGTTTAACACAGAGCTGTAGGACAGCATACGTCATAGGTATAATATAACGAAATTAAACAGTTTTTTGTTTTTGTTTTTTTTTTCTCTTTTTTTTTCGCCTCGGAGCTATAAGAAAGTAAACTCTGTTTCTCTTTCAAAGCATTCAGATCCAAAAAACGAAAACTTAGCTCACTGAAGTTTCTATTCAACCTTTAAGTATTGTTTTGACTGGCCCTGATTTGCATAAAAATACTAATTTCTTACACTTGAAGGACTGAGAAATATCCCTTCCTACGGTCGTTTAAAAAAAAAAACTACAAAAAACAATCATGGGCCTTGAGTTCCTCCCCGGGCTTCCCACAAGACATGGTCCAACACCACTTGTCGTTCTCAGTCGACCACGAGCTTCCTACCTTTGGTTATTTTCTTTTCCAACCTTTCTATTATCCTTTGAAAGGGCATAGAAATAACACTAGCAAAAATAAGACATCTAAACTTAATCAAATCCTTAGTAACATAGACTAATTTAGTCTAAGGTGCGCAAAGTATAGCAATCAAGGATGCTTGTTGTAACAAAACATTGAACGTAGATTTAATTAAACTGAAGTACTAAGGTATGTCTTATGTCTAGCTACAAAAATAAAACCTACATATGCTCATCCTCTCTCGCTCTTAAATAAATAGAACAACATAAAAAGAAAATTGACATTTTCAAATAAGCAGTTTTTAAGAACAATAGACAGACTTTTGACGACCTTTCTTAATTGTGTTGAATGGTATCTGTTTATAAAAAAAGCATTAAGTTAAGTCTGATATTTGCCATCATTACAAATAACCCATAAAATTAATAAGTGCAAATAACGCGGATATTTATCCACTAGGGGACCTAACGTGTGCGAGGGGAGTCGACCCCAGCAATACAAATGACACTCGACCCCAAAAAGAATACATTCATGTATTTTTAATTATTCTTTGTAAACAAGCATGAACACTGGCTTGTTTTACATCTACATGGCTCTAAAGCAGCCATGGTTCAAAATTCAAATTTTCTTGTTCACTCATTTTGTGGAGCTACTTCAGAATTTGAATTTTTTCTAACACCATTATTCACGTGAAGGTCATCTGTGTAGGTCATCTGTGGGCTTACATTCTTTGTAAACAAGCATGAACACTGGCTTGTTTTACATCTACATGGCTCTAAAGCAGCCATGGTTTAAAATTCAAATTTTCTTGTTCACTCATTTTGCGGAGCTAATTCAGAATTTGAATTTTTTCTATCACCATGCCTCCATTTTCTGTGATCAACGGTCTCCATCGCCGAATTTCTCGCCTTTTGCAGAGTTCCAGTCACAGCTGGGTAACAACCCCCTTCTTTTTTTTTTTTGCTTCCTTCGGCGACTTTTGCTAAGCTTCCTAGGATGTGTGCTTATGCCGCTGCCGCCAATGTTCGTAGTGCTAGCTACCGCTGGCACCACTTATTGGGGTGTATGTGCGGGGTCACCACTTTTAAAGGCAAAAAATGACGCAAAAAGATTGCTATGCCACTTACTCGAATGACGCAAAAAGATTGCTATGCCACTTACTCGAATGACGCAAAAAGATTGCTATGCCACTTACTCGAAGGGGAGAACCCCTTGTCGGCCCTAATGTTAGTGAGATTCCCGCTCTTACCCCAACGGTTCTGCAAATATCGGGTTTGGTACTACCCTATTTACAGTATACCCTGTCCCAGGGTATGATAACGCGATCGAGTGGTCAAATGGCCACTCCCTGAAGCCGAATGTACCCGCCTTGGGTTACGGCTAGAAAATCTCTACTCTCTCCTTGGAGGTAATAACCCTCCCTGTTAATATAATGATGACGGTGCCTTATAGCTCTATTCCTACCCTGCCTGGGTTACGGAAAATACTACACAGTTTGTAGAAAATACCTTACTTGTATTCTTCCAAAAGGGTCACAAATACCACAAAAAAATATATATCCCCGACTGGGGTCAGAGCGCAGACTAAAACATAATAATAATTTGTACAGCACTGTTTGTATGGGTGGACAGTCAATTGGCCCAGCCAATCAGCTACCTCCTCATTCAAACCCAATTTTACCTCTTAGATTTATCTTTCAATGACTCCCAACCAGGAAGTATAAAAATAACCTTGCTTCACAGCTTACCTATTGCAAAACCACTATCGTTTAGTAACGGGAATTTAACCTGTCTTTTGAAATTATACTATAAGCAAATGTAATTAAAGAAACGAAAATAGGTCATTTATCTGAAAGGAAAAGAAACAGGGGTGGAACCCCAACAGTAGCAGTGTTATCCTTGAACAATAAGTTTATAGCCTGTACCTGTAGTAAGGCTTAATTAGGACCCCATTTGCTACTATTATGCCTAAAATTCTTCTGTTTCTACCAACGTTTCATCGGTCGAGCTAGATTTTGTTTTTCTTTACGTATTATCTTTTATTTAATTCTTTCAATTCACGGTACAAATACTTTATTATTTAGTGATATACGGCACTACTACATTGCATTTATTACTAACACTAAAAAAACTACTAATTATACACTTGCTTCTACTTGTTAAAAACTGAATACTATTTTTTTTTTTTCATTTTACAATTCCTCATTGAGCCTTTTCTCCATTTTTTCTATTGTACCCAACTCTTTGAGGGGATACAAATTTATTTCTAATAGCCAAAGTTCAAGCAAAGCTGCTCGAAGTTTTGCTAATTCGAGCGCCGCTAAAAGCGAAGTCCATTTACCTTCCTCCTTTGACAAAGCCATTTCTGTTTCAATATACAATTTTTATTTAGTCAACTCGATTCAGTTTTCCCAACTTCCACCAGTTAAAACTTAAAGAAAATAAAAATATAGTATATATGTATTGGGGGAGGCTATTATCTCCTATGAGATATCTAAAGGGTTTCCTTGTAGTAGCTTAGCGGCAATAGGCCTAATCACTTTACTTATATGTCTGTATCTCTCCAATAATTAAATTTAAATTACAAAGTTTTTATAGCTTAATTAGTTCGTAGTTTTCCTCCAATTTCCGACTCGCGCCATTTGTAGCGTTAGAAATTTTGTAGCGAGAGATACAGACATATAAAATGAAATAAACACAGATAAAAAAGGCAATAGATTTATTGAACTTACATATTTAGATGCACAGCAATAGGTCACTTCAAATGACAATAATGGTGACCGAGATGAAAGAGTTTAAGACTTCTATCTCAATGGACCTGCTTCAACTTTACGAATAAATCTCAAAAAGCACTTCTACCCTACTATCAAACATAGCTTTTTCAGTCCTGCGCCATGAGGACTGGCTCACCATTGGCCCAAGAGGACCAAGGATGTAAATCTTTCGTCCAATGAATTCTTTTAAATATTTTTGATGATTCAAGCGTTCACACGGTTTTTTGCCATTTAAACTTCCTTAGAAATATTGTGCATAGCATTTTTTTTGCTACTAATTATCTTACCGATCGCGCCATTTGTAGCGTTAAAACTTTTGTAGCGAGAGATAATTCTCCAATAGCGCCGCTTATAGCGCTGGAGATGGTGTCAACTAGGCTAGCGCCGCTCTCAATTAATGAGAGAAAATTGAATATGTAGACATATAAATGTGGCCTCTTTTTTCTCGAGCTATCTGGAGATCAGATTCCTTTGGGAGCATTTACCTTGGAGACTTACGAACTAATTATCTATTATTAGGCTAGATGCAGACATATAAGATGAAATAAACACAGATAAAAAAGACAATAGATTTATTGAACTTACATGCTTAGTTGCACAGCAACGGGTCACTTCAATGACAATAATGGTGACAAGAATATAATAATTTCGTCTGAATCTCTCTAGGTCTGATTTACTAATCGTTTCAAATCTGACTTACCATTCAAATTAAAAAGCACACCTACCCCACTACCAAAACGTAGGTTTCCAGTCCTGCGCCATGAGGACTGCTCGCCATTGGCCCAAGAGGACCAAGGGTGTAAATCTTTCGTCCAATGAATTCTTTTAAATGTTCTTGATGATTCAAGCATTCACGCGGTTTTTTTGCCATTTAAACTTCCTTAGAAATATTGTGCATAGCATTTTTTTGCTACTAATTATCTTAGCGTAATTCGAACGACTAGCGTCGTTGTTTGACTGAAGCTAAAATGCAATTTCTCTTTTTGCTGATTAAGAATTTAGACTCTTGGAAGCGGTATTTGAACTCAATTAGGGGACGTTTAATTTCTGCCCGAATCATCTTTAGAATTTTACTCATGGTACAAGTGGTGAAACTTTATGTATAAATGATTAATAAAATGAGAAAATCGTTTTCTTTCTATTAATTTTTAATATTTGTTTGTTGGTTGGTAGGTATATTTATTAGTTTTTTTGCTGATCTAGCTGATTTTAGCGGGCCAAAGTTATGCCATCAGTGTTTAAACTATCACTGGACTCGTGTGAGATATTTTATTTATCGGCTTGAATACTGTAAAGATTCATTTGGAAGGGAATTTATAGGAAGTTTTTTGTCTCATAAAAAGTTTAATATTCTCGCCAAAAATTTATGCAAATCAAAAGAAGGCAATATAGCTGTGAGAGATATCACTACCAAGGTATGTGGCCTGTGTAGATACCCGACAATATCTCTGATCCACTCTGTTCCAAAGGATAGAATTAAGTATATCTATTCTTTGGAGTTGCTTATAGATTAAGTGATTCCTATGTTGGCCTGATTGTCTTTAGACTAAATTGGTGAGAATTGTTATTCTGGAACTTAATGATTTAAATCAGTAGCCAAACTGGAATGTTCTAGAGGATGCTCATGGTGTGTGGAAGCCCTACTTTTTGCATATCTAAATGAGCACTGTATAAATAGGTGAAATCTAGGTTGCCCCCTCATCAATACCTTGCTCTTTGCGCTAAAGTTTGACTGTTTGTCCAAATTTTTTAAGAACGGCTACTGAAACATAGGGGCTGTTTAATCAGAAAAAGAAGCTATTGTAAAAGTGCTAACAGCTTTAGCGTAAAGAGCAGGGTATTGAGGAGGGGACAACCCTTCATATACGGAATAATTTCTGTTCGTTTTGAGTTTTAATTTTGCTCCTTAATCTTAGTTTATAATTTTTTTTTTTTATTATTATTTAATTTTACCACAGAAAACCAGAGAAAATTTTTTTTGGACACGCATATGTGTAGAATTCCAACAAGGAGTAACCAAATGAGTTCACAAGTAGGTAAGATGCCATTTTATCAGCCTTTAAGATGCAAGTTTAGACTCAGTGGATCTACTTGTATTGTCCTCAAAGATGCAAAGGTTGCCAAATGAATCAGAAGGAAGCGTGTATTATCAAACAGTTTGTGGTAACGAACTGTAAGTAAGGAGCGACATGGCTCAATAGTAACCGATACTCTAAAAAACGGAATTTTGATACCAATAGATACATCAAAAGAATCAGATTTTTCTGCTGATTTCAAACATATAAGTTTCATCAAGCTTAGTCTTGCCCGTCAAGTTACGCGCCTGAGAAAATTTGCCTTATTTTCGAAAAAAGGGGGAAACTCCCTAAAAGACATAGAACTTAAATAAAATCACACCATCAGATTTAGCGTATCAGAGCACTCTAATATAGAAGTTTCAAGCTCCTATCTGCAAAAATGTGGAATTTTGTATTTTTTGCCAGAAGAAAGATCACAGATGCGTGTTTTTTTTTCCAAGGGTGATCGTATCGAACCAGTGGTCCTAGAATATCGCGAGAGGGCTCATTCGAACGAAAATTAAAAGTTCTAGTGCCCTTTTTAAGTGACCGAAAGCAATGGAGGGCCACTAGGCCCCTTCCAACGCTCATTTTTTTCCCAAAGTCATCCGATCAAAATTTTGAGAGAGCCATTTTGTTCAGCATGGTCGAAAAGTACAATAACTATGTCTGAGGATGACTTAATCCCCAGTCCCCGGGGGAAGGTCTGCAAGCTATGAACTTTGCCCAATGTTTACATATAGTATTGGTTATTGGGAAGTATACAGAAGTCTTCAGGGGGATTTTTTTTTGGGTAGTTGGGGGTGTGTCGGGTGTTACGTGGGAGGATCTTTCCATGTAGGAAGTTTTCATGGGGGAAGGGACATTACTATGAAGGGGGCGCCGGATTTCCCAGCATTATTTTAAAAAAATGATCAGAAATTAAATAATAATAAAAAAAAATTTTCAAGTGAAAGTAAGGAGTAACACCAAAATTTAAAACGAACCGAAATTAATACGTATATGATTGGGTTCACCCCCTGCTCATTACCTCGCTCTTTACGCTGAAGTTTTTTTGTACTTTCATCAGAGCTATTTATTCCAATTAACGGCCTTTGTGATTAAGGGGTCATTCTTAAAGAATTGGAACAAAATTTGAATTTAGCGTACAGAGCGAGGTATTGAATAGGGGGCAAACCCCCTAATATACGTAATAAAAATATACGAATATAGAAGTTCGTTACGTAAGTGAATTTGTATGTTACATCAGAACAAAATTTCGAGAAAGCCATTTAGCCAAAAAAAAGTAAAGTTAATATGCCAATTTCGTTTTGATTATTCATGTACGGTGAGCCAAAATAAAAGCTGCATTAACTCAAAAACGTTCAGAAATTAAATAAAAAAGTTTTTTTTAACTGAAAGTAAGGAGCGACATTAAAACTTAAAACGAACAGAAATTATTCCGTATATGAAAGGGGCTGCCCCCTAATCAACCCCTTGCTCTTTACGCTAAGATTTGACTCTGTCTCACAACTTTGTTTTTAAAAACAATAAAAAACTTTAGTGTAAAGAACGAGCGGTTGAGGAGGGGACAGCCCCTTTCATATACGGAATAATTTCTGTTCGTTCTAAGTTTTAATGTCGCTCCTTACTTTCAGTTAAAAAAAACTTGTTTTTTTTTTATTTATTACGAACACAGGCGTCAAAGAGTATTTTCTCCTGGAACGGAAGATTCAAATCAGAATAAAGCTTATTCTGAAATATGATGGTGGAAAAACAGTACTTTATTCACTGAGAGTCCGCCTAGAAAATATGGAGGTAAGTGTGAGGAATCGGAGAGAGAAATAGAGGTATAAAGAAGCTCAGCCCCTAGAGTTCATGCTAATTGGACAATAAGTAGTAATGTACGTTCAAAGAATTAGATTCCTGCTAAATGAAAGATACTGGTGCATTTTGTGGGCATTGATATATACTGTATTAAGGAAACCTGTCAAACTGGCTATTTGCAAGAAACCGCTATAGATAAATGATTGCAAAGCCGAGGTTTCTCAATGAGTTACAATATTTAAACGATTGTTTCTTGGAGTTCAGGGGGGGGGGGAGGTACCTAGGTTAAGTTGCGTATTTAATATATGCTATGCTTTATGCTAATGTGCAAATATATAGCCCAAATTTGTTTCTAAACTATTATATATTCATCCTATTTTATTTTGTTTCATTAGCATTAACCAAACTTGACTTCTTCGCGGTACCCGCATAATGCACCAGTACCAAATGAAAATATAACTTCGAAGTACTCAAATAGGCGTAATAGTGTAAGCTCGCACTCAAATCTTAGCTATATAAAAACTATTTTTAGTTGTCCATGTGGGACACGCGATGGACCTCATTCATGTACTTTTAAGGGTGAAACTTGAAGGTTTTATAACTTTCTTACAATTGAAAAGTAAAGGAGTCGCTACGAATGAAAAAAGTCTTCAGGACCTCAGCTTTGTTTTCCAAGAAGTTCTTTTAAGTCTTTTAAACCCTCTGTTGTGCACTTTTTTTCTGACAAAATATAAAATTTGCTTTAAAAGTAAAGGGAAATACCACATGTTGTTGCGCCTCTTACTTGATTAATTAAAAAAAAAAGTTCTTATGAAGGAAGCAAAGAGCGAAATTTAAACTTAAAACGAATAAAAATTATTACTTCACAGCCCATCTCACATATATTAATAAAACTAGTGCGAATTAACTAATCGATGATAATTGCCTATGTGCGCAGGATTATAGAAAACAAGTGCTTTACTGAAAACACAAGAGCCAAGCATAAAAACAAGAATATTGATTTAGGAGTCAAAAATAAGTAGGCTATTTAGCCTGCCAAAAGAAAAAACTAATCTATGACGCTTTTCATAGTCTTACACCAACTGTTATATCAGTAACTTTCTTAATACAATTAGAATTATCATAGAAACTTAAGCATAAAGATAAACATTAATTTAGTAACTGCAGTCATTGAAAATCATGCAAAAATAATAAAATGATTAATCAGGTAAAATCTTGGTCTTGTCAGCTGTAAAACCAATAACGAGTAATGTACAATTTTAAATTAAAAAAAAAAAAAAATAAAAAAAAAAAAAAAATACGCTTTAGCATTACTCGAAATAAAGAACAAATAAACCATAATATGAACTCTGGAAATGCGGTTTCTTCTCTCTATAAAACAGAGAATTTCAAGTTATGATACAAATTCTGAAGCTAGTCTATATTCCTAATACTATCAAGAGGACTTCACTTCAAACTTATCTACAAAACAATCATGAAATGTCCTTTTCAAAACCAAAGGGACAGCCAATCGCATTGGACTGTACTCACTGTGCAGTAGTGATACCAAATTAAACGTGACACTAGATTAAGTAACAATCCTAAACTGCTTTATTCTTAGTCTTTACAAAGCGTCCTTAAATGGTTTGCTTTTACTATACTAAATCTCCTGTATTGTTTTGTGTTTTCAGCAAAACGCTAGTTTTCTATAGTCCTACATACATAGGGAAATATCATCGTTTAGTTTATTTGCACTAGTTTTATCGATACATATTAGATAGGCTGTGAAGTAATAATTTTTGTTCGTTTTAAGTTTCAATTTCGCTCTTTACTTCCTTCATAAAAACTTAAGTTTTTTTAGAATAATCTTTACCCGCTTTTAATTAAAAAAAAAACCTAAAAAATGTTTGTGTAACTTAGTTAATGATAGGTTGACATGGGCTTTTCGCCACAATGCTTGCTTATCTGTAAATTATACTCAATACCTCGCTCTTTACGTTAAAGTTTTTTATTAATTTAAACAGCTTTTTGTTTTAATTTAAAAAAAAACATTGTGTTTCAGTAGTTGTTATTAAAGAATTTTGACAAAGAATAAGACTTCAATGTAAAGAGTGGGGTATTGAAGAGGGGGCAGCCCCTTTCATTCACAGAATAATTTCTGTTCGTTTTAAGCTTTAATGTCACTCCTTACTTCCAGCTGAAAAAAACTTGTTTTTTAAAATTTAATTTCTGATCGTTTTTCATGGTAGCGACATGACCATGATATTTTATATTTTTTTCTAAAGGGGGGGGGGGGGGGCTTATATGCGGAATAACCTCTGTTCATATTAAGTTTTAATGTTGCTCCTTACTTCCATTTCATTTCTTGGCATTGTAGGGAAAACACCATTGGTTAAGAATTACTAAAATCAGTCTTAACAAAGATAGGTTCTCCGCATATCATATAGAGGGCACAAGACAATATCACGACGTGAAAAAAAAATGATAAACTATCCAGTTGCGGATCCAGAGGGGGGGGGCGAGGGTTACCCCCGTAAAGTAGTCTAAAGTAGTGTAATTTACCTAATTAACGCAAGTTTGCATTAATTAAACTTGCTCCTAACGTAAGTTTGTCGGATCAAACTATTTTGCGCCCCCCCCCCTAAAAAAAATCCTGGATCCGCCCCTGAAACCATCACACCTACCCCACCAGTTATTAGAAGAAGAAAAAATTCTTTATTTTCACAAATTTCATCAAAAATCTGGTTCGCTCCTATTCGGATAAGACTTGAAAAAAAAAAACGAACATCAGGAATTTGTCTGTAGTTATGATAAAAGTAATTGAGGCGCGTTTGTTTTTAAGATTATAATTAATTATACAATTTCAAAACTATATTTTCCGTAAAATGGTGTGGAAGGTATAGGTGAAACAACAAGGGAAGGGTTGGTAACTCCTCATGGTAAAAAAACAAAACACAAAACAAACATGAAAGCCCTAAGTAGAAGATTATGCTTAGAGAAAATTATAGGCGTGCATGGGCCCAAAGCCATTAGCAAGCGCTGAAAGCCCCAGAGAGTGAAATAAGCAACAAAATCTCCAAGGCGTTTTTCCTAATAGCCTTTTTTGATAGAATCTAATATAAGCTGAACAGACATTAACACTCTAAAACTGTAGGGAGGAGCATACGCAGCTACATTGGCGCACGGTGACTTGCAGCAGTGTTGAGTTTTCAGCTCAGTTATAAGACAAGTAAAAAGTGTCACAACAAGGCTTTAATTTATCTGTAGTATTTCCATTAACGCTTTTGTAGATCCAATTTATTGAAACCTTGGTACTTTTAAATTTGCCAAAACCGGAATCTTGACTGAAGAGTGGAATCAGAAATAATTTTGGCACAATCTCATCCCTACTAGAGATCTACTCTGAAAGTGGAATACTACGGTTGTTGACATAAAAGAGCCCTTTCAGATGACAGTAAACAAAAACTACAATTGAATGAATATAAGACTTTAATAAAGCGTCTTTTCTTATCATAAAAAACGAAGTGTTTACGAATTAGTGAAGTTTCGTTTCTTTGAGTCATGCCAGAATCAAGACAAACTCAAGTTTTTTTTTTAACAATTTCTTAATCCTGCTTGGGCCAGTTCTTATGGAAATATACCAGCACACAGGACACTGAGGCTTTTTAACAACGAATAAACACAAGAAAACTAAATTACATCGATCGCAATATCGGATTTCCCCGCAAATAGAATGAGCTCAATCCGAAACCCTGTTTGGTTAATTGTCTATCACTCCTGATACAACGGGTATCAGGAGTGACAAAACCATTTTTGACCCAAACCAAAGATAATTTATAATCCATCAAACAACCTTAGGACTGCTCAGGATAGATAAAACATAAAAAGTGCTCCCTTTCCTCCAATAGCCTCAGGTCTGTGTGCACCATAGAAATATATATATATATATATATATATATATATATATATATATATATATATTATATATATATATATATATATATATATATATATATATAACCTCCCAGTATTGGTGACAAGAACTGTATGCTGTCTCGTCAGTGCAAAAAAGAGGAGGACAAGAAAAATAACCAGCAATTTAGACAAAAGAGAAAAACTTGTTCTGAAGTTTGTTTTCTTAAGGTGATGAGCTTCATAATAAGATCAAAATAGTTTTGATTCTACTTTCCTTGAGACAGTAATAGTAGGGATCAAAATAGGATCAAACCGCTTATAGGATTAGAAATATTTAAAGGAATAATTAAATAAATGAAAAATTTTGGGATAAAATATTAGGACAAGATTTAAGATTTTACTCTCTGTATCCCCCCCCCCCTCTAAAAAACAATTTAAAAAGGGCTTCCATAAATTTCGAGGATATTTAGAGTACATGTAAATATAATATTTCGCAGAAAAGAATTCTTTTGTCATAAAACAAATCTACCAACTGAAAAGACTAGCTTTATTATAAGGGAAGAGACATCTTAACAAATAAAACTGCTTTCAGGATAATTTTCTTTTCTAGAGCAGCAATCCAGAAAATGATAGCTACTCAATATTTTAAGACAAAATATTAAAAGAAAAAAGCTTTACCCTTCTTTTTATAAGAAAAAAATACTATTAGCAAATAAATATGCAAAATGTAAAAACAAATGTGAATATTTTACCTCGTGAACTTGGTTAATTTAAGGAATATTAGCAGATAGACTTATCCACCGATTCAGTCGAAAAATCAGGCTAAAGAATTTATATTCGTTTTTCTTCATGTCCTCTCGAAACAACTGATTTAATCACAAAATTCATATCGGCAGCCAAAAAGAATTAAGAAATGGTTATGCTGATTTTATCTTATGAGTCACATAAACCGAAATGCCTTTAGAAATAAAGGACAAAAAAGAAACATTCAATTATAATACCATAAAAACACTCATGACAAAGACCAAACCATTAGACTCGACCCATTAATACAATCCATCTCTTTTAACAGTCACTATTCATGCCATTTTGTCCTTTTGTACCACCAGAATAACAATTAAGGATGGAGTTCCAAAGTGGAGTTTCTTAATCTCTTTACATATCACTAAACAACATACTTCTGGTCATTAAATTTAAAATAATATCCATCAAGTCCACTAAATAAGACGTCAAGATCCTCACTTAAAAATCTGCAGACTATACACGAGATGCCTGAAAAAAATATTAATAGTACAACGAGAAGCAAAGACCTTAAATTTTTGATCTGATTATAGTAAGAATAGTCAATAAAGGGGTAATGTGACACACTTCGTTAAATGGAGACACAATATAATCAATACTAATTATATTTTATTAGAATTTAAGTTTTTATCATGGTTGCAGGAGTGAACCTAGTGAAGTACAAGCCAGAGCCCATAGTAACCAAAATTTTATAAACGATTTTTCAAGAGTTTACGCAAAAAGACACAACAACTAAAATATAGTTTGTGGGTTCTAAAAGCTTACACTTGTCTGAGGAAATCGGACTAAAACAACTCTAGTTAGATGGGACACTAACAGGTTATGTAACTAGTTACTAGTACGTAACTAGTAATGTAACTGGTTACATTACAATAACAGGCTGTTATAAATTGTTTATTGTTATTTATTAAATATATTAACATGTGACAAGTTTAGAATAATCACATTACACTAGTTTTATATTATATTGACAAATTTGCAGCAGTGAAGACAAAAAAATATTCTTTGAAGCAGCATACCTTTCTATATGTTATTTTATATTGTTGACATTTTATTGCTACATCTCCAATTAATCACTTTTTTATTTTTATAATGTTATGCTAAATAATTATCTACAAATATATATAAAACTGAATATATGTCCTACATGCATGACTACACTGTTCATTCGATCATGAAACTTCAAGAAGAAGTTGAGTATACTCTTTTGAAGGTTGTAGGCAAAAATACCCTCTCAAGGCCATTTAGATTCTTTTCATGCTGGCTAAAATTAGGGATCCGTCAACAAGTACTTGAAAGTTCTTTCTGATCAAACCATTCACATTTTCTGGACATTCAATTAACGGGTCAGTTAATAATGAATTCTGTCATCTAACACACTTCCCAAATTATAGAATTTCTTTTTCAATTAATTCTCTGAATTCAGTATTGCGAACTTTTCAGAATAGAAATACTATCGCTGTTTTAAATATGACAATTTTTTTTATAGTGAAATGGGCTTTATTTGCAAAATCTTTTTCCGTCTCTTTGCACATGTAAAAAAAAAATAAATAAAATGAACTAATATATATAATAAAAATACTGTGGTTATTAATAGGTAGGGAGGAATTTTCAGCGGGGGGTGAGGGTCCATAACAAAATGACTTCGATTTGCATATCCTTTTCTGGCTCTCTGCATTTGCAATCAAAATATATTGATTAGGTTGTTCATATAAATGCAGGATAAAGGACAACTTCGATTGAAAAAAATTCGGAAAAACAAAAAAAAATTTGTTGGGTTTGCTTTTAACAATTCAGAGCATTTAAGTGTTTTCGATATGTGCATTCGATTCCCCAGTGAAGAGGAAATGTCAGAGAGGGGATAGATATGAAAAATCCTCCAAAGGAGGGCAATTTTTCAAGTAATTTTAAGTTTGAAGATAAAATCGTCATTAGTCAAATTTTACGCGGCGATTTTCATTGAATTTTCTTTTTTACATTGCAGCAACGCGCGAAGGGTAAAACTAATTCTAAAATAAAGTATTTCAATATAGTTAACAAACACATTATATATCATACTGTTCTGCCATCTTTAATTAATTATATGAGTAATGTTACCATTGTTGTCTTAAGTAGATTACCTTGCATTCTGTCCTGTCTCAAAATAAACTGTATTTTGTTTGCTTATACTGTAATAGTGATGGGGGGGGGGGGAGAAGGGGTAAAAACCAACATTGCCCCATGCACTGAAAATCCTAGCTACGCCTCTGGCCGTCTTCAGAACCAAAAAAAGCATAGAAGGAACATTAAACTTTTGAAGTATTCCAGAAATAAAAATCGCTTAAAAAAATTCTGGGTTCAGTCAAAATTTGTGTTGTATTTAAATTAAACTTTATTTTTATTTTAATCTTTTTTATGTGGTTTTTATTTCACAAGAAATTAGAAATTAATTTTTTTCATAAATATGTTTTTAAAACACTGATAACAATTTGGAGGGGGTCTTGTCAAAATATCCAATCTATTTTTCCTTCATTGGATGGAAATTATCGTTGTTTTATTCCTTAATTTCTTTAGATTTTTCTTACATCTGGATGGAATCAATTGAAAAGAAAAGGTAGTGAGGGGCCCTAACAAAAAAATGATCAGTCAATGTAGTTTACTGAGAAATTTTGTTTTCTCGGAAGGTTGATTAGTGGGCAAAGCCTCAGCAGCTTCTACTAAGAGCGCCCCATCCTACCGACCCTTGCTAACAGATTCATACTTGATGATATGATCGAAACGTTCAAGATATGTCATGGAGCATACGATGTGCCTGCAAACATGATAATTAACCCTGACTAAAACTACCCGCAAGAACACAATTTGGACTCGGTATATGGAACACAATTTGGACTCGGTATATGGAACACAATTTGGACTCGGTATATGGAACACAATTTGGACTCGGTATATGGAACACAATTTGGACTCGGTATATGGAACACAATTTGGACTCGGTATAATCTTATTCTGCATGTATGGAACCATTTACTAACCAAGGCTGTCAGGTCTCCCACGATTTCAACTTTGAAAAACTAATAAGACGTAATAACTTTGAAAAACTAATTTCAAAATAATTCTATCTTGAAAAGTATCATATTAGCAAATTCCAAAGAGATGTCTCAGTTACTTTATTATTATTATTTTAGTTTTATTGTATAGAGATATTATTTTTTTTTAATTGTATAGAGGTATTTTTAATTGTATTAGCCACATTTAAGCAATATTTTGTCAGCATTAGTATATTGATTTTTATATTAAGGTCATAAAATCAGGCATAGTTTGAAATATAGCCTGTTTCATCATAGTTCCACTGACACTCTGGGCTTCAGAAAGGTTTGAGGAAGGAGACGAGCTGCAGACTCAATGAATTATAGGCTAATTTCTATTCATTTCAGTCTGAATGACTTATTTATTCTAATTATTAATTACTATATAATTATTATATATTAAATTATATAATTATTAAGTCAGACGTAAATTTATTCTAATTTACGACCAATTTATATCTCTTTTTCAACCGATATATGGCAAACATGTCCACAGCCAAAAATTTTTTGCTTACCGGCGTTGAAATTTTAGAGGCCTTGGGTTGTTTAAACGAAAATTGAAGAGAAACTATAAGAAAAGGTTCTTAGTTTTTATCTAACTATTTTATCTTTTAATGTAGAATGGTCGATAAGAAATTGGTCAATAATTTGTATTTACGATATGCAATTTATCAGATTTAAAAAAATCTATTTATTTTTAGTTGTGCATTCATTTTTTCTTTTTTCTTAGTTTTTTTTTTGCTTTTTTTCTTGGGTTGAAGCACATTAAGAATTTTTTCTGCATGAAAAATTGTCTTTTTTCAATGAAAACGCATCAGTACAATCCTGACAGCGACTTCGCATTCGCTTTCATCCCTTTACCTTTTTTCCTTGTAAGTTTTTATAGGTCAACCTCTAGTTATTACTTCTCTAGGAAGTTCTATGACGTTGCTTCCCTATGAAGTTAAATGTACTGTAATACCCCTTTATTGATAGGGTTATTAGTATGCTTACAAATCGAGCCATTCTTCATGTTTAAAGATTTTCAACTTTGACTCGTCGATAAGTGGTAAGGATCACAATCTCTCATTCGTATTTTTCCAAATCCTTAATTAAATCCTTAATCCAAATCCTTAGCTTTTCAAATCCTTAATTTGGGATTAAGTAATAGTGGCTCTAAATATCGCAAATCGTAATGTTACTCTATAAAACATTTTGGAGGAAAGATGGATTGTCCTTAGACAGATTTAGAGCTGTGTAGCCCCTTACCTCGTCCCTTTTACGCAACTGTGAATGCATTATCAACACGAGCTTGAATCTTCGCAAAAGCCGCCCTGTTGCAAGTGTCTTTTCTGTATCTTTTAGTAGGGTGGCTATTAGTTGTTTAACTTTTATTTTTTTAATATATTTTACCTTTGCAATTAATTTCTGTTCGTGCGAGGTTTGATATAGTAATTATACGATTTATAATTACTTTTATTGTTGGATGGTTGATAAGAAATTGTAAATAGTGTGTATTAAGGTCACGTAATTTATTACATCTTTGGCGTTATTTTAGTTATGCATTCATTTTTTCTTCTTTACTAATTTTTTTGTTTGGTTAATTATTTGCATAAAAAAAGTAAGTAGCAGCCCTGTTGCAAGTGCTTTTTTGTATCTTTTCTGGGATGGCTATTGGTTTAGTTTTTATGTTTTTGTTACAATAAATTGTACTTTTGTAATTTGTGTTCGTGCAAGGTTTGATTTCTGTTCGTGCAAGGTTTGATTTCCTCATAGATAGCTATTTCCTTCTTTACCTGTCTTGAACACTGTTAAAATATCATACCGATATCAAAAAACCAAACATATCCTCTGCAAAAGATTAGTTTTAGGTTAGACTTACCATTTTTTTTTAACTCTATTTGATAAAAATCTTCATTAGTAAAATTTCATTTAATTTGAGTCTGACTTAAAATAGTCAAGTGAGAGATTCTGTCGCTATTTTTTGTCCCTCTGAGGACTGGTATCATTAGCGTAACTGACATCCCAGCCTTCCACGGGCAGATCTAGAGCAAAATCTTGGAGGGGGGGGGGGCAATGTGACAAGGGTGTCAATAATTGACCAAATTGACGAATTTATTTTAAAACGAGTGAAAAACAGAAAAAAAACAATCAATAATGGATCCAGAAAAATCTAAGGGGTGGGGCAGCGCCCCCCCCCCCGGATCCGCCAGTGCAGCCTTCAGAAGGATTAGAGGGGAGAGCGGACCCGAAAATGTCTAAACTAATTTCTGTTCATTTTCTGTTTAATTGATGTTTATTGCAATAATCATGTTAGGTTGAACTTGTTCATAGTTATTCCGGTTCTTTTTACAGTAGGCTTCTCAATATAAGTTAATTCTCATTCTTTTCAGATCTAATATATTCTTGGAATCATCAGGAAACTTTTAATCATCGAGCGTTCTTCTGAAATGTTTAATCAATACCAGTCGATGTTTACTAAAACCATAGACGTATACAAAACTGGAGAAGGGAGGGGGGTCGAGGGAGACAGGGTGGGTTATTCCAATACATATGGCAGCGTGATAGATGAGAAAAAGGAATAAAAAAAAGTATTCCAGCCGTCCAAAATCGTGACATATTCCCAGCAATAAACAGATTTTTAGCAATCGCGGATTTACTTGGGCTATGTAGTAAAATTTGAATTAAAAGAACGAATTAAAAAAAATAGGGACGTTCAACTAAAAACTGGTCTTCGGCAGAGAAGACAACTTTGAATTTTTTTCAGACATCCGTGTGGTATTTAAACATCGTTCAAGACAGATAAAAAAGCAAATAAATCAACAATAAAAAAAATAATAAAAAAATGAAAGTAAGTATGACGGCACTAGACCCTTAAGGTCCAAACCGGCGGCGCTGATCTCCGTTTCGTGGCCCTTCAGCTAGGAAATGCAATAGGGGGCTGGTGGCCAGCCATCCTGTGTGAAATCAATAATAAACATGGATATGGAGGGACACAACAGCCACTGCCGGTTACGTTTAAAACTAAGACATTGCATAAACAAAGTATGACTGATTGAACAAAAAAGTCAATTCTTTACGATTGAACTTCACTTACATATGATCCTCTGCCACGTTCGCTTCTTCCTTCAGATCTTTCTATCCTTTCGGTTCTGTCGTCGTGTCCATCATAACTCCTTCCACCTCGATTGCCTCGGTAACCACCTCGACTCCCATCTCCTCTACTCCTATTGCGACTATCATAGCCACCGCTATAACCTCCACTCCTGTAGCCACCTCGGTAATTGTAGTTATCTCGGTAGTCTCTGTTATATCCATCGTAACTGTAGTTATTCCTATAGCTGTTGGCTCCACGGCTATAGCCTCTGTAGTTATAATTTGAGTTGTATCCTCGTTGACTAGCTCCGCGAGGCTTTATGCCGAAGGTTTCACAATTCAGCATCTTCTCTTTTTGCCTGAAAACAATTATCACTTAAAAAAGAGATGTCAAATAATTTATTCAAAAAAAAAAAAAAATCCATTTTCTTTGAGTAAATATGTGATTATTCATGAATTCTTTTGTTTTTAAGCAAGAATATGACATTTATAAGACTTTCACATTAATACGTTTACTCATTAAGCATTTTTTAGAGGGCACCGGGTGAAAAAAAAAACAGAGAGGGAGGGGGCGCAGAGAGGGTTACCAAAATTTGCCACGTGCATTAAATACCTCAACAAACCCAGAGAAATAAAACACACCACTTTTAGCTTGGGTCACACGTGTACATAACTGTTCTTAAAGAAAAGTACAGTAACCGGTTATCAGATTGGCTAAAACAAAAACAAGCATAAATATTGACTTTAAAACATATAAAAAGCACCATTCCAAATATCTTTTAATTCAAAACGGTTCTAAAGTCCATTGTATTAAGCCTACAGAAGATCCATAAATCGTATTTTTTTTGTAATATTCTCTCTTTTTTTTTTTTTTCTTTTTTTTTTTTTTTTTTTAAACCCCTGAAATAATAATCCCGAATTAGTCTCATTTGGTGTCTTTAGGAAACTAAAATTGAAAATTACAACCCAAAATCAATCCGATCTTTCACCCCTTAGTTCTATGACTATCTACCTTAGTTCTGCCCTAGGAATGATGCATGGAACGGATGGATGATATACTTATCTATCATTAAGTGAAATGACATCATTTTAATAAAATCCTAAAAAGGGCTTATGCCAGGTTTGCCTATCACCCGGACTATCTCTCTTGGCTTTTTCTACAATAAGCCATGGCTTGATGACCGCAACTACTTGATTTTAATTTAACAACACCTAGATCATGAGGCGAGCTTAAATTAAGAAACATGTTCCAGCCTCCTCCCTATATTTATATTTTTGGGGACCCTCAACCTTCAAATCAAGACCTACCATAGCAGAGCAATCAATTCATTTTTCCCCACCTTTGTTACATTTGTGTTGCCAGGTGCACTGATATACATTCAACAGCCCGCCACGCCACGTATTTCTAAGCTAATATTTGATATTTATTTGCTTTGCTATGTCCTGCTAGTAACAAGCTCGTGCTGATCAGATGAACAACTTTCTGAATTGTTCAGCAGTTCTCGCGTTAAAATTCCAAAGAATTTCAAAGATCAAATTATACTTTTAAACTGGTATATGATATGTTATTATTCATTCCTTCATCAATCTTAATTGTATATTCTAGTCAGGGCAGTGGAAAAATCTGGCTAAAAAAAAAGAAGAAAAAAAAAGTGCAGTTATAAATAAAATATCCAGTCCTAGAGTTAAAGGTTTTTTTGTGCGTGCTGGCCGCGTACCCCCTAAAAATTGTGCTACATTCTTAAAAATAAACTTCCAAGGTTATAGTTGCTCCTAATAGAGCAATTGATATCAGAAAATCTGGGTTTGAGATATCTTTTGCAACGGTTAAAAACGGCAATTGCATCTACGTGCAGCGTAAACAAACCTTTTAAATTCATTTTCTTGGAACCAAATATCTAGAACTGTACGATACTCGATGATTCTATTTCAGGCATCTTAAACAAATATGTCCTTCTTTCACTTTATTTTATGGTTAATAAAAACATTTCCCACAAAGATTAATACACAAAAGAATTTTCTGCTCCGGATCCCCATCTTCAAAATAGTTATAAAGCGAGACTCCAAGATTTCTTTGAGCATGCATCTAGTCCGGGACCGATTATTACAAAGAGTCTGATTATTTCTGCAATTGGAAACTGAAGAAAAAAAAGTCTAGAGGATATGACGGGATTTCTGCACAACATTTGTCGTTGTGTGGGGGTATGTTTATTGAGCATTTGGTCCTCCTTTACCAAATGATATTTAATTTGGGAATTGTGCCCGATTCTTTTTCAATTGGATGTCTGACTCCTATCCCAAAGAAAAATAAACCTCCTTCCGATTGTTCGTCTTTTCGCCCGATAACGGTTTTCAACTGTTTTTTGTAAAATATTTGAAAATCTGATTATTGAGGAGCTTCGTACTAAATGTACAGTTCAGGCCCATCAGTTCGGTTTTCAGTCCCGCCTCGGGTGCGGCCATGCTCTTTCTGCTTTAGTATCCGCTTTAGTTGACGCAGAAGACCGCGGTGAAAGCATCGCTTTAGCCACTCATGATGTAAGGCGCGCGTTTTGATTCGCTTCTCCACGAGGAGATTATACTGGATATGGGTTTGGCCGGTGTTGATCCCTGCTCTCTAGCCCCACTGGCTGACATGTATGAAAATCTAAAAGCGGAACTTAAACTTCCTTTACCAGCGAGTGAGTGCACTAGCCTGTTGAATGATGTTGCTGTTTCTCCGCGTGGTAATCCCCTTCTCCTCGGTAACGAAGGGGGTAAGACAAGGTGCCATTTCGTCACCGACAGCATTTAATAACAGTATCGTAAAGCCGCAATCGAAGTCACTTATGACTTACATTCTGCGCGGTGTTGATTTATCTTTGATTGGATATGCGGACGATGTACTGAACCTGAGCCGCTTTCTGCAAGGACTAGAAGATAATTTTACTCGACTACAACAAGAGTATGCTCAGATTGGACTTCAGTTTAATGCCGACAAGTCTGAAGTACTGCTGTTTAATTCGAAATCTGTTGCTGGTCGAAGCATCACACTTGGTGTTTCTACTGTTGGGCTCGCCGGTGCATTGTATATCTGGGCCTTCCTATTGGACGGTCAATACTAGAGACGCGGCGGTTACTGCTTTCTCATTTTCAGAAGCGGGTTTCATTTACGTATAGCCGTATTGTGGCAAATAAGCGGAAGTTTGACCGTCGTCTGCTGGCCCGGGTGTACAATGCTATGGTTTTGCCCCATTATTTGTACCTTAGCCCATTCTGGCGTATATTTACGGCTACAGATAGACTGAAATTGCGTTCAGTGTACTACAAGTATGCAAAGTTTTTGTTGCGTTTACCACCATGGACAAGCAATCGATATGTTTCGCATCGGTACGGCATCATGAATCCTGAAGAAGCTATCCTAGCGCAGATTACTCGATATAATTTGACACTTAAGTCCCATCCCTGGGCTATGATTCTCCAGCAGTAGTGGCATAAGCTGTTGGTTGTTGTGTTTGGTTTTGTTTTTGTTTGTTTCAGAAGAATTAGTGTTTTTGTGTTTTTTTTTCTTGTCTTTTGTTGTGCTCCATCTGTTTTTAATTGATGGGTAATAAATGCATTCATTCATTCAATAATAAATACTTAAGAAAAGAAAAAAAAATATCCTTGCTGTCATCCTACTAGTTATCTAAAATAGTTGGTTTCATACAGTTAATGGTACTTGTCTATCATAGCGACCACACCCAAGAAGTGAATTTAGGTTACTCATAATGAAATATGCCAAAATATGATGAAAACATAATACCTTAGTAACAAAATTATCGAAACTCCAATTCAGTTCAATTCATTTTATTTAACATCAAAATACATTTAACAAATATGCCAATACCCGCCCCAAGAAAGATACCAAAAAGCACTTGCGACTGGGCGGGTACATACAACTCATTTACTAATTAATGAATAACTATAAACAAAAAAAAACTCAATAATAATAATAATAAAAAAACAAAAAACACTAAAAAAAAAAAAATCAATCTCTCATCAATTCATTTAATAATAATAATAATAATAATAAAGATAAATAATAATAATAATAATAAAGAGAAAAAAAAACTATGAACCTTGACCTAACAAATATTTTTTCAATTTATTTTTAAATAACCCCAGGTGCTCAGCCGCCCGAATGCTCTCCGGAATAGAGTTCCACACATTAGGTCCTGAAAATCTAGTATGGATTCTAGTACATCTAGATTCATCTAGTACATCTATGGATTCTGTTGTTTCTAGTACAACAGAGCATATGGAAAGGAGGCCGCCCATAAGGCATTATATTAAACACCCAAACTAACCAACTTTATATATTAAATATGTAATTAAAAGATATACATGTATAGTGACTTGTCTCTCAGGCTAAGCTGATTATCCCGAGTGCACACAGAAAACCAGTCTTATTACAAATCAAGAACAAAGTGAGGTCACTATAATACACAAGTACCAAGTTAACTTACTCCTTGCAGTTAGAATAATAATAATAATAATAACTACAAGAAGCCATTTCTGCCCTCCCAAAGAATTTTGATAAATTAGTTGACGTGATTGAGGAGCTGATTTTTTCTACCTGACATGAAACACTAGCAGTAAAACGCCAACACTGCAGCACTAAAGACGGCAAATACGTCGTGTGGCATAATTCTATAATGACCAAATCAAAGTGAATGCTCACAACAAAAGATTTAAATTTAAAAGTTTTAGGTAAGAATACAACAACAAAACAACCCTAAGTAACAACCTCTGTTTTCAACTTAGCCTTTGGTTTATCAACAAGCATTAATTATAGGTAGGTAGCTTTATTTGCGAAATAACTTATTCAGTAGCAAATTTTTATAAGATGTAAGTAAATAAAAAGTACGTATGACGGTACCAGACCCTCAAGGGCCAAACCAGCGGTGCTGATCTCCGTTTCATGGCCCTTCAGCCAGGAAGTCCAATGGGAGGTTGGGGGCCAGCCATCCTGTGCTATCGCACACTCTTCCTGCTTACTTTCCCCGGATTTCTTCAGGTACCCATTTAGATGAGGCACATCATACCTACAGGAGGCATATCAATACACTGGTTGAAGAAGAGACCCTAAAACGACCTTCGAGGACGGACTTGGGTCAAGTAATTTAGAGCTAGGTTGACTTTGGCTGAGCTTAGAGTCACGCCACTGACCCCCATCCCAAACCAAATAACCGGCTAAGTCAGGAATCAAACCCGTACCCCTCGTACAAAAGATTTTATAAGATGGTATGATTCATATTAATCTGTATGCTATTGCAAACAGTAGTAGGATTTGTTAGATGTTTTCCAGAGGAATTATCAACGGGTTGATTCGGGATACCTGTCTGACTGACCATGGGTACCCATCTATATTTCAAACAGTACTGGACAAGTTCTGCGGATGAAGGATGACATATTCTCAAAGATCACCATTTTCAGCACACCATCTAGGGCCAAATAGAAAACAGGTCGTCCCCGAATAGGGTAGGAGGAGATCGTAAGGAAAGATGAAAGGGAAGTTGGAGCTTCTTGAGAGGGTGTAAAGAGGGAGGCTTTGAATATATTAAAGAAGGAGGAAAGGCGTGTGTGGCTGTTGGCTCAGGTGGCTTGATGCTGCAGAGTTATCAGTAGTAGAAGAGTATTGCAAATATATACGCACACAGTGGAGATGTAGAAGGGACCGCATCCCAAACAAAACTGTAGCTCCTCAGTGTCAACTAACACATGCACCTATGTTATTCCCGTTGCCACAGTAATACTCCAGCCGATTTTCACACTATCATTCTGAAAATACCCATTTACAGACCCGGAATGGTTACTGGTGCCGAAAGATAAAAAGTCGTGGTTTATTCTAATCGTTTATATTTACTAAGAAAGAGGCGAATAAATGAGGAGAATCTCTTTTAATATAGTCTTATACGTGTGAATGAAGACTAGACAAAATTTACTCTCCCAATTTTTATATGAACTTCCTAAGGTGCAGAATCCGCATGACCCTTCTTATACAAACTAAGACAAAGTTAAGACAAAGCTTTTGGTTAATACTAAGTCTGACCAAATGTTCAAATAGTAAACACAAAACAGAAAGGGAGTAGCTTATGTATGGAAACAGCGTAAAATCAGTGTATGTACTAGCTCCTTTTATAATCCGTTACACGTCAGAAGCTTTCCAAAGGAAATCTGTAAATTAAATTTTGGATTAGTAGAATTTTCCTTAAACCACATGTCTCTTTGTCCAAATATATGACCGCTAAAATCCGGCAACTTTTCCCTCGTAAGCCTTAACAGATACTAGATTCGATTTTTCGCTAGCATTTGAAACTTTTTCCTCTTTTGCTGGCCAGTAAGGTTTCCTTTTTTCCAGTAAGGTTTCCTAAAATTTCTCCAAAATTTCCTTTCCGACAAGTTGTCCAAAAGCCCTTATAACAAAAGTGCCAATAACCAATACCGTAGACGAAAAAAGTCGCAGATAAGATTGTGCCAAAATTTAGGTCGTACGACGTTGGCATTAAACCAAAAGCAAGAATTTATGGAAGAACTCTATGGTGATTTTGAGTAGCCATTTAAAGGGTAGGGTGAATATGAGATTTCAAATGGGATTCAAGATTTTTTGTATAGCACATCTCTAATATAGTACTGCACAGCTTTACTATAAAAAAGGTGACACACCAATGAGGTTTCTGACATCCTCCTTTGTTTCTTCCTATGGCTTCACAGCCAATGGTATCAAAAAAGGATTTTTTCTTTATTGCAGTATATACTGCAAATCTTTACTCTACTATAATACTGCAAATATCTACTATAAAAAAAGACATACCAATCAGGTTTTTGGTATCCTCCTTTGTTTCTTTCTATGGCTTCGCAACTAATTGTATCAAAGAAAGACTTCTCTTTATTGTAGCATATTTGTTCAGAAACTGCCTTTGCTGCCGTTCCTACTTCATTATTCTCTTCAGTGGATTCCGTAACCTCACCGTTATCTTTTACTGGCTCAGAGCTAGACTTTGATGAGGCAGAATCACTAATCTGAAAAAAAAAGTTAAATATAAATGATTAATAATCAAATAAAATTTTAAATGATTAAATCAGATGATCAAATAGAGGTGGTCCCAATAAAAAGAACTCCCATAATTATAGGAGACAAAATATTTAACAAACGATATAGAAACCGTCGTATATGTATTCATTTTATAAATAGTTATGGTAATGAACATTCCATTAAATCCAATACATTTTGAAACCACACTGGCCATTGTGACGTTCTACAAAAAGAAAAAAAATAATTAGGAAACCAAACAAGGGTCATGTTAAACCATTGTACCCCCCCCCCCCAAATAAAATAAGAAGAAAAAACTTTAAGACAAGACTGCGCTAAGCCCTCCTAAGTGCTATAAAAAAAAAAAAAAAAAAAAAAAAAAAAAAAAAAAAAAAAAAAAAAAAAAAAAAAAAAAAAAAAAAAAAATTTTGCGACGAGGAGCGGTTGGCAAAGGTCTTAACAGATATACGTACTTTCAGAAGGAAGGAACAATTTTATTTTATAATTGTTTTTTTTTAATTATAAACATGCATTTGATTCATATATTATAAAAGTATCAGTAAAGGCAATATCCTTGCATTTTTAAAACAGTTCCATAGACCATAAAAACCTTTCCATTTAGAGTTCAAACAAAATGAAAATATAGAAAAAAGTGAAATTTTTCAACACGACAATGGAAAAAACAACAAAATAACCCTTTTCACTAATCATAGGCAGCGCGCTAGCGCTGCCTAAATAAAGAACGATGTGGGCACAATGTGTTTTTGTTTGTTTTTTTTTCTCCATACCCGGGCACTTCGTATCGAAGGAGTTGTCGTAGAAACTTCGAAAAGGGCTCATTCGATTGGAAATTGGAGTGGCTGGTGCCCTTTTTAATAGTCGAAAGTGATTGGAGAGCAACTAGCCCCCCCCCCACACCCATCATTCCCCCAAACACATCCAATCAAAATTTTGAGATAGCCATTTTAATATTAATATTTGTAATTATTATTGTAATATTATTTGTAATATTGCAATATTAACATTGTAATATTTTTTGCTGTTGTTTAGACCAGGGCACTTCGTATCGAAGGAGTTGTCGTGGAAACTTCGAAAGGGACTCATTCGATTGAAAATAGAAAGGGCTGATGCTCTTTTTAATAGTCGAAAGTGATTGGAGAGCAACTAATCCCCCTTCCACTCCCACCCTCCCATTTGCCCATTATATTTAAAAACTAAATGTTGCCTTAAGATTAAACCAAAATGCACTGTGATAATGCTAATTCCCAATAAGGCATCTCAGCAGTATCCCAAGAACGACTGAGGGTATTATGTTCAAATTTTCGAGGCTACTTCTGCTCTTAAAATTTAACCAAATCAAAATGATGTAAGTGTATCAAAGCTATCAAAGAAAGTAAACAGATTTTTTTGCGAATGGTATCAAGTTTTCCATTTCAGGTCAACTAGAGGAGGTATGAAACTAAGCTAAACAGTACTATTTGAGTCCAGATTTTTAAAATGGTGTATGTTGTTAAAAATTGCTGAAAATTTTTCTCCAGCATACAAATAGCAGGCCAAACTATAAAGTCTTAAAAAACGAAAAGGTTTGAAGTGTTATTTCCTTTTTCCCTGAAAAGACTATGTCAATATAAAACGAACAGAAATTAATTAAAAAAAACTTTTTCCACAAAATAAGTCTTTCAAAGAAAAGTAAAGAACTCCATTAAACAAAAAATGAGCAAAAATAAAATCAAATAATCTACCAAGCTCGAAACTACCACAAATCAGCATCGATAAATAAATGAAACCCAAAACGAACAGAAATTAAAATAAATAACCGAGTCAAACTTAAAACGAGCAGAAATTAACATAAGTTGCGCGGAAAACCCTTATGCCTTCCCAAGGCCAGAACAAAATTTGCACTTTAACTGAAAACAATATAAATGTTTTTACTTTTATAACTTTAATAAATCAAATAATTTTAACATTTTGATTACTGAATATCAGTATATGTATATTAAACTGACAATGCACATTCATTTGTATTTTTTCAGTAAAGTGCAAATTTTCTATAAATGAGAAAAAAAATTAACAAACTAAAAATAAATAATTTTGAAATAAAACACTAATTTGAATAGCGTTTATATTTTTTCACTATTGTTCATGATTTGTTTATTTTAGGCTAGTAACCATTATTTATGTTACGCTATCACACGTTAATCAAACTTTTCTAGATTATTCAGAAGAAAGAACTTAAATTTATTTATTCTCTTACGCCTTCTGAAGCAGAAGATCTTGAATATCTCAGCTTTATGATCTTTCAATGATTTTGATTTATTTAATCATTTTTCAAAATTTTATTGCAATTATCCTCTATTATTATTATTATTATTTATTGGAAAACCCGTCATACAAAAAAGGAAAAGACGGAGCAATAAGCGAAAAAAAAAAAAGAAATACACATAAACTTAGCAGTTATACATGTGTTTTTTAGTGACGAACGCTGGAGCTAAGATCTAAATCAGCTCTTAGAACAAATTACAAAACGAGGAAGAAAAACTCAATTATACACTGCTCTGCAGGTACGCGACATGTTTATTTTATTATGCTCCTAAATACTGAACAGACATGAGCAATGTGAACATCATTGCATCAAGCCGCAATTGGTAAAAAAAAGATAACCCAAATAATCATCAGTGAATTAAAAATATACAGTAGATAATCATATCAACTAGTGTAAATACGACAAGAAACGGTAAAACAATTAAACAACACTTTCGCCCGCTGGTCTTGAACTCAGATCACTCTCAACAAAATGATTCATTTACTCCGATATACATAGATATCAGAAACAAGGAAATTATTCAATCACGGATCCTTTTACATCTTTACTTAAAGCAATATGCTTAACCCTTTCAGCCCTGAATATTTTTCCTGCACAGGAAAATTCTGATTTTCTAGTATAGGATTCATTTCGACCTTAGAAGACTTATGGCTTTGTTAGAAAACCGTCGGGGCACATATTCTTAGACATCTTGATCCCTGTCAAATGACAGTAATGGGACTAGAAGGGCATACCAGCAAGACAACTTCGTTTATACGAAAAATATAAAACAGGCACAAAACATATGCACAAAGTCAAGTTTCAAACTCAGTGAATATGGTACATCTTGAAGCAATTCCTGTCTTTGTTCAGACACAGCACAACCTCACATTTCTCACAACGAATCCTTGAAATCCCATTTTTTCTTTTGGGCACTTTTCATAGCGGCACTGGGTATCCCGACGTTCTAAATGCACAGGGAAGTGATTTACTCGGTCATACCGGACGCTTTCAATCGTGTAAGTTGATCGCGCAGCAGGTGGGGACGGCGAAGGAACCGGAGAATTCTCGGCATCTTGTTGCTGGTGAGGACGACCAGCTCTTCTTTTAGAGATCTGCTCCTCATATTCACACTTCAGCAGTGCTTCTGCCATTTCGTTCCGGAACTCGAAAAGTGACAAAAGTCCACCTTTTCGTCTTTGTTTCAATTCGATACAAGGCGACGAGATGATCCAGCTTGTCTACTTCTCCCATGTTGCGGTTATAGTGACCAATAACGTCAGGTCTTTTCACATCAACCTTCTCCTTCTTCTCATTACTCCATCTTTTCACTACTCCACCTGCACCTGCACCGCAATAATTCGACGCCATGTTTACTGCGCTGTTGTCAAACCAACGCACAAGGACGAGTCCCTTTTCAATGTCGCTAGCTTCGTCACACGACCATCGCCTCTTCTTCCTAAGATCCTTCTCATCTGCTAGCTTTACTTTGGCTATCCTGCCCTTTCTGATAGTTCCTGCTGCAAAGAAGCCATCTGCTGTCAACTTTTCAAGCAGTGGTAACGTTGTAAAGTAGTTGTCGAAATACACTTTGTGATAGACATGCTTGTCAATTTTCTCCAGCAGACTAAGAACAATGGCTCCTCCCAAACCTCCAGCTGTTTCTCTGTGCTCCTCCCCAGTAGGGGTACTCTTTCCCTGATAAACTTCAAAGTCATACATGATACCAGAAGAACCAGGGAGAACTAAGTTTTTCAACCCCCACGGTCTTGGCTTTGACTTTACGTATTGCTTCATCCTCGTCTGGCCTTTGAAGGGGATCATCTGCTCGTCTACACATAGGTTTTCCTCCCTTTCAAGGTCCAAACACCGCGCTCTAACAAGGGATAACACAGGCTTGACTTTCCATAACGCATCATTTTCGTTCCTGTCCTCTTCAGACGCAAAGTGGAGATGATTCCGTAATTTATGGTATCGATCTGTTGGAAGTGTTCTTGCGACTATGGGAAGAAAGTACTTTTTGTTCCAGTAAAGTCGTATCTGCGAAAGATTCAGGGATCCCATAAGGATTGAGATCCCAACCATTTGGCGTATCTCTTGGGCCAGACTTTTGCCTCTGACTATTATAGTTTTACCGTGTTCCTTCATATGGTACAAGTCCGTCTTTTCAGCCAAAGTCTCAAAAAACTCAAGCGGAATATACTTGTAGAAGTATTCGACAGGAGTAAGCCCCTCAGTCTGAGAGTCCCAGTCCTGTCATTTGACGTACACTGACTTGTGAAAATTCTGACAGCCCACTAGATGGCGCTAGTCACTAAATAGAACTCTCATTGACTAGTTTCGGCAATCTAGTTTTAAATGATATGTCAAAAGTAGACAAATAAATGATATACATACTTGAATTTCTAACTAGAAATTACCCACCTCTAACAGACTTTTTCCCACCATTTTTTCTAATTAAATTTTCGTCCACTGCAATGTTCCGAACAACACGTGTGATACATCAATAGATTGGTAGATGTCTCAAGAATACAAAGAGCATGGTTTTAGTTACTACTTTTCACACAAGATAGCATCTGGTGAGCAAAAATTAGCCGCCCGTCATTTGATGGGCTCCGGGGCGAAAGGGTTAAAAGAACCGATAATCAATAACAATTAAAGTATTAGTAATTTACGCAATATATTATCAGAGAAAAATTGACACCAAAATTGAGAACAACCAGCGTCACTTAAACTGGACTCGTACGAAAAGAGACTAAATCATCAATCAGTTTAAAAAACTGCAACAATTACACTAAGCGCGAAAACAAACACTTAAAAAAAAAAAAAAAAAGACAACAAATACATCTTAACTACTGGGCCAGTACTGATGACCAAGGATGGTTCAACTTCGTTAAACGGGAATTATAAGCACGAATTTGCTTTTCCACAGCTATAATGGGGTCAGCAATGCTGAATTTTCTAATTAGATAAGAACTGCGCGTCCAAGAGGGAAAACGTAAAGAATATTTTGCGAACCGGAAGAAAACTGAACGAATTTTTGACTTGTCAGAATTTGTGAGCATTTTCCAAAAGGGTGATATGTACAGATAATGTGGTAGAGCAACAGAGTTAAAAAGTTTTGAAAGAACACGGCGGTTGAAGCGTAACTTATTAGTTAGAAAAGAAGCATATGATAACCCAGCTCTACGTTCAATGTGGGCAATTAATAGGTGTCGCGTGTGCATTATTGACGAACCAATGGGTAGACCGAGGTAGGTGATATTATCAATTGGCTTAATCCTACTATTTCCGAGAGGAATATCCCTAGGCGACGCTTGCTTCCAGTTGAAGAATACAACTTCGGACGTTTCAGCATTGAACTGAAGACCTAGTTTTGCATACTCAGATTCCAGCGCATAAATCTCGCTTATGCGCTGGATAGCGCGGCTCAAATTCAGAATGTCGTCTGCATAACATGCGAGAGATAAATCAAGGCCGGCAAAGATGAAAAATGTGGGAACAGCTGACTGTGCATCAAGAACTCCACTATTGAAGAGGGAAGGGGAAGAAACAGCACCTTGACGGGTACCTTTTTTCAACATTGACAAAAATATTAGGGGTTGAAGCGTAGACTTGAGAGCCGTCAACTTTAGCTAATGGGTGAAGTATCAGGCGAACTTTAAGATGATAATACCTGTCTCGAAGGGCTCAGTCCACGTTTTGCAGCATGGAGTAGCATAGCGGCGTGAATGATAGAGTCGAACGCTTTACGAACATCATGCCCGGCCAACACGAGAGTTTCACCTGATGCATCAGCATCGATTAATGCGTTCGCGACAACCGACAAAGCGTGGGCACAACCGAGACGTGGCTGGAATCCAAATTGGTAAGGTGGAACATAGCATTTCGCGTTCAGATGGTCAATGAACAGAAGTTCAATAAGCTTACAGAAGGTAGTAGCCACTGTTATAGGGCGGAAGGACGAGCACTGGGTAGCGAGTTTACCTTTCTTTGGAATTGGAGTGAGATCTCCGATTGAGAAAGAAGAAGGTACAACTCCTTAGGTAACAATCATCTGTATCAAAAGAGCAATATGGTTTACCAGCAGCTCGCTTCCATGCAGAATGTGAAGAGCGCTCATTTTATCGATGCCAGAAGATTTCTTACGCTTTAGGCGTTGGGTTGCTCGCAGTACAAAATCAACCGAAACAACCAAATTGTCGGTTGAACAACTAGACAGAAATTTATCAAGCTTATCTTCATATTCGGACTGTAGGGTGGCATCTGGTGTGGAGAATTCAGCAGAAGTATGAATTCCATTCGGAATCAGGAATAACTTGAGCAGATAGGTGGGCGCTAGGAGAATCTCTTGATACATTTCTCCAGGAGGAAGGTTGGGACAGAGAAGCTTGCTGGGATGTCTCTTCAACTATCTGGTTCATGTGGATAGATAGTTCTCTCGCAAACTTTCTTTTGGTAGAAAGACGAATGTCAGAAACCCAGCCAGAGCGAGGACGGTCACACTGGAGCCACAAATGGTACAAACATTTGGATTTTCTCCAAGCTTCAGATATCTAGCAACACCCGTACTTCATTTGCATCAACTTGCGGATTTTTCATGAGCAGCTGGAACGGAACATGAATTTTATGTAGGACAGAATTAGTAACTGCAGCAAAAAGATCATCTTGGATGTTTTCCCAATCCCTGTAAAATTGGGCGTGGGGCTGATGTGGTTGTGTGGTGGGAGTAGACTGAGCAGAGGGACAATAAATAGATGCAGATATTGGAAGGTGGTCTGATAGTTGGAAATCAGTAACGACGTGAACAGGTGACACTTGGAGATTTATAGAAGAAACTGCATGGTCAAGGTTCGACACGTGACTTGAATGGTGTGTGTAAGTGTAATCGAGATCTTTCGGCAATATCCTAAGCCAATCGTCAAAAATACCAGACAAAATAGAAGTACGCAATAACGAGGCGTCAGTCAAATTACAGTTAAAATCTCCTATAATAATACAACACATACCTAACAGGCGAATCTTTGAAAGGCAAGACCCTAGTTTCTCACACGCAGAAGTAAAAAATTCTGATCGGTCATTGCGGTAATCTGTCGGGAGATAGACGTTCACAATAACATACTCTTTTACACGGACAGCAAGAAAAAAATCACATGAATCAAAAATATTCGACCGGCACGAGGTCCTAACAAGCATCGGCAATACCACCCGAGGGGCGGCCACTGGAAGCGGATCGTTTAGCGGGCACCGAATAGCTAGTAGAATTATTGTCAATTTTCAGAAGCCCTAAACTAAGACTCGTCAAAAAAATGTTCTTGCAAGCACAGTACGTCACAATTTGAAAGCAAACCTTTTATCACGGGAATTTTGACTAAAAGTCCACCATTAATATTCCACGAAAGTACAGTTTGCGTAGTAGTAGACACATCAATATCATACCGTGGGCTTTGCTAGTTGATTGTTGTTATTAGGACACTTTACACTGTAACAAGTATGGCCGGCAACTTTACATTCAAGACAGAACATTTTTTCCGAACACGGAGAGGCACTGTTAGAGGCGTGATCGAATGATCCACAGCAAGAGCAGAGGACCAGATTGGAGCACTATGAGGCCAGATGCCCAGTCTTATGACACGAGAAACAACGCTTTGGGAGATATACAAATGCTCATGCAGAAAGCTTTTCGTAACCAACTTTCACAGACACTTTCAAGAACTGATCCAGGTTTTGCTTCGACTCAAAGTAGACCTTGAACACTCGGGACTTTCCGCACTGTGAAACTTTTACGCAGTTTGGTACAAGAGATTTTACTTGATTCTCATCGTATTCGATCGGTACGCCTTTCAGGATCCCTATAAACAGCAGGGATTTCACACTCACTGAGATACCTGAGGTACTGTTTTTAGCATTCTCGGGAATTTTGTTCGCTGCACGCTTTGACTTAACAAATTTCCATTCCGAAGCCGATTTTTTAAGTTCAGTTATTTCACCTGATGCCTCAGGGCAAAGTGTATCGACAAAGTCCTTACGAGCATTAGGTGAGGTCAGGTTTGCAGGACAGTTTTTTTTAGCACAACGGCAAACGTAGGAGCTGGGGCAGGGTTAATTGTTACGTTGGTATCAATTCTAGGTGGCCAAACAGGGCCTGAATGCGTTGCATTCTCTAAAAAGCCGTCAATTTTCCGAGAGAGTTCATTAGCTTTCGAGACTAAAGTAGCCGAGACTGCCTCCCCGATTGTTGGGGTTTCAGAAGGCGAGAATATAACAAAAGTGGGAACAGGCAAATTATCCTTTGCCGCCTAATTTAATTGTTTACAAATGTCAAACACATTATCTTCATCCTTTGCATGTTTCACACATCGGCTCTGAATATTCAGCTCCTTATACAGAAACTCTTTAGCACTGATAATAGTACCATGATCAAAAAACACAGCTTTTCCGAGAATCAGATCAATTTTCGCACCATCAAAGATAGATCTGGTGACAAAGTTCAGTAACGGATTTAAAATAATCTTCCTATTTTGATCGGTCATTGCGCAATCTAATTATCATAGCCAGGGACAGTCGAGTATTCCAGTCAAAATATATATGTAGTAGGTCAATGTAATATGTAGGTCAAATAATGTAATCCAAGTTCAAGGTGAACTATTTTCAAGTCCAAATCTGATTATTAAATTAATTCAATAAAAACCATAGGTAATCACAAATGTCTTACTGTATTAACAGTTTTACTGTATGAATGAGATTATATCCGAAAAGAGGTGTTTGCAGTATGAACTCTCAATACAGACTGACCAATGTAGACTACTATAACCTCTCTAGTTATAGTAGTGAACATTCTACAGTTGGTTTAAGTCCGACTATAAGAGCAGGGTTTTCAATTCCACAAACTGGACTTCAGGTCTGGGACTCACGAATCAGACCTCAAATTTTCAAATAATACCATTTTTTTTAAATGAAATTAAAAGAAAAAACAACTTCTTTTGCCTTGAGTAGAAGAAGAAAAGGTTTTATTAAAAGAAATAAACAAATTAACAACATACCGAGATTAATAAACTTGTATGGGGAGACATCACCCTTTACAAAACCCCACATACACAATCGCTACCAGCCATCCTTACCCGTCCCCGTCCCAGAAAAAAAAAACTATTAAAAAGAGTTCTCTTTCTCTCTCTAGCTTTTCTCAGAGTTTGTAGGTTGTGCTTTCTGTTTGTGTGTCCCAAGTATTTGTGCGTCGAAATTTATTTCTTTCAATGAGAGTTGCACTTATTTGTGCGTAAGCGCTTAATCAACATATCTACTAGGTTTCAAAGTTTCGTTCAAAACAAATACCCCTTATGTCTTACATAAGAGGGCAACCCCCACCCCTACCCTACCATCACCCTCTTAGCAAAACAACACTTCGGATGCATCAGCAAGTTGTCAAACCTCCATCTCGTTGTTATCTCCCCCATTTCAGAGGGCTATAAAATTTATTACTACAATAATTAATAGGCACCCCCGGTCTATATCCATAACATCCATCGATCGTATGCCTGTGCTAGCATGATTAGTAAGGCTCACAGTAATGCTCCTGCTCCTCTCCATGCCAGGAGCAATCCTCCAGGAATTTCCCTCTTCCTGGAACTATAGTCGGTAAAAAAAAAAAAAAAAAAAAAAAAAAAAAAAAAAAAAAAAAAAAAAAAAAAAAAAAAAAAAAAACTTAATAATTTGACCTGGGGGACTGGAACCCATCCTCTTTAACTACATGTTCTGATTGTTAAATCACCCAAAAGCCTATATTTTAATTTTTCCAGCATTTTGGAACAGTTTCTCACATTATCACTTAAGGAAGAGCTAGGGTGGCAACCGAGTGAAAAAAAATATCGCCAGATTTTTAGTGATTTTTGGTTGATATAGTGATTTTTTCGGCAATATAAAAGATCACTAGAAATAGTGATAAATCACTAGGGAGTTGCGACTCTGGGAAGAGGTTTTCTTGAAATCTTTGGCTTTGACACACGGGCCGACCCATAAACACAACCCAACCAATCAATATTTACTGTCTTACACGAGTGGTAGACACACAAGCCACACTGCCACTACTATTATCACACTCTCCAAAAGAATTAAGATTTTTCGATGCTATACGGACTACACTTGACATTACCCTCTTCTAGGTCGTGGGTCCTCGGTAGGAGGCCTCAAATTCTATTCTTATTTACGGGAAGAGCTCTGACCATTACACACATATACATGCGTTGCAATTCCCAATATTTTTCGCATATGGGCAGAATCTTAACCATTATGAGGGGATTTGTTCAACTGATGACTGACCTGAGAGAAACTCAGTTCTTTTCAGAGATAGACTCTTTCATTATTTCTTGACCTAAGCCAGATATTTTCCCTTCAGGTTTCCTGGGTCTTATTCTGCCAGTACACATACTACCCTGGTCTTCTCAATTAATGTAATCCTCAAATAAGGAGAGCTTTGTCAACGATTGCCACCTTAGCATCTATCTTCTGTATATAAGAGGCAATGTTTGTCAAAGAAGTCAACGTTTATCCCATTAATTTACGATCAATTGTCAAATGAGATTACTTTCACCCCCATAGGCATCATTCCTACAAAGAAATAAACATTATATCTAGATTTTGAACTCAAATAGATTTTTGAAAATGTTTTTGAAAATCTTAAAAATGAGTAAAAATCGGTATCTTAAAAATTAATTTTTAATGAATATGACCTCCCAATTACTGTTAGTGGTAGCAGTAGGCGCCAAATTTAAAGAAAAAGAAATGTGGGTGAAAAAACAAATCAGCAAAAAACCAGCTAAAAAACATATATTACCAAACAGTTTAAGAAGGCGTTACTTCCCAGTGATGGTGTAATTGCCTTTGGGAATAAACACTGTCAATGTTTGAATTGACAAATGTTTGGGGCTCACACTGACAAAATTGGGATATTGCCCTAAAAACCACAGTTTTTAAACAACCAAAAGAAAAAATCTTAGAAATTCGCTGTTTTCAGGTTTGAATAGTTCAAAGGTCCAGGGTGTAAAATGTTTTTATTTAATATTTTATTTATTGATATTTAGTTTATTAGTTCTTTAATGACTTCTGATGTGGGATTCTTTTTAGCGGTGCTGTTCTTAGACAACATTCTTCCATGCTACCTTCTTGACAATAAACACAATCAATATCAAATTACGAAAAACTTTCTTGGGATGAATGTTAAGGTACTGATGCCCCCAACCCCCCGCACAAAACCATTAAAAAAAAAAATAACAGACAATCAGCTTACTATCTTTGTCTAAAAATAATAAAATGCAAAACAAGAAGAAAAAAACAGAAAAAAAAGAAGTCTAACTCCCTTGAATAGTTAACTGTTCTTCGTTTTATATCGTAAATTTTCGCTTCTCGATTTTTTTTTTTTTTTTTTTTTTTACAATTAATTTTTTTTTAAAACGATGGAGACCAATACCTTTGTCTTCCCAAGCTGTTGAAGCATTTTCTCAAAATCCTTATTGGCACGTTCAAAGTCAAAGTCCTGATCAAACTTGAGTTTCGTTGGGCCACTGGGTTTAGGTGTCGCGCCTACATTTTGAGGGCTGTCTCTCACTTGATCTCGGTATCCTCCACGAGTTCTGGGCTCGTAGCCTCCTCTGTTCTCATAACCTCCTCTAGAATCGTAGCCTCCTCTGCCACCACCATAGCCTCTTCCCCGGTATCCACCCCGCCTATCTTCATAATCTCTCTGGTAGTAATTTCGGTTATATCCATCGTAATATCCTCTGGTTGGCCTACAAAAAAATTGCTGTAAAATAACTACAATAATAATAATTATTATATAATAAATAACAATTTACCAGGAAAGATAAAAGTAAAGCAAAAACTTAGAAACTGAAACACTTACCATATATGGAACCCAAGGAACACAATTTTTTTTGTCGGTGCGTTTCAACTGCAAAGATATAGCCTTTATGTATACACTAATCGCGTTTCAGCATGTCTGGGTTATTTTTCAGCTATAAAGAGTCCAAAACACCCGAAGAACCTATCTTCAGGACAGCACCCCTCCATTCAAATACTAGGTGTTGGAGATGAGACGCAATGATGAGATGAGGGCAAAACATTTAATAAAAAAAAAACAGCATTCATTTTTTAACTTACTTCCCGGAAAAATAATTCTACGAACGAACCGATTCAGGGTTTTAAATGAAGATTGAAATTGTGGTTAATTTTCCCACGATCTATACTTGCAAACATGCCATCATAACAGCTTATTGAACCAAAATGAAACTAATCAACCGAAAAAAGGTGAAGAGGTTTTCCTTCTCGGCGACTCCACGAGACAACCAATCAAATGTTTTTAACACCAGGACCTAATACTTAAATATCTTCTAAATCGTTATCTCTAACTCAAATATGTTTCACTTTTCTTCCTAGACACTGTACAAGGAATTCTTAGGAAGAGCTGCAAATTCTTAGGAAGAGTTGGGTCTAAATACCAGTTTGATAATTAGAAGCTCTGATAGTCTTTGAGTGGGTTTTAAAGAATGGGAGGCTGCCCCCTAAAATATGGAGAACCCAACACTTAAATATCTCCTGAATCCTTCTGTCTACCCAAAATATGTTTCCTCAATCAAAGACAAAGTACAAGGAATTCTTAGGAAGAGATGCAAACATGAGACTAGGACTTGGGCCTAAATACCAGCTTGATAGTAGATTTCAGAATTTGGAGCTTTGATAGTCTCTGAGTGGGTGTTAAAGATTGGGAGACTGTCCCCTAAAATATGGAGATCCCATACTTAAACATCTCCTGAATCCTTGTGTCTACCCAAATAGGTTTCCCCTCATTCCAAGACAAAGTACAAGGAATTCTTAGAAAGAGATGAAAACATGGGACTGAGACTTGAGCTATAGCTTTCAGAATTGGGAGCTTTGATAGTATCTGAATGGTTTTTAAAGATTGGGAGGTTGCTCCCTTAAGCATGGAGAACCAAGCACTTACATATATCCTAAATCTTTCCGTCAACCCAAAATACGTTTCCCCTCATTCCAAGACGAAGTACAAGGAATTCTTAGGAAGAGATGCAAACATGGGACTGGGAGCGTTGGGGCTAAATATCAGTTTGACAGTAGCTTTCTGAATTTGGAGCTCTGATAGTCTCTGAGTGGGTGTTAAAGATTAGGAGGCTGCTCCCTTAAGTGTGGAGAACCCAACACTTAAATGTCTCCCGAATCATTCTGTCTACCCAAAATATGTTTCCCCTCATTCCAAAACAAAGTACAAGGAATTCGTAGCAAGAGATGCAAACATGGGACTGGGAGCGTTGGGGCTAAATATCAGTTTGACAGTAGCTTTCTGAATTTGGAGCTCTGATAGTCTCTGAGCAGGTTTTAAAGAAAGGGAAGCTACTCCCTTAAATATGGAGAACCCAAAAATATTTCCTGAATCTTTCTGTCTACCCAAAATATGTTTCATCTCATTCCAAGAAAAAGTACAAGCAATTCTTAGGAAGAGACGAAAACATTGGACTGAGAGCGTTGGGGCTAAATATCAATCTGATAGTAGCTTTCTGAATTTGGAGCTCCGATAGTCTCTGAGCAGGTTTTAAAGAATGGGAAGCTGCTCCCTTAAATATGGAGAACCCAACACTTAAATATCCCTTGAATCTTTCCGTCTACCCAAAATATGTTTCCCCTCGTTCCAAGACAAAGTACAAGGAATTCTTAGAAAGAGATGAAAACATGGGACTGGGACTTGAGCTATAGCTTTCAGAATTGGGAGCTTTGATAGTATCTAAGTTGTTTTTAAAGATTGGGAGGTTGGGAGGTTGCTGTCTTAAATATGGCTTTTATTTTTTACATTCTCATATAAATGCAAGAAATTGCAAATATTTGTGTTCTTTCCTTAGCAGCACAGATTTAACGTCTGTATCATGGCTGAATCAATAGTTGCAGCATAGAAAAAACGAGCCACAGCCCATAATAACCAAAAGTATTAATTTTTTTAAACTGTCTAGTGCAAAAAAATATTGAAGCTGATTCAGGAAGGGTAACTATAATTTTGGTTTATGTCAATGATAAAAGTTTAGTCCAAAAACAAATTTATGGGAATTTAGAAAGATAGTCTACAAACCCTCAAAAATGGTGTCAGATCGAAATAAAATTAGAACACTAATGCATCCTTTTTTTCTTTACCTGGGCACTGGAACAACATAGAACTGTTTAAGGACTCTTTCGAAAATAAATTGCTACATCTACGTGCTTCATTACTAAGACATAATACTTAAAATAAATGCAATTTTTGAAAACATTCTATTATGGAAATGAATAAGTTAGCCATAATGTCAGTTACCCGATCCCCCACCAATAAAGGCATGAATGGCAAAGATGAGCTATACATCTGCCCAAATTCTACTATCGATAGACTCTGAGTAGGCTGGCTTTGCCAAAATATGTTTCAATTCTTTCCTGAGACAAATTATATGCAATACTTAATAAGGGATAAATATTAATTGTCACTGGGATTAAATACCAGTTCAATAAGATGACTCTAGGAGCTAGAGTGTTTTTCAGACTTCAGTAGTCTAGTAATTAAGGCTAATAAAAAAGACACTTCTTTTTTCGCTATTAACAAAAGTTCCTGACCTTGGATTTTCAATAGTTATTAAAAGGAGCGATAATTTTATACTTTATCATCCACGGTATTTCAACATACTTTATATAATAATTAGAGAAGCCACAAGCCTCTTTATTTTAATGGAAAACAACTACCTTCTGTAATCGTCCCTCCTTACACCATTTGTAACTCCTCTTGAGATCGTTTCTTCACCTTTACTATCGGATTCGCTTGCTTTACGACTCTCAACTTCTGGCTCTGAAGAAGGCAGTGGCGTTGAGGCTTGGGACTTGGATACTCGTGCAGCGGCTAAAACAAGAAAATCAGGTCAGTCAGATAAAAAGAAAAAGCTGCCTTTCATTGACCACTTTTCAATACTTCCAGTGTTGTGGCTTCAAAAATGAAATCAGATTAGTAGAATAAAAAGAAAATAAGTGGCCTATCATTAGCCCACAAATAGGGCTGCAGGGTGCCTCTGAGATCTGTTCTAAGGACCCCATTTTGACCCTGGCGCCACGCCGGCGCACCGACCGAACAACGCCAACGAGAGGCTCGGTTTACCGCCTCCGAAGTGTCGCAACGCCGCCGGCAGAGGCGGCAGCGTTTGGTTGACTTTGAATTAATTTTGCGGCAATTCTTCATTGTGTCAACCGCAAAGTCGGAGCTTTTCTTTTCTCGTGTGGTTAAGCATTTCGATTTTCCTGATTAGGAATCAAGCACGGCTTGAACTACCCCCGAATTTTCGGGGATTGTCACTCCGAAAAAAAATTGGTTCCCCGAATCCCCGAAAATCACCCAATCACGGTGCCACTCCTAGGGATTTATCACAAGTGACTATCCCTCCCAAATATTACTTTGTATACGATAATTCTTCACTACCCTCTTATTCATTAATTTTCGTCTCTTGTGTTACTTTGCATATAAACCAGACTGATACAATTGCAATATACATGGTTCTTCATATGTTGACAAAAGTATCGTCTTATGAAATTAAATAAATAAAAAAAAGATTTTTAACTGAAAGTAAGGAGCGACATTAAAACTTAAAACAAACATCTATTATTCCGTATATGAAAGGGGCTGTCCCCTCCTCAACGCCTCGCTCTTTACGCTAAAGTTTGTCGAGGAGGGGACAGCCCCTTTCATATATGTAATAACTTCTGTTCGTTTTAAGTTTTAATGTCGCTCATTACTTTCAGTTAAAAAAAACTTTTTATATTTAATTTCTCTAAGTGACAGAGCTGAGATACTAAATCAGACTTGAGATTCATGAAATAAAACTGGAGTTAAGAGAAGATTCATAAATTACTTCCTTTTTTTGTATTTTTTTTTTAATAATCTTGCTATGGAGGCCTCACCGAACTCAAAATTCCAAAAATCGCTCCTGCATATACGGAATAATTGCTTTTAGTTTTAAGTTTTAATGTTGCTCCTTACTTTCAGTAAAAAAAACTTGTTTTTTTATTTAATTTCTGAACGTTTTTCAACTAATGCAGCTTCATTTTGGCTCACCATGCATGAGAATTAAAACACAATTTGCATATTAATTTTGGCAGATTTAATTCGAATATGAAGGGTGGCCCCCTTTTCAATACCTTGCTCTTTACGCTTAAGCTATTAAAATTTTTTAAAAAGATTCCTAGATCTATTCATTCATTTATATTATTACTTGTTGTATGTTTTTCTGTGATTGTTTATTTAATTTCTGTTCGTTTTGGGTTTCATTTATTCTTTAATAGTAATTTCTGGTCGTTTTGAGTTTGAATTTTAGAAGGTATTTGTTTCTGCTGAGCTAAGTTTAAAATGGCCTTTACTTTTCTTTGACAAACTTATTTTTCGGAAAGTTTTTTTTTTAATTAATTTTAATTAAAGAGCCCCTGTGTTTCAATTTTAGTAAACAGTCAAACTTTAGCGTAAAGAATAAGGTGTTGAGGAGGGAACCCTTCATATATGGCATAATTTCTGTTCGTTTTTTAAGTAATTCCACTAAATCTGGCTCACCCTCTATGAAATATACCCCTCCCCCTCTAGGAACTCTTCCGTGGAAATTTCATCCAACATAAAACGCACCCCCCCCCCCGTTAAATTACCTCCAGACAGTTCCTTCCTCGCTGAGAATCCCCCCCCCCCTCTCTCTGTAAAATTGCTTGTGGACGATTCACCCTGAAAAATTCTCCTTAGTATTTTTTCGTTGGAATAAGACTTTAGACAATTTCGGAGACCACACTGCCTTTAACAGTGTTTTACAAACAGTGATAGAAATTCACAAAAAATACCAGATATTTCGGTCACATATGCAGTGACCGTCATCAGTAGTAAAATAACGATCACTGCATATGTGACCGAAATATCTGGTATTTTTTTTGTAAATTTCTATCACTGTTTGTGAAAAACTGTCTATTAAAAGGGTTTTATCCCTATTTGAACCTTTATTTATCGTAATAAGACTTTAATCAATAATCGGTTTCCCAGTCACTCTAGAAATGCCCCCTTCCGTGGAAATTATTCCCCAGAAAACAAAACGCGCAGAAAAAAGCCCCCGGATAATCCCCCCGGAACATCTCCAAATAACAAATTTGGCAAAGAGAATGTAAGACAATTAAAAAGAATTTCGTATAGTAATTCTGTCAAAACTCCCAGTGTAACATTCCCCCAGAATATTCACTCATCATAACTTCCCTCCCAAAGGAAGATTCTATCCTTAGAAATCCATCCCAAGCATCCCCCCCCCCCAAAAAAAACAAATGGCCGTATACTTCTCAATAACAAATACTATATGTAAAAAATTGGCAAAGTTCACAACTTGCAGCCCTTCTCCCAGGGACTGTGGCGGGTCATTTTACACCTAAAGACATAGTTATTAGATTTTTCGACTATGCTGAACAACTTTTTTTTCGATCCGGTGACTTAGGGAAAAAATGCTGTATCTGATGGTACAATTTTCATAATGATTCTATAAAGTTAGGGGGTGTTTCCCCATTTTTCTAAAATAAGGCAAATATAAAGAAAGAAAAACGAGCAAAAATGGGGTTTTTATAGGCCAAATGAAGATACTGAAAAACAAAGCGAATATTTCGAGAGGACAAACGCCTCTCTTCTTCAGCGCGAAACGAAACGATGTATCAATAAAAGCCAAAAATTAAAAGAATTAAAACCAACTACCTAACAACCATAAAAGCGAGTTATTCGCCAATATCCGCGATTTGCACAAAATCCAAAAAAACATGAACTGCCATCGACGGATACTAGCGAGCAACTGACAAATGAAAGGAATCAATTCATTCACTCGAAAAAACAAAACGAACCAGCAATTAAATAAGTTGGAAAACTATGTCATTTGATTTCGGATTTTTTTCGATCCGGTGACTTTGGGAAAAAATGAGCGTGAAAGGGAGCCTAGTTGCCCTCCAATTTTTTAGGTTACTTAAAAAGGGCACTAGAACTTTTGATTTCCGTTCGAATAAGCCCTCTCGCAATATTTTAGGGTCGGAATCGACCACTGGGTTGATACGATCACCCTTGGGAAGAAAATTCAAACAAAAACCCATTTTTCTTCTGGCAAAAAAAATTCACTTTTTTGCATATAGGAGCTTAAATCTCTACAATAGGGTTTCTGATACGCTGAATCTGATAGTGCATAAAGATTTTCATAAAGATTCTATAAAGTTAGGGGGTGTTTTCCCCCTTTTTCGAAAATAAGGCAAATATTCTCAGGCTCGTAACTTTTGATGGGTAACACTAAACTTGATGAAATTTATATATTTGAAATCACCATAAAAATCCGATCCGATTTGTGCGTGCCCCCTTTTAATTAGATTCCTTGGATCTTATTGAATGCCACATCGAATTCTATTATCTATTATTTCAACTATTATGCAAGGGGTCTGAAACGCCACAGCCACTTCGGTTCTACCAGATTTCTACTTCTCTTGATGAATAAAGACCAGCGTCCAGCCAGCAACTTGCGAAGTTTTTAACTCATGAATAGGCCCGGATCTTTTGTAAATTCAAACTGGGATTTGAGAAAGACTAATGAAAACATTAATGTTTCCGGTAAACATTGATCGCGCCGGCGGCGCACCGCCATCTCATCGGCGGCGGCGCGGAAAAATCATCGATGGCGGCGCACCGCTGCTATTTTTTAACCCTGCCGCCGCCGGCCCTCCCTTATCGGCGTGGCGCTGGGGTCTAATCCCATTCGAGGAAAAACTAAAAGATAGTGGCATAAAAGTGCACTATTCCAAGTTTTCAGCCTATTAGCAAATTATCATTTCATTTTTTGTTTCACTACAGTATTTTCGACATCACCATTAATTCTCTACTGTCGCCTGTTTCGATTCTCTGATATTCAAACCAGCAATTGCAACAGTAGGTACTTGTTGTATCATGGAAGCAGATAAAATTTAAATATAGAAAACTCAAATAAAAAAACATGACAGTCGTTCCTTGAAAAAAAAATTGGAGAATGGTCAATTAAAAAAAAAAAAAAAAAAAAAAAAAAAAAAAAAAAAAAAAAAAAAAAAAAAAAAAAACAGTTTCTATTGTAACCCAGCCCCCATGCAAATCAATACTCAATACACGGGTAGTAATGAAAAAAAAGCACAATTTCGGTGGGATACATGAATGAGCAATGTTTACAATGGAGTACATATGATGATTGTTATTTGCCTAGTTGTCCATAATCGTTTCAGCTAGAAAGTAACACGATAAATATTTGTTACGTCTTACAAGTTACATACGGTGAAGTTTGAGCCAGCTAGACGAGTCAGATAAGGGATGCTAGGACCCACTCTTAAACCAAAATGAATATTTGTAAAAATCATGGCGCAACATTCAATTTAAACAATCAAAATGTAAGAAGAACAGTTTACAAGCATAAACATATTAGCAAAAGAGTTAGCAAGGGCACATTTATGATTTTTGTCCAGGAGGGGGGGGGGGGTTACAAAAAGAACTTCACATACGCATCATAACTTGTTTTTATGCAGTTTTGTTACATTTTTACGAGTTGGACAAAAATTCCGGGGGAGGAGGGTTCAAACCCGATAACACCATCCCCGGATACAGCCTTGATTGCTAACCAGTTTCCTAGCAAACCACTTTTTTCTGTCACCTTCCTCTACTCTATATTGTTGATAGCTCTAATTTTGGCTCCTCGCATGACGTTGTTCAAAGTTGAGGTATCGCACCATGAGTACGTGAAACTTCCAAGAGAAGGAACTGGCACTACTGTCGTAAATAAAATCACCAGCGCCATCAGACGCTTTGCAGCTTTTGTTTGACCCAGAACTGCATCATACATGTCTTTCCAGGTACTTTGAAATACAAGAGGGGAGGGGGTAAAGAATGCACACTTCTGTCTCCACAGGCTTATCAACTTAGTCAACTAGCCTAGTGAGCCTACCCCGATTTTCCAAAGCTAACCTAGCTTTATTTCAGGTAGACTGGATTTTGATTTAAATTAGCTCTTGAAAATGAAAATTAATGACTAATTATTACTTACAGAGAAATTTCAGCTTTCAGAAATTATGCAGTACATTACTCATATCTAATATCCAATTGAAATTTTTTACTTTTTCATGAACTCGCCAGATACTAAACTATACTTGGTGCTAGTAAATTCTAATCTTTATCTATGCATATAGAATTACCAAGGTCCAATTCTTATAAGCTTTCCATTCTCTCTGATCTTTGAAAATTTCACATCTCTAGTATGATCTTTTTTTTCCGGGGATCTCGTTGACTATTTGGGAAGGTTTTTGCACTTTCCAACCACTCTCAGGATTAAGAAATCACTCTTCAAAATTCGTTTTTTCTACATTGAATATTTTAGCTTCAGGCATTGCAAGTAAAACCTTCATCATCACCAGGAGTTGATGAGCATACCTTTGTTATTTATGGCACAAGCAAGATCCCTTATACTGGAATGACGTACACTTGGTCACCATAGAAAAGGCAGGGTAAGCAAACTACCCCCGATGTCATTTTTTTCGTTGGCTACAGTCTATCAACCACTTTTATTAAAGCAGGTGGTGTGAATTGATCAGATATTGTGAAATATCAAAACTACTATAATTAACAGATATATATGCAATCATTTTTGCAACATAAGACAGATTACATCAGGGGAAGTTAAGAATAGGGGATAAGTAAATTATAATATAATAACTTATAAGTAACAATAATAAAATAACTTATAAGTAATATTAATAGCTCAAAGGATAATAACTTATAACTTACAATAGGGGACAAACATCTGGAAGTACTCCCTTACGTTCCTGACGTAAAATTTGAGACAAAAACAACAATTAACAACATTATCCATTCAGGTCTAAAAATTAACGTTTTTGTCACCAAAAATGTTTTTATCCTTTGCTATTTTCCTGATGTAGAGCTTCATAGCTGATTACCTTCATACCATAGCTGATAGCCTAAAAATTACCCTTTTTCAATCAATTTCTTACGCTATAGAACTTCATAACTGACAAGACAGACCTTCTAAGAAGTGTGTTACGTTCCTCGCGTGAACTTTAAGGAAAACACAACAACTACCCTTTTCCCCCAATTTTTTTTTGTCCTTTACCATATTCTTTATGTAGAACTTCATAGCTGATAGCCTAAAAATTACCCTTTTCCAATCAATTTCTTACGCTTTACCATATACCTGATATAGAATTTCATAACTGATAGAACAGTCCTTCAAGAAGTGTGTTACGTTCCTCACGTGAAATTTGAGGGAAACACAACAACTACCCCTTTCCCCCAAACTTTTTTTTGTTATTTACCATACTCCTGACGTAGAACTGCATAGCTGATAGCCTAAAAATTATCCTTTTCCCACCAATTTTTTTTTTTACTTTTGGCATTTTCCTGATACTGAACTTCCTAGCTAATATTCCAATCTCTAATCAAATAAAACTTACACAAACTGGTTTTCATATCAAATTATTACTCTTATCACTATTCTTTCACATTACTCTTATCATATCAAATTACAATCAATGACTAATAGGCAATGATTTTGACATTCAATAAACTAACTGTTAAATCTATATTTCCTTACCAAGTTCGTCTTCACTGGGTCCATCTGGATGAGGTGGAGGCCCAACTGGTCCCAAATCAGTACCAATCCCGCTAAAGGTTATTGTTGACTGCCCAACTGAAGGTCCGGGCAATGGCGGCATCATATTCTGACCAGGACCCACTCCAGGGGCAAATGGGCCACTATAGCCAGGATAAGAATGAACCATCATAGGTCCAGGACGAATATGTGGTGGCATAACACCTGGATGATGAAGACCACTGGGAGGGAATCCAGTTGGTACAGAGGACTAAAAAAACAGGAAGCATTTATATTTTAGATATTTATAATCTATATTTTTCTATTTGGATTTAATTATATCCTCAACCACTTATTGTGCGTTTGGTCTACTGTTCATTCCAACGGTACAAGGGATGGGGTTGATACCCATACATCTGGTGGCATTTGTTCCTATTCATGCTTTTTTCTTACATGATATAAAACTTCCAGAGGTAGAGTATTCTGTTTTATTTATATATAGATTGATAATTAGTGAAATACGTGGTTATTCTCAAGTGAAATTGAAATACAGTATATATTTTGTATCGAAATACACAATTATTGTGATGGTATTGATGCCATAATTCTTTTTGGCGTTTTCTCATTTTTAATTCGTTTCCTGTAACTCTCCCAAGGACAAGCTTTTCTTTATAGGGGTAGTTGGAGGAATTTTTTTAGTATACGTGAGATTTTTCTGTATATTTTTTAGTATACGTGAGATTCGAATAGGATAACTTAAAATTTCACCTTAAAAAATAATCAAGCATCAGTTCCAAATGACGAAATATGGATATCTATATATATATATATATATATATATATATATATA
>CM051268.1:10353946-10361446 GCA_027921565.1 Artemia sinica | reverse complement strand
AAAAAAAAAAAAAAAAAAAAAAAAAAAAAAAAAAAAAAAAAAAAAAAAAAAAAAAAAAAAAAAAATCATACCATTGGATTCACTAGTCACATAAACCTTAAGGCAGTAGAATTAATTTTCCCGCCTGAAATGTCAAAATTACCACCTGCTTATTCCAGAGTTGTGTTGGCACACAGATTCTTTGCATGAATCTTGATAAAAAAAAACTATAGAAACTAAAATTAACCTTCAATAACTCCTAACTGACATATAATGAAGAAGCATTTAAACAAATATTTACAAAGAAGGAGAAGATTTAACCCGAGACATTTACCTGAACTTGAATTATAGCAGGATCAATTGGTGCTGCTCTTTCAGGTGGAGGTCTTGCCTTTGGTGCCTCACATAGCCTAATATCTTTGATATCAGAAGCTCTGAACAAAATAAGCTCAAAGATTTCCTCTCTAGGTGCTACAACATGTTCTGGCTGGTCGATCTTCTGTACCATAAGATTGTACTAGAAAAGAATAAAAAATCAAACATTAAAATTGACATATGAAATCTACTACTACTAAGAACTCATTGAAACACCAAGCCACCCGAGGCAAACACAGCTATGCACACTCTTCCATCCCAATCTATTCAAAGCCTCCCTCTTAACACCCTCCCAAGAAGTTCCAATGTCCCTTAAATGTTTCCTTACAACATCTGCCCACCCCATTCAGAGACAGTCTGCTCTTTGTTTGGTCAACAAGGACAATCTTTGGTAATCAGTGCAACTTCAAAATCTTTGAAAATTTGACAATATTTAGCACAAATCCACATTCCTCATCATCTCTGGAAGAATTGGAGCAAACAAGCAAACAAAATTGTGCATTGGCCAGGAATTATATATTTTTTTCTCATTTTAAACTTTTATTTTTGAAGGATAAATAAAAATGAAAAGTGGTGTTAGCTGCTATAACCTATAAGAGGTTAAAACTTACATCTGTAGTACATAAATAGCAACAACAGGTATAATTAAGAGGTATTTTAAGACTAATTTTTTTTTAGAAAATAAATATTTTGGCTCTATATCTAAGAGCAATCAGCTGCAATGTAAATAGATAAATATAAAATTAAAATATAAATATAAAATAGCAAATAGATAGATATAAAATTAGACTTACAATAGAATATGTAGCAATTAAAACCAAAATTAAAACAGTCCTAAGCTAACATAATTTGTAAAAATCATTTTTTTGTTACTATTAAATCATTTTATAAGCCAGTTCTAAGAATATTAGTAATGCTAAGACCTGTAAGTTTTAACAAGTATGCAGAAGAGTTTCATTCAAGAAACACAGGGGAAATAGTATCAAAGGACTGATCCCTATAGCCTAGCTAGGATATACCATTCACACCACCCCATTTCTACTCAAAATTCTGACATTCTTTACAACTGAACAGTAGCCATGCCATAATTTTAATGGGAGTTTCAAATTGTTTGCCTAATCCTTACCCTGCACCATTTTGAATGCATTGCAGAGAAAACATAATCAAATTGTATGGCTGATCATCACCCACCACAAATAAGAACATACCATCCCAGTTGGCATTGGAAGATTCAAATGCAGCATTTTTGTTAATTCATTTCTTCCAGTAGGGGAGGCTGGGGATGACCTGGACAGGATATTTTGAAACCAATTACTTTTTCTGTAGTTCTGACCATAATTTGCAAATCTGTTAAGACTACCTTCAATTTTTTTTAAAGGGGATTTTTTTTTTGATTTTCTAAAACATCCCTATTCATGGGTTGAAGGCTTAGTATTGGTTCACAAACTGAGCTAAACGATTATATTTGGAGTCTTTCAAATATGTATGAAATTATAAAAATTAAAAAACAGGCTTAGGATATATAAGAATGACAAGCACTAGAATGACATCCAATTTACTATAGTCTATACAAGCTAAGATTGTAGTCAGAGACTCATCCAAGGTTGGCTCTTTCTGTGGCTTTCAAGTTTCATCAGCAAGGAAGTTTCTATGTCATGTTGTTCCTTGCTGACATCTGCCTTATCTGGAACCTTTGGATACATGAATTTCTGTTCACTTCTTCTCATGAAAGAAACAATGAAATCACCTTGATTGATGCTTTTTATTTGAGCAACATAAAAATCTTTATTTTGAGTCACAATAAAATTGTTTTGAACCATTGAGTCATGATCAAAGGACTTGATACCTTTCAGGTCACCAAAATGAAGTAAGCCATCAGTCAAAACATTGTAGAGATCAAGAAATTTGCTATCACTGCTTTCAATAATTTGTGGTGACTCTCCATGCTCCTTTTTTGTGATCTTCTTTGCTTTTGTTTTCTTGTTGGGTCTATTTCTCAGATATGATGGTAATTATACCAGTGCATCCCCAATTGGGTACCTGGAGAAATCTGGGAAAGGTAAGCAGGAAGTGTGTGCAAAAACACAGGATGGCAGGCCCCATCCCTTCATTGCACTTCCTGGCTGAAGAGCCTTGAGACAGAAATCAGCACAACCGGTTTGGACTTTAAGAGTCTAAGGGCTGTATCCTTTACCTTCTTTACCTTATTTCCACTTGTCACACAAAAACCCTAGACTAAAAGCCAACACAGAAGGGAAAGATGAACATATTTAGTTGTGACTGTAGGTCTTCTTTTGGTGCACCATAACTACTTGTCTGCCTGTAACTACAGAGGGCAAAAACGTTTGATCCAAAAAATATCCTTGTTGAATGGGGAAATCCATGTTGCACAAAAGGCAGACACTAAGTTTTGTCTCATTCTATGTCTTTCAGAAAATGCTTAAGAAGTCCATGGGAGGTGTTACGATTGACTCATCTGCTTTGGTTTAGTTAGACCAAGCAGCATAATGATCCACCACTTAGCATATAAGCTTGGTAGATAACTCATGGGAAGATGTATCCCAAAGGTTTATTGGCACCAGACACACTGCAAAAGCAGACTATTGTTACAGTTTCACCATATTCAATAGAGGTTGGGAGTGAAACTTTCTTTAACACCATTAGAGCCAAAATTTAAGATACAGGTAGAATGGTTGAGACTCCTGTCCCATCAACATTCCATATTCTATCAGGTGTGTGCTTTCCTTTGACACTAGGATCAACACTTAAAAGTTTCCACGGCAACAAGGTTAAAGCCACTTGTTCTTGCTTGTCTGGTCACTTTGGTAGATATAAGTGGTAAATCCTTCTTCATCTTAAAAAATAAGGTCAACCAGTCTTTTGACTTACTGTACTTTGTTTCTTTGACCAGACTTGCAGAGTAATGACAAGAGTTGTGGCATCTACATGAGGTTATGACATTGTGCAGAACTTGCAACAAGAAAACACAGAATCAAATGGAGAAGAAAAACTCTCCTGGACTTAGATTATACCAATGATTTTAGCATCTTAGAAGAAAATGTGAGCAAACTGAATGAACTTTTAGAGATTTTGCAAGTTCAGGGTGTTATGTTTGAAAATTAATGTTAATAAGACTAAGTCACTAAAGCTAGGAATAAGTTATGATTAAAAGGTGACAATGGGTAACAAAAGATTGATCTGGTGGACAGCTTTACTTGTCTTAGTAGTATTATAGTAACAGACAGTGGTTGACTTGAAGATGTCAAAAGTAGAATAGCAAAGGCTCAGACTGGTTTTTCAAAGTTGAAAAAAGTTTGAAAGAGTGGGAAGATAAACCTGCAAACCAAGATTAGTATATTGGAACCCACAGTGATAACATCTGTCAAATATGGCTCTGAAGCATGGGCACTCCAAAGAACAGAGGAAGATTTGCTAGATGTTTTTCAGAGAAATTGCCTACAGAATGTTTTGAGTACCTAATTGACTGTCATATTGCAAACAGTAGGCTGTACAAAAAGTATGGTTCATTTCCACTTTCTAGAGCTAAAATGAGAGAAAGGCTGAGATGGCTACACCTACTGCACATTCTATGGATAAAGGATGACAGATTGGCAAAAATTTTCCTTTTTGGCCAACTGTATATGGGTAATGGAAAGCAGGTTGTCCACAGTTGGGGTGGGCCAATTTTGTAAAGAAAGATTTAAGGGAAATGGGAGCATCCTGGGAGGGTGTAGAGGGCGGTTTTGAACAGATTATGATGGATGTAGAGTGCATAGCTATGCTGGCCTCAGACAGCTTTGTGAGCTGTTAGTAGCAGTAGAATATGTTATAAGTTTTATATTCGAACATGTTTCTACATCCTAGTCTTAGCATGATACAATCTTGGAATTTTGCCTGGGGTTGTTTGTAATACTTACCAAATATTATTTGAGATAATCAATATATAAAAACTTTGCAAGGTTTAACTTTAATAGTACAAAATGCATTTAAAGGTCAACAAAAGACAGTGTCCTCTGGAAGACAAAGGAGTTGATGTAGGTGCTTCAACATTCTTTCCAGGAAAATATCTTCCCAGGAGACCAATAAGGCTTTGGATGCATTCCTGAGTTTTATTGACTTAACTAATTTATAAAATATCAAAATGCCCCTAAACTAGAACTTTACTTGATCCACAATCATGTAAGACAAAGCCTAAGTAAGTATTTTAGCTTCAAAGTGAACCTAGTTTCTAGAATTTGAGGTAAAGGTGGAGGAGCTTACAGTACTGACCTACAAGAAAGGTTAATATACCACTCAATGCCTTTTTTATGCACTTTCTGAATATAATAGTTGTTTTACTCAGATATTCAATTTTATGCCTTTTATGGATCCTCAAAGATGACACCCTTTTTTATTTTTTTTGGCTATATACAAGAATTAAAAAAAAAACAATTCTTACTTCATTATATCCAGAATAATTGCAGTTAACACATTTCAACTGCAACTTGACTATAATTTACCTCTAACCATCATAATATGCAAACATATATCATGAATTATATATTTCCTATGCATTATATGTTTCTTGACTTTGTCACAGTTGATTCAATTTATAGGTACATCAGTTTGAACAAGAATGATGCTAACAGATTAAAGTAAACACAGCAGTTTTTAAACTGTTTATTTAATTGGATCCATGAGGAATTAATGCCTGTGGGTTATATTATTTTGGCAAAATGGAATTATAATCAAATGACAAGTTTTCAACCCTTTTCTACAGCTAAAACTAAGAAAGAAGTTTCATCTTAGAGGGTACATAAAGAGCTTCAAATTGAATTTTTAAGTAAACCACCTATTATATTTACAAAGAACATAAGAAAGGCATCCAGTGGTGTGTCTACATTATTATATTAAAACAATTTAAATTATTCTTTATATAAGGGGGACTGTCCCCTTCTCAACACCTTGCTCATAAAAAGAAAGTTTTTTAGTTCTTTGAAATAATTTTTTTTCCAATTGCAGATTTTCTTACAAAAATTTGGAAAAAAGCCAAACTTCACACTAAAGAATTAGGAGCTAAGGAGGAGACAGCCCCCTTCATACAAAGAATAATCTGTTCAAATTGGTTCCAAATATGTTCCTTAGTTTCAATTTCATGGCAGTGATGATGATGACTTGCCTTGCCTTTTCTACCTCTACTGGTAGATATGGGACTGTAACATATTAGCTGTATATAGAAACATTTAATTAATTCCTACTCCCCCCTTCCTCTTTCAACATTTATCTGAAGCCTCATGAAGGGTAAGAAGTTTGTCCATTTTGTAGGAATCTACCCTACTGCCACCTAAACACTGACTCCCCCCCCCTCATTATAGCTGATATGCAATTACAGATCACATAGCCTAATTTCATTACAAATAAAGCAGATCAACTTGGTTGAATCCAGTACTACCACTATGTGGCAGTACTTCTTTTGCAACTGGTAAGCCTAAAATAGAGTTATTGATACTTTTAAATCAATTAGCTTCTCAGGATTTTAAATTGATTGCAAATTTGTCCTGTTTAGGGTAAAGTTGTAGTTTGATACCCTAAACTGCCTAAACTGTCACCCAACCACCACTGCTATTTTTGCATCTTCCCCCCCCCCCCTCTGGAAAATTTTCTGCTGGCACCCTTGAATAACAGGAATTGGATTTTCAGACCTAAACAAGAGAAAAGGAAACTGAAAATTAAGGTAAAATGTTGTTTTGTCAAAATTTCAACAGGTTAACCTGTCAAGTAGGCCATTTACTAAGACTTAGAAATTAGAAGAGGGTTACCCTGGATTCATTGCTGAAAGTTTCATTTCATAACTTAACCCCTTTCCCAAAACAGCAAAAAGTAGCTAAATTTGAATTTTACCCAAATTTTGTATGATTTATTTTCAGAAACTAAACATTTCCTTCTGAGGAGGGCAAGCACAATGGTAATTTTTTTGCAGTTCATATTATTGACTTACAAATAAAATAAATATACCACTCAATGCCCTTTTTTATGCTCTTTCCAAATATAATTATCATTTTTGTTGCATATGAATTTTACTCCCACCCCTATAATATACTAATTCAGGGTATATATTTACACATTAGGGGGGGGGGGGGAGAGGTGGTAATCAGAATTTTGATTTCTGATGTAATGAGAGGAAGTTTAAACTCTACCCTTACCTCCCTCCCCTAATGTGCAAATATATACCCTGAATTGGTATATATAGGGGTGGGGGTAAAATTCATTTCCAACAAAAATGATTATTATATTTGGAGAGAGCATTAAAAAGCCATCAAGTGGTATGTTTACTTTATTTGTAGGTCAATAATATGAACTGCAAAAAATTTACCAGCACAACACCACCATTTATCATTCTGAAGAGCATAAACAATAAAGGGTAAATTCTACTTTAGCCACTTTTGACTATCTTGGAAAGGAGTTAGGTTAGGAAAATGAAAGGTAAAATTCTACATTAACTACTTTTGGCTATCTTGGAAAGGGGTTAGGTTAGGAAAATGAAACTTTCAGGGGTGGGTCCATAGACTAAAGTATGGGTAAATTTTTACCAAATCATATTATTGACTAACAAATAAAGTGAATATACTAATCAATGCCTTTTTTTATGCTCTTTCCAAATATAATATCATTTTTTGTTGGAAATGAATTTTACCCCCACCCCTATATATATGTATTGAAGGTATATATTAGCACATTTGGGGGTGGAGGCAAATTTTATTTCTGATGTAAATGGGAGGTAAGTTTAAACTTTACCCCAACCCCCTAATGTGCAAATATATACCCTGAATTAGTATATAGGGGTGAGGGTAAAATTCATTTCTGACAAAAATGATTAGCCTATTATATTTGGAAAGAGCATAAAAAAAGGCATTGAGTGGTATATTCACTTTATTCTTAAGTCAATAATATGATTTGGTAAAAATTTACCAAAGTATGTCCGCAGGAAAGTATTTTGAAGTACCTATCTCTACTTCCTCTCTCTAGGGGGTCCTGACCTTTAAAAAGCTGTGTTATAAAGTGAAACCTTGCAAAATAGATCTTCTGCTTAAATGAAGAACAACAAAATTCTTTCCAGCTCCACAACTTTGCTCACCCTAATTAATAAGGTTTTAAAGATATGCAAAT
>CM051268.1:10168946-10348946 GCA_027921565.1 Artemia sinica | reverse complement strand
GAGGAAGATTTGCTAGATGTTTTCAGGAGAAATTGCCTACGGATTATTTGGGTACCACACTGACTGACCGTATCTCAAACAGTAGGCTGTGCGCAAAAGTGTGGTTCAATTCCGCTATCTTGGGCTATAATGAGAAAATAGTTGAGATGGCTAAGTGGACGTTCAGACACTGGATTCTGTCTCAGACTCTGTCCAAGTTTCCTGCTCAGAATAGTTGAAAGTCCAAGGTATTTTCAGAAATAGGAAATTCACAATCATAATTGTCACCTAAATAGGTGTTTTCAGTTCTGAAAATGTTGTTTGATAGTTCCTATTTTCAGCTTTCAACCATTCTGAGCGGGAAACTTGGACAGAGTCTGAGGCAGAATCCAGCGTCTGAACGTCCACTATAGTAAGCTCTGCAGATAAAGTATGACAGATTGCCAAAGATTTTCCTTTTCAGCCAACCGTCTAGGGTCAAACGAAATGTGGGCCGTACCTGATCGAGTTGGAACGATGTAGCAATGAAAAGATTTCAAGGAAATGGGAACTTCTTAAGAGGGTGTAAAGAGGGAGGGGATATATAGATTGGGATGGAGGAGGTATTTGCGCAGATATGTTGACCTAAGGCTGATTTGTGCTACAGTAAGCTATCGGTAGTAGTTGTTATCATATGCTTGAAAAAAACAGATAAAATAAGAATTGGAGTAATAGAATTCCAAATACAGGGGAATTGCCCAATGTACGACACTTTAAGAAAAAAAAAAATACATGGGATACATAAAATAATATCCCAGTTTGACTTATTAAAAACCAAAGTAGACTCCTTTTTCTATGAAATTGTCTTCTTTGCAAGAGTTTCATTAATCGTAAACAACGATTTTAGTACACGTTAAAAATTCATTATTCCAAACCTTTGGCATGTCATTGAATTCAGGGGATCTGATTTTTTATTTTAAATATTATTTTGTGGTTGAAGCACTAACTAATTTTTATTCAAAACTTGCCATCAACTCAACAACCTTAGACTCCGAGGATTATTATTTTCTAGTATTTTCATAATACTATTTTCCCCTCTCCATTTTTCCATTCCCCATTCCATTACATTCTCCATTCCCCTCTCCATAGTATTTTCCAATCTCCATTTTTGTATCTAAATTCAAAATTGAAAAAAAATTGTTGCCTCCAACCTACATAAATCAAGAATTTTCTGTAAAAAAAGCAAATTCATTTGTTTTAAAAGTTTTCCTGGATTGTAAAATCATAAGGGCTAGGATAATGTTCACATTCAAGGTCTTTTTTAAAAGATGTAAAAAATAGACCTATACCGCTGTGAAGGGAAAATAAGAGAATAGCTTTTATCTTAGACTGAATACAAAATAAATAAACAGAGAAGAAATTAAACAAAAATGCAGCAATATTTTAATTTGGGTATTTTAGTTTGCCTTTAAATATTAGTGGTTATTGTGAGGTGGTACCAGCGGCGTTGTTTAGAATCTGCGGCCTGTGCAGGCGTACAGGGCCCCGTACCACCAGGAGTACCGTATCCAAGTTTAGGCATAACCTAAAAAACTATGGCCACGTGAATGCTCAGTCATCTCTGTGCAGCATGGAAGTACCACATGGTAATTCCTCATGGTGCATGGAGGACACATACCCTGAAGTCACGTTTCAGACCACAAAACATCAACACCAAGATAAAGTCTAATTAAATGAGTGACATAAATGTAACTTCCTGGTTTGTAGTATTAGCTATAGGGGCCCCACTAATTGATTTTGAACAGGGCCCCAAAAGATCTAACGCCACAATTGAATGGTACTGCCCGTATTTGTTTTTTGACAGAGGAACTTTGATTTTTTTCTGTCACAAACGATCCACGCTCTTTGCTAGGGACTTTTTTTTTAAGGATCTTTATAAAAAGCTTAAGAAAGTGACGCATGGTTGACTCCTAGGATATCCCTTTGCTCATCTATGAAACCACGTGCATCTTCATACCTCTTTGAAACCATTCTATTAAGCTCAAGTTTGGCTAGATCTCATCAAGAACAGATACTGATTTCTTGATGGTAGTGCTGAGCTGTTGAGGTAACCCTTCCTATTGATTATACAAAACTTCCTATTCAAAGGTCTCTTTAATTTCTAGTATGATACATTGTCAAAACAAGTTATAAAAAATCCACAAGTTGAATTCTCAGCTGTTACGGAGGTTTATCAAACCTCTCTACATTTTGGATAAAAACTGGGGATACACCACCCAGTAGGGTGGTTTATCAAACCACCCTACATTTTTGTCTAATTTCACTTAGTTTTGTCAAGAGCATAAAAAACATCCGAAAAATTTGTCCCAATTTCTTGAAAATGCTGTAAAGTAGCTTGTCTCCCAAAGAGTTTTCTCAATCCTAAAATAAAGAATTAGAAGTTAAAGCAATGAATATTCTAGTGACCAAAATTTCTCTGATTAAAAATCTTAGAATAATATATCTTTAAGAAAAGGTCCAATGAACCCGCAAGGAAGACCAAAAACACATAGCAAAGGGTACATTTTATAAAAAAAGATGATTGTTTGTTAGCCCCTTCTCCAAGCCAAGGTAAAACAACAATAGAAATATTGTCTACAAAAAAGCATTAAAAACAATTATTTTTGCTGACAAAAAATCTTAAACTTCAGCAAACTGTCCAAATTCAAAATTAGTAAATCCCTTGAAATGCCTTTAAAAACCGAGTTGAAAATCTCTTCCTATTTTATAATATGTAGTAGCATAATATTTGCAGGCATGAATATGTAATGAGTCGGAGGTAATAGGCTTGAGATTGTCTGTGCAGGATTTTGAATCTTGCTGATAGAAGAGCATCACCAAGTGCTCAAAGCGATATTTTGACCAAGGTGGACCCAGGATTTCACAAAACCTCCATTCAACTGGAGGTCCCAGGGACTTCTTGCTGTCCGGTTCTAAGAAGTGCTTTGGTGTAGGCTTGAGAAGATATATTGGTCCTCGGCCTGCACTGGTATCCGGGACCATTGCTTTCACTGGTCAAAACAATTTCAATGATTTAAAGAATATGAAGATTGGAACTTGGAATGTTACAACGTAAAAAATAACTATCGTATCGGCATTTTGACTGACAACAGACGATTCGAATTGCACTTATTATAAATTTCAGAACCTCATATCCCAGGGGTAAAAATTATGAAATTAGGTGATTTAGAATTTATTTACTCAGGCAGGAAGGATGGGGTACATAAACAGGGAATAGGGCTCGTGATGAATAAGGAAGCTGCTAGGTCTTGTTTAGACTGGGGAGGTATTAATAATAGAATACTAGTCACTCATTTTATGACCAAAAAGTTCAGGGTGTCAGTTATTTTAGTATGTGCCCCTGTAGAACTGACTGACGGCGATACTGGTGACTCAGATGAATTTTACTGACAGTTACAGGAGCAAATAGATAGGGTCCCAGGTAGAATAAATGGTGTTTTTATTAAGAGATTTTAACGCCCAGGTCGGTAGAAATAGGGATAGGTGGGAGCCTATTCTAGGTAGATTTGGTGTAGGAAAAAATAGTAATGGCCACAGATATTCCATCACCGTATATTCCATCACCAGTATATTCCGACCAATGCATATATTTACAGGCGAACAGGACTCCAAATAAGGAGTCACTAAGAATAATCTCTTCTATAGTGTTAGATGCAATGTGACAGCAATTCTTTTTTAATATATTTTCCTTTGAATTCAAGCTTATGAATATGGTTACAAGTGTTAGTGTTGTATTACTTATAGTTCTATTCTTGACTGAGCGATACATATTATGGACAATTAAAATGGTGTTAACCAATTATTTGATGTTACTTAGTGTGTTATTTGTGGTGTTACCAATTATTTGATGTTACAATTATTTGATGTTACTAAGTTACTTATATATAATTAAATAGTTTGTATGTAATTAATTTAGATATTTCTCCCTTCAAATAGTTTTGATATATCTTGTATTTCAAAACTCTAAGAGTCTTATTTGTACACACAAATTTATGAAAAAAAGAAACAAAGTACACAGAAACACGATAATTTAACATGGAAAAAAATCTAATGATAATTAATAATTAATTGTATTTCAACCTTCTTCTGCTTTATAGGCTAATATCCGATAGTATCTTAATAGCATAATGCCTTTGTTTCAACTTTGACAATAGACCGTTATTATCCAAAACTGTATTTCATATAATCTTAGAATTTAAAACCAGCCAAATGCCAAACATCTTCTTCTTTATAGGCTAATATCCACTAGTATCTTAATGACATACTGACTTCGTTTCAGCTTTGACAATCGTCTGTTATTATCCAAAACTGTCTGTCGTATAATCTTGTAATTTAAAACCAGCAAAATGCCAAATATTCCCCCCTAGTCTATTAATGGGATATCGACTTAACCTCGTATCGTATTCAATAGACTGTGAAAGGGGATGAATTATAAACTGTTTCCGCATTCTAGCGGATTCCAGGCCAATTAGTGTCAAATTAAATGTTTTACGTAGACGAAAGTATAAATGTGGTAAGGAAGGTGAGGACATCCAGATTATTAAGGATAAATTATTGGTAAACTAAAATATAATTTTTATTTAAGAAAATTTCTGAACAAAAACCTATGGCAAAGAAGGCAAAACTAACAACTTTAGTTCATAGCAGCCAGATGATGACACCTCCACCACCCACAAGACCAAGTGTAGTAGTATATGCGGGCCCTAGCACACATGAACTTACAAGGACTTTAGTGCTGACTGCACATGCCAATAATATCCAACATGAATCTTCAATGCAGGGGTAAGTTAAAATTATATTCTCTCTTTTCGTTTCTTCCCGTTTTCGTGATTATTTTTTTTTATTTTCTAATATAATGAAAAATAACTAAATTTTGTTGAATAATGTTTGAAAATGATTAGTATTGGAATTTTTATAATTCAATTTAAAGATGATTTACGGTTCTTCTTGAAAACAGAGAATTTATCGGACAGCACATTAGTAAAATGCGCCACTATGAGTAATTTTTTTAAATTATCCTTTTCTCCAACAGATCATTTACCATGGAAGGAGTTATCATAGAAACTATTATGATATTGTTCATTGAATATTCTAGTAAACTATTTAGAAAATAATAGGATAGCACTCAGCGTCGGAAACATTGTGAGATATCCATTTGAAAGTTCAATCAACTGTGTGTGTGTATGGAAATGACATAAACTCCACAGTCTATTAAGCATAGCTCAGAAATTATGCAAATTGGCATTTATTTAAAAAAAAATTTATTACGGTGGTGGGGGAAGATGGTACTTTTGTTGAGGGTGGAAAAGTATGAACCCGGATTTTCCAGAACAGATTTATGCGTATCTAGGTGGAACTAGGATAAAATTAGAACACACACTATGTGCATTCAAGTAGTCAATATTTACGTGTAAGAACATTACATATTGGAATATTAAATTGAAACTTTCAGGAATATATAGAGTGGTGGGGAGGATGGTGTTGACAGTGAACTATTGCTAGTATATATATTTTTTAGTATGCAAATGGTTTAGAATAATATGAAAGTATAGCTCGCTAATAATCATTTTTTACTTTTATAAAACAGGATCAATTAAATTCTACTATCATGAAAATAAATTCAATTAAATTCTACTCACAATGAAAATAAATTCTACTATCATTGTAGATTAACATGGATGACTTACCACCACCCCTACCAACTCAAATATTCTGCGACCTCGTTGAGGATACAGCTTTGATCGTGCCATTCACAGATTTTAGCGATAGTAATTCTATTGACTCACCATCTGTCGGCAATGATCTTGAGCGGTATAGTAAATTTTCAAAGGAGTATTTTGGAGGGAGTAAAAATTTTGATGAATTGCCCTCTAACATTAACGATGATGACCCTGAGTGGACGGACAACTTTTTAAAAGAATATTTTAGTGATAGTAATGTTACTACTGCATTTAATATCTCTCCTAGTGCATTTGAACGGGTTTTGGAGGTTAGTTTTGCCCAGCCAGATGCATTTGAAGATCAAGGTGTGTCAGAGGACAATTTTGGTTGGGTGGAACAGATGAGTCCTAACACATGTAGAATTTTAGATAATTTTTCCAGATATTTAAGTGAGAACCCCACCCCCCACTGTTTTAATGGACATCGCCCAACTTCAACCAAGTATAATTGGAGAATAAAATAAATTCGCTTGGGCAGATTCTCGTAGCCCAGATACACTCGAGGATATGTTGAGTGAACTAGGTGATTTTACTCCACGTACTAGCCCTCTTGTTGAGGTTAAATAGAGTTGTGGTGGAGGTAGTGGGGATATGCAAAATTCTCCAACATTGAAATTTTGTTTAACAAAAACTCTGTCTTGCATACAATAGATGTTTATACGGTTATATTTGGGGACCCTTTTAATTCATTAATAGCGGGGAATATTATAACAGACCGAATAAATACTGTCCATTCTTATGTTGGCAAGATTTGAGCTCTTCTTGAACGACAATTAGGGTTTGGGCTGGTTGGGAAAGTATAAAAGCATCAATAGCGCTCAAAATATTTTATTTAAATGAAAATCCTGGTGAAGTTTATTCATATTTTTTTGCACACTGAAATGTTAGTCCTTCATCCGCATTTTGAAAATTACGAGGGTGTATTAATGGAATAGATAGATAGTATTGTAATAAAACTGGATAATTATAATGAGAAGGGTAGTGGGGAAATCAGTTTTATTTATTGAAATTTTAAATATAAATATATGTAAATTTAAAAAATATTTTATTTTAAGAGGCGGGCATAGGGGGAGGTGGTAGTTTTAAAATATAATCCAGATTTGGAAAGATTGCAGGGAGTGCAACGAATCTGTTTCGAAACAGTGCAACAGTGTTTCATTTACGCGTTTCCGACCCCTGCAGTGGCCTTCCGACCCCTGAAAGATAATACTACTAAGACAAAGTTGGACGATTGGGCAGCTAATGGAGGTGGGGAGGGGGAGTGTTCCCACAAATAGATTTCAGTCGTTTAAAAGGTCAATATCCTGTAACACTCAAGGGAATATATATTTTTGAAAGGGCTAACGAACATTGAAAGATTGGTGTTACGGTGCATGACAACCACCATCACAGCCCTTAGGGTAAGGGTTGTAATTTATGCCCTGGGGGCACATAAGGTGTTTATAGAAAGCGTTGTCGTAGAAACTCAAAAAGGGCTCATTCGATTGGAAATCGAAAGGCCTAGTACCCTTTTTAATAGTCGAAAGTGATTGTAAGGCTTGAAATTTTTATAGTAAAGATTGATTTGGGTATAATGTATGTTTTTGTTGTTGTTGTTGTTTAGACCAGGGCACTTCGTATCGAAGGAGTTGTCGTAGGAACTTCGAAAAGGGCTCATTTGATTGAAAATAGAAAGGGCTGATGCCCTTTTTAATAGTCAAAAGTGATTTGAGGGCAACTAATCCGCCTCCCACGCCAACCCTCCCATTTGCCTTTATGCTTAAAACTAAATGTTGCCTTAAGATTAATTCAAAATGCATTGTGTTAATGCTAATTCCCAATAAGACATCTCAGCAGTCTCCCAAGAACGACTGAGGGTATTATGTTCAAACTTTCAGGGCTACTTCTGCTCTTAAAATTTAAACAAGTCAAAATAGCGTAAGTACATCCAACCTATCGAAGAAAGAAAGCAGATTTTTTAATTTTTTTGTGAATAATATCACGTTTTCCATTTCAGGTCAACTAGAGGAGGTATGAAACAAAATTAAACGCTACTTTTTGTGTTTAGATTTTTAAAAGGGTGTATGTTGTTAAAAATTTTTCTCCAGCATACAAATAGCAGACCGAACTATAAAGTCTTAAAAAAATGAAAAGATTTAAAGTATTATTTTCTTCTTCCCTGAAAAGACTATGTCAATATAAAACGAAAAGAAATTAATTAAAAAAAATTTTCCACAAAATAAGTTTTTCAAAGAAAAGTGAAGAACTCTATTAAACAAAAAATGAGCAAAAATAAAATTAAATAATCTACGAAGCGTGAAACTACCGCAAACCAGCAATGATAAATAAATGAAACCCAAGACGAACAGAAATTAGAATAAATAACCGAGTCAAGCTCAAAACGAGTTGCTGAAACTGAAGAAACTCAACTGAAAAAAATACAAATGAATGCGCATTGTCAGTTTAATATACATATACTGATATTTAGTAATCAAAATGCTAATATTATTTGATTTATTAAAGTTAAAAAGCTAAGAACATTTATATTTTTCCAATTAAGTGCAATTGGAAAAAATTAAGTGCAAACTGAAGAAACTCAACTGAAAAAAATACAAATGAATGCGCATTGTCAGTTTAATATACATATACTGATATTTAGTAATCAAAATGCTAATATTATTTGATTTATTAAAGTTAAAAAGCTAAGAACATTTATATTTTTTTCCAATAAAGTGCAAATTATGTTCTGACCTTGGGAAGGCATAGGGGTTTTTAGCCCAACTTATTTTAATTTTCGCTCATTTTGAGTTTGACTCGGTTATTTATTGTAAATTCTTAGACTTTTAATTAGATAGGCCTTAGCATAGCCTTTCAAATGGAGTAACTTACAAAAGTGAAGTATGTACACGTTTTCGCCTGACCCTAAATATAAATAAATGCATCTATCACTCCTTCTGTTTCCTTCAATTCTTCACTCCTTCTGTTTCTCTTCCTCTAAGTCCTCTCCTCTTATTTGTAAAATTTTTCCGTCCCTTCTGTCTTATTTTTTTGTTGGTTCCTAATTTGGTTCCTAATTTGGTGTTGGTTCCTAATTCCTCCTAATTTTCGCTTTTTCAATTCACCGCTAGTTTTCGACTCCAGGCTGAAGATTAGGGTTAGCTACTTAAAGATTGTTGGTAATTGAGGGAAATATAACAATAAACCCATAAACCTCATAAACCATTAAACCTCAATTATATATATATATATATATATATATATATATATATATATATATAATATATATATATATATATATATATATATATATATATATATACTATATAATATATATATACATATATACTATATATATATATAATATATATATATATATATATATATATCTATATATTATATATATAATATATATATATATATTATATATCTATATATATATATATATATATATATCATATATATATATATATATGTATATATATATATATATATAATATATTATATATATATATATATATATATATATATATATATATATATATATATATATATATATATATATATATATAATATATATATATACATATATATATATATATAAAAATATATATACTATCTTTATAAGTGAGCAATAATTGTGTATATCTGTATATATGTATGTTTGCTCTCGAAAACGGCTCCATATCTTTTCCGGGAAATTAGTATTTTGGGATATTCTCACAAACAAAAAAACTCTATATAGGCCAGAAGTCTGAGAAAATTCGTTAAGAGCCTTAATTTTGGTTTTAACAAAAATGACATCATGTATATGTTAGTACATCATACAAGCACTTCTTATGAAATCATATGTAGCATCTTATAAGCATGTTCTTATTTGATGTCATGCATAGCATTAATTAGATTGTTGAGTTTCAAACGCAATAGTTATTTATATAATATAATGTCTATTGGAAGGCCCAAACAACGAAGATTTGCAGTTGCAGTTACTATAAATGGTGATTCTTTGAAACCAACACCTGAACAATCAAACGGCATTAGGCGTGAAATTTGACAACCTGGACCATCAAATTGCGACAAAACCAATAGGGGTAACTAAAGCAAAGGCCATTGTCTGAAGTAATTGAAATCCAAAAACTTGCCAAAAATGGAAATGAAGAGCAAAGACACGGGTGGTTAGAAGATATGAGAAAACGACAATTAGAATTAAAAATGAGAATGAAGAGCAAAGACACAGGCGGTCAGAAGACACACGACCCCGAGCATGTGAGCATGTCAAAAATGAAAATGAATAGCACAAATAGACGTGGTTAGAAGAACAGTGACGGCCTGTCCAAATTGAAAATGAAGAGCAAAGATACTGGGTTAAAAGACATGTGACACCGAGCATGCGATTAAGTCAAAAATGAAAATCAAAAGCAAAAACAAAGACACACGCTGTTAGAAGACATGCGGCTCAAAACACGTGAGCAAGTCAAAGAAAATCAACCAGGACAGCGAGAATCAAAACGTGTCAAAATTGAAAGTGTTTGAGTTTAGAATTTTGACATGGATAAGGTCATCAATGCCTACCATACCTTTGTTAAGAAAACAAAGGATCGGCGATATATGTTCCATAATGTCGAAAGATAATCCGAGGTAAAACGAACCAAACAAATTGAAAATGATAGCGATGATGATTGGGTTCTGGATTTTGACAAGGATAAGTTCATCAATGCTTAAAATACATTTGAAAATGAAAAATATGGATTAGGTAAATTCTTGGAAGAAAAAGAATTTTGTCATACCGCCTGAGCAACTAAAAGAAACAAAGGTTCGGTGATATGTCTTTAATAATGACAAAGACAAGCCATGGCAAAAGAAGGAGTTTTTGTCCCACCAACTGAACATCGAAAAGAAACAAAGGTGGTCGTCAATGCCCTCCATACCTTTGAAAATCAGAAACCTGGACTAGATAAATCGTTGGCAAAAAAAAGTTTTTGTTTCACCACCTGAACAATTAAACGAAACAAAGGTTCAGCGATATGTATTTCATAATAACAAAAAACAAGCTGAGGTAAAAGTTAAAGGTCTGATAAAAAGTTTAATTTTACAAAGGCACCACTTCTAATTTAAAGTCTCTTTGGACGTCATAAAATCAAAAAAGGCACAAATTGTCTATGTTTAGAAGACAAGCGGCTGTGAGAATGTATATATAGGAGCCGGCCACCTGCCGAGTGCCGGAGCCCGGTGGACAGCGAGAATCAAAACGTGTCAAAATTGAAATGATAGCGATGATGATTGAGCTTAAATAAGGTCAGCAATGCCTACCGTACCTTTTTTTTGTTAAAAAAAACAAAGGTTCGACGATATATATTTCATAATGACGAAAGACAAGCCGAGGTGAAACAAACCAAACATATTGAAAATGATAGTGATGATAATTGGATTTTGGATTTTGACAGGGATAAGGTCAACAATGCCTAACTTACCTTTGAAAATCAAAAATATGGAATAGATAAATTGTTCAAAGATAAAGAAGTTTTTGTCCCACCACCTGAACATTTAAAAGAAATAAAGGTTCGGTGATATGTCTTTCATAATGAAAAAAAACAAGCCAAGGCAAAAGAAGAAGTTTTGTCCCCCAACAAAACAATAAAAAGAAACAAAGGTAGTCGTCAATTCCTTCCACACCTTTGAAAATCAGAAACGTGGACTAAATAAATCGTTGTAAAGAAAGAGAGTTTTTGTCCCACCACCTGAATACAACTACTTGTTAAATTGGTGACTGACGTAGTAAATTGGTGACTTGTTAATGTCTTTCAATCGGTAACTGAGTATTAAAACTGAATAAAAAGAACTTCTTCATAGAACAAACTCTGCTACTTGGTAAATTCCAAGTCATTTTTTAGTTGGTGACTGAGCATCAATAATTAATAAAAAGTGCTTTTGCATAGAACAAACTCAACTTCTTGCATAGAACAAACTCAACTATCGTGGCGCACCACGACAAGTGAACCTAAATGAACCTAACATTTTGCATGTCTCTCTCACTATGCCCGTGTGTCTGAGTGGGTGTGCTGCCATCTATAATTTGAGATGAATAGAGTCACGAATTAAATGACTTGGAATTTACTAAGTAGTTGAACTTGTTCTATACAAAAGTACAGTTTTATTAATTTTCGATACTCAGTCATCAATTAAAAGACTATGCATACATCAATTACTTGAGTTAGTTCTATGCAAAAGTGTTTTTTTTTATTAATTTTTAAAACTTAGTCACCAACTAAAAGACTTTGAATTTACGTAGTAACTGATTTTGTTCTATTCAAAAGTGTTTTCATATTAATTTTTGATAGTAACTCATCAGTTAAAAGACTTGGAATTTAACAAGTAGCTGAGTTTTTTCTATGCAAAAGTGCTTTTTTATTAATTTTGATATTAACTCATTAATTACAAGACTTGGAATTTCCCAAGTAGCTGATTTTGTTCAATGGAAAAGTGCTGTTTTTAATTTTTGATACTTAGTCATCAATTAAAAGACTTGGAATTTACCAAGTATTTGAGTTTGTTCTTTTTAGAAGTGCTGTTTTTATTATTTTTTGACACTCAGTCATACTTAAAAGGCTTGGAATTTACCAAGTAGTTGAATTTGTTCTATGCAAAAGTAATTTTGTATTAATTATTGATACTCATTCACCCATTAAGAAGTCTTGGAATTTGCCAAGTAGTTGATTTTGTTCTATGCAAAAGTGTTTTCTTATTAATTTTTGATAGTAACTCATCAGTTAAAAGACTTGGAATTTAACAAGTAGCTGAGTTTGTTCTATGTAAAAGTATTTTTTTTTAATTTTTAGATACTTGGTCATAAATTAAAAGACACGGAACTTATCAAGTAGTTGGATTTGAGAGAGCCCCGTAGTGTCGATGATCAGTCATAGAGTACCATTGGTATAGCCGAATAAATAAATAAAAAAAGTTGAAAAAATTTTCAAGTCCAAAAAAGTCACAACTATCATATCTATATCATTCTCATTTTGTATTTCAAAAATATTAAATGTGATTTTTTATTGTTTTAAATATATTTTATGTGATTCTAAGACCTGTAAAAAAAGTAAAAAATTCTATTTATAAAAATGAAAAAAATTAAAGCTAAAAAATAACAAAAAAATATTAAACAAATGGGGAGAGAGGTCATTAAGTTGATGAAGGGGGTATTGGCCCCTTGGCAGCTGGTGTTCTTGATGATTGGGGTCCTTTATGGTTGGGGTCCATGATGATTGGGGTCCTTGGTGGTTAGGGTCCTTGATGGTTGTGGTCCTTGGTGGTTGGGGTCCTTGATGGATGGGATATGCATATTTCCAATGCTAAACAATATTCTATATTAACTGTACTCCTTACTTTGTTCTTGCGTATTATAGCGACCACACTTATTCATTTAAAATTCCCACGTTAAATATACTTAATGTAGATTTCCTATAAAAATGTAAAATCGATTTCATTTTACCCGAATAAAAAATATGTATGTCTTAAGGGAGTCATCTTTCCCTCAGATTTACCTATTGTTGGCTTGTGATTAATATTTTAACCCTTTCTCTCTTCGACAGTTTAAATAATTATTCTCAGGACATTCCTCCAAAAAAATATTATATGTATCTCTTAAGGTAGTCAGCCATTCCCTCAAATTTACCTATTGTTGGTATGCGGTTAATATTTTAACCCTTTCTCTCTTCGAAAATTTAAATAATTATTCTCAAGACATCCCTCCAAAAAAAATAATATGTATCTTTTAAGGGAGTTATCAATCCCTCAGATTGACCTTTTGTTGGTATGCGATTAATATTTCAACCTTTTCTCTCTTCAGAAATTTAAATAATTATTCTCAAGACAACCCTCCCAAACAATATGTATCACTTAAGGAAGTCACCATTCCCTCAGACTGATCTATTGTTGGTATGTAATTCAAATTTTAACCCTTTCTTTCTTCGGAAATTTAAATAATTATTCTCATTTGAATTTATTGTGATATCCAGATGCATAAAAGACTTATGTGAAAAATTCCTGAAGACTCAATATGTCAGTAATCTGTCAATTGATCGAATTCTAACGCCTATCTGTAAAGTAGGTCAAATACCTTCTCTTTTAGTTCTGGCTGGAGTCCAGTTATATCCCAAATGTGGTATTCTAGTGGAATCTATAGATAGGACACTACTAATATGGGCTCTATTTCGACGTTGTTCCACATTGAAGTTTTCAAACTTGTAATTTTGAATTTCCATTGTCGGCTTTTTGAAAATTCAGGAACAATTGGATAGGTTTTCCAATGAAAGGGCTAGAAATTGGAATAGGTAAGGGGTAGCGGGGACTGCTTTATGAATTTACGAAAGTAATAACTCACTTATCCCAAACTTCAGGAAGAAAGCGTCTCACGAAACACAATTTTATAGCGGTGGAAAAATCGACTTGGCCTAGAAGTTCAAGATTCTGTAGGTCACTGAGGGGAAACATAAAGTTAACTTAAGATTTAGTGTGTGTCAAAAATGGGAAAGCGATAAAGTAAAAATAGAAAGTATGGGAAAGAGAAGGAAAACTGAATCTCTTAGAAAGAGAAAAGTCTCTTCTTTTATTCCTGAGCCTCACAACCTCGCTAAAATGCATTAATAGCCTTCAAATTATTTATCTATTAATGCTATGGACTTCCAAAAAGCAAATTTAAACCAAAAGCTTTTCTAATTTTTGCACCAAATTTCTATTCTTGTTTTTTTCATTTATGCAGGTCGATAATGACAAATTGTCACAGTACTCATTTAGGGAACTTTTCGGGCTTGAAATACAGATAAAATAAAAAAGTACTTCAGTAGTTATTTTACACGAAGAAACTGAAAGCCATCACGGATATTCTTAATTGCAATAATGCTGATGAGCCAAATTGATATTCGTTTCTGTGTGACAAACTGACAAAAAACGACTTAAAACTTGACCTGCGTATAAAACCTAAAAAGATAAATTTTTGGTTCGTCCACTTTGGCATTGTAAAATTTAATGGAAGAATTTAGAAACATTTAATTCCCACCACCAACCATACTAGAATTCATCCAGGTTCAATAATCGATGATGAAGATTAGGGAAATTCCTGAAAAAAAAAATTTACCGAGTTTCAAATACATTATGGGACAAAAAAATATTTGTTACTTTGTTTGGTTGCAAATATATTATGCCTGCCAATTAACATACAAAAACGTCTGTGTATAGCAGGGAAAGTGAGTAGTTAAGGGACATGAACAATTGGATGGATCAAAAAGATCAGCAGGAATCAAATTATTCAAAGATTTTCTGGTAATATCATTTCTCCAAGCAAAGCAATAAAGGCCCTAAGCCCCATTGACCCATACAACACAACTTTCCTAGCTTTAATTCATTACTTAAATTTCACATTTGTGTCATGGATATCAGATATTGCAGCAAAACTTCAGTATGATCCATTTTCTTTTCTGTCGCTTATCTTCTAACCTCATATTTTCTGTTCTCGCTGTGGCATATCTTTTAACCTCATATTTTTTTCACGTTTATTTGTAATTCATTCAGCTCCTCGTTGCCACGTGTCTTTTAGCCTTGTATTTGTTTGTTCTTCACTTTTGTGATTCGCTTTAATTTTCGCTGTTGCTTATCTTCTAACCATATGTTTTGTAATCTTCGATTTAAATTTTGACTCGTTTTAATTGCCGTTAGTATGCCGTTAGGTCACAAGTATTCTAACCGTATATGTCTTTGTTTGTCGTTTTTTCGTTACTTTTGACATTTCTTCAATGCCCTTTACCTTAGCTACTCGGATTGGTTTTGTCATATTTGATGGTCTAAGTTATCTATTTTTCACTAGGCCTTATGAAACAGCTTCAAACGCCTTTTGTAAATAAATTCATTACGCTTGGTATTTTATATTTAACTACGTTCTTTTTGTAATGTTGCATGCTTCATAGATATTATGAAATATATATCGCCGAACCTTTTTTTAACAAAGTACGGTAGACATTGCTAACCTTATCCATATCAAAATTCTAAGCTCAATCATCATCGCTATCATTTTCAATTTTGAAACGTTTTGATTCTTGCTGTCCACCGGGCCCCGGCACTGGCACATGACAGGCTCCTATATATACATTCTCACTGTCGCTTGTCTTCTAAAAATAGACAATTTGAGGCTTTTCTTGATTTTATGACATACAAATGGACTTTAAATTGGAAGTGGTGCCTTTATAAAATTAAAATTTTGTATTGGACCTTTAAATTTTGCCTCTGCTTGTCTTTTTTAATTATGAAATACACATCGCTGAACCTTTGTTTCGTTTAATTATTCAGGTGGTGAGACAAAAACTTCTCTTTTTCCAACGATTTATCTACGCCAGTTTTCTGGTTTTCAAAGGTATGGAGGGCATTGACGACCACCTTTGTTTCTTTTTTTTGTTCAGGTGGTGGGACAAAAACTCCTTCTTTTGCCATGGCTTGTCTTTGTCATTATTGAAGACATATCGCCGAACCTTTGTTTCTTTTAGTTACTCAGGGGGTGAGACAAAAACTTTTTTTCTTCCAACGATTTACCTAGACCATATTTTTCATTTTCAAATGTATGGTAGGCATTGATGACTTATCCTTGTCAAAATCCAGAACCAAATCATCATCGCTATCATTTTCAATTTGTTAGGTTTGTTTTACCTCGGATTATCTTTTGTCAGTATGGAATATATATCGCCGACCCTTTATTTTCTTAACAAAGGTATGGTAGGCATTGATGACCTTATCCATGTCAAAATTCTAAACCCGATCATTTTCAGTTTTGACACGTTTTGATTCTCGCTGTCCTGGTTGATTTTCGTTGACTCGCTAACGTATTTTGAGTCGCATGTCTTCTAACTGCGTGTGTCTTTGCTCTTCATTTTCATTTTTGACTTGCTTGCTCGGTGTCGCATGTCTTCTAACCGAGTGTCTTTGCTCTTCATATTCATTTTAGACAAGCCGTAACTGTTCTTCTAAACATATCTATTTGTGCTATTCATTTTCATTTTTGGCATGCTCACATGCTCGGTGTCGCCAGAAAAAATTAAACCAAAATGCAAATATTTTGGTCAATAACCGTCATCAGTGCAAATGAGCATTATGCTAGAAGAACTTTTAGTTTAATAGCTGTTATAAAATGTTCCTGAATTGAATGAAACAGCAGTTTTAACTTTGAAAAGGTAAGTCACTCCAGCCATTAAGTTGTGTGGTCAAATGAGTGGCAGTCCTTCGAGTTGAATGTCTATCTATTAGATATCTACGTACAATATTTTGGTTCCATTTTGACCAAAATTGTTGCTTTAAGGCCAAAACGGTTAAGATGGGTGGTCTACGCAGGGATCATGCTTAAAATGCTTAAAAGGATGCTAGAACTTTATAATTCTGTTTGAATGACCTTTTTTCTGTTTTCTCTAAATTGAACCTGTTATTTAGTTCATTTCAATTACTTGTGAAAAAAACTTCCTGGACCTAGAGGTATTTCATACCTCTATACCTAGACGGATAGGCTATTGAGAAGGGCATTAGGCTTATATTTTAATATATTTAATTTAATTAAATATATTAGGTTTGGATTAAATATATTTATATTTAATAATGGTCTAGAAAAGGCTATTGAGAAGGCATATAGCATTTTAATATAGCACCATCATACCTTTCATACCTTCATACCTAGATGTATTCTGAACCGTGACTAAACAATTTCACTGAATGTCGATTAAGAAAGTTATTTCACAGTCTGAATTCATGCATGCTGACGTAATTGTGACGACAGTAAAGCAATTGAAAGAGAAATTGAAAGGGAAATGCAAAGAAAAACAATTTTTACTTCATACTAAACAGAATATTTGTAGCTGATGTATTTTGACTACCGTTCCATTACATTTTACCCCCAATCCCCATACTGTGTAAATATATAGTGCAAGTGATATATTACCAATGCATTCTGCCATTACGTCTCTCTTGTTGCTATCCATGAACCCTTAATTTTTTTCCTTTGTGACGAAAACAGAAGCGGAAAAATAGTAGTGACTGGTGGCAGAATGCATGAAAAATGCATGATTTGGGTTACGTATATTTGCAGAATAAGGGGGGGGGGAGTAAAATATATCTGGGTGGCAATCAAAATGTATTAGCTACAACTATTCTGTATATTGTGAAGTATTAGTTGTGTTCTTAACATATTTCCTTCTCAATAGCCCTTATTCTAGACATTTGCCAAATATTTTCTTATAATTAGTTTACTATACTATTTGATACGATAAATTACAAGCTACTATTATACTGTAATAAAAAGGCATTTAACTAAAGAGCATGGGAAACTGATAAGAGAGAGGACTTCACAGTGGCGTCAATCACAAAGATGTAAGGGAGAGGGGCAAAATATTATCGTCAAATTCTGGTGGGGCTAAATTTCTATTTTTCAACAAAAATACCAGAAAAGGCATATTTTAGTGAAATTACCAAAAATGGTATTATCAAAGCCTAGGAAGACAAAAAACTCTATAGGGGGGAAAAATGAGTCCAGGGTTTTCCACAACTTCTGGATGCTTCTGGGAATTCAGCATATTAAACTTAATTTGTTTGGAATAAGAAATATTAGTGCAAGTGACAGTGCAACGTTATGCAGTAAAATAAGAAAATTCAAACATGTGGAATTTTAATATATTAAAATTTAATGCACTTATTATTTGTTGATATATCCTTCTGTAAGCTTTTGAGGTCAGTCCTGTTACCATTTCTACGCTTAGAACCAAAGAAATGTAATTAATATTTAACCCATTTCGTTTCCTGACAAACTCAATAGGTTATGTCTCCTTCTAATTATTTCAGGTAACCTCGTTACCATGACGCTACCCATAGTTGTTAATAATCTATTAGCTCATATCCTTTATTGACAATAGAGGTAATCAGGTCACCTATCTCACACACCAACTTAACTTCAATACATCTGGTGGCAGCGGTCAGGAATGATAATGAAAAAAGAAAGAGATAATAGTGTCTAGTAGGGATCTAGGTATTACTCCGACAGATGCATAATTTATTTATGGTTCATTAATCCACTAAGGGGACTAGATTTCTGAGAAATTGATTACAAAATCGAAGGGGACAGGTTTTCTGAGAAATAGATTTGCATAATCGACGGGGAATAATCGATTCTAACGGGACAGGATCACGTGTCTTTTTCAAGGTCAATCAGGGGATGTTTCTTGATACACGAAGAGGACAGAATTTCTTGGAAATTGATTTGCCTAATCGAAGGAGAATTATTGATTCTAACGGGACAGGATCATGTGTCTCTTTCTAGGTCAATCAGGGAGCCGGAAACACTAACGGGACAGGATCGCAGTGAATATAAGGAAGGATTTTTTGATATAGTTGTTATTAGTGTGAGAATAGAATTCATGGAGTGAGAACAGTTTGACTTTACTCATTAGCATATATTGGGAATAATGAGTGGAACGTTTACACTATTTGAAGTTGATAGTGGAGTTGGTAGCAAGGATACAAGAGCCCCAAACATTGTGGTGGAAATCACGAGAGGATCAAGACTTTGCTCGGAATGGGATGAAGTATATGCAAGATATGTGATATCTTAGAGCAAATTTAAAATTAAGGATCAATTATGCTTCGCTGCAAAAGTTGATATAGCACATGTGAATAGACTTCAAAGTGCTTTAAGTGCAATAGTGAGGCATATCGAAGACAATAAGCTGTATCGCTAATTGTACATGTGTAATATATATTATTGTTGTAATTATACAATAAAATTGTTTCGAAATTGGAAATGTTCCTTTCTTTTTGTTAGATTGTTAGATTAACTAGAACGATTCATGGTCAGTCTAGAGTCAGCAGTGAGAGTGATAGGATTAAAAAATGAATAAATTTGAGAAAGAGAGAATTAGATCGAATCTTGTGATTATGGAAAAACATTTGATTCTGGATGATGATTTTCTCGAGTTATCCCTTCAACGGAAGATATTCTCACAGGGGGACACTTGACAATATAATGAAAACTGATTCTCCCCCATTGGACTATTGTATGAAGCTTTTACGATGTGACTCAAATGCTTATACTCAATTTATTGATATATTAATTGGAACAAAGCAGAATAATATCGTGGATATATTTTTGAAAACATTGCCATAGACTCAATGTAGATAGCTCCCCCTTCGAAAGAGGTAGCGTCACAGAGTTACTCCTCTCCCCATTCCCCTCTGAATTTATCGAACGAGTACCAGTTTCTTTTGAGCTGTGAGAGATTTGACATCGGAAACAAAAAAAAAGTGTTCTATACATGTCCACTATGCATGTACACTCTTGGCAATTGGTCATCATGTAAGAATTGTATAATTATTGATAACTATAATGAAAAGTGCAAATTATGCAATCCTTGTAAATTACATAGAGGATATGCAATACAAATTAAAGGATGTTATTCATTTCTTGAAGAGATTTGTGACTCTCACCCTAGAGGACATCTATGCTCCAATTGTCACTATGACAAATGTGATCAGTGGGAGAATACTTACCCCGGTATGATTGGAAAGAACCCCAATTTAGTTTTTATTAGAATTTAGATTTTAGTTTATTTCTACGAGATTGGTATCGTTGTGGATTTAAATTATTTTGGGAGGAAGATTCAACTGTTGGGGTAACAAGACAATTTGGTTTGTACGTCATCGTTGTGACGACACTGCCTATTATGACTATAAACCTAGTGATTTTTATTTGGCAGTTAACGAATGTGATTCACTATGTGATATTGCTTCAAATAGACAGATTGAAACATGTGAATTTCACAATATGAATGTAAATAGTATCACTGACTATACAAAGAGATATGACAAAAGTGAAGTTACCCTATACTGTAGAAAATGTGACCCTGACTTTGCAGCCAATCAAGATCAATATACAGTGAATTCAAATGATCTAACAGCATTAGTGGTTCACGAAAGTTGCCTATATACCGAAGAAGAAGAAATCTAAAGTGAAGAATAAAGACATTGTTGTATATATACATTTTTAATTTATTAATAAACAAATTCACATATATTTTTAAGCACTTTACTTGTAGGACACTAAAATCAATATTATACAGGTCTGAGAGAATATTTTCCAGCATAAAATCGTTCAGACGTAGACTGTCTACATAAATGTTGAGAAACTACTTGTAAGTATAGCCGCGACATCTGAACACGAAATATAGTAGCACATGGAAGCCACAGCTTTTAGTCGTAAGATCCTGCACTCTCCTCCGATTTTGAATAATAGTTTTCCCACTGCTCTCAATATAGTTGCTGATGTGTGGAGTGTAGAATGTATAGGGTAGGACGAGAGGATCAAAAAATTAAATCGTCTTCATAGTTTGAAAGATGCACAACCAATGGCCAGTATTCAAAGTCAACGGACTGCTATTAACAATGATTAGGGTGTTGTTGGCACTTTGAATTTTTCCAAGAAAGTCCGAGGGTAGACAATAGGATCTGTATTTGGACATGTAGGGGTTCATATTAAATACATTTAATATTGATTATTTGACTGGTGTTCATGGTGCCAAGTCTAGTAGAACACTGCCTTCGGGAGTGATTTCCCAATAGGTTTCAAATTGATTTAGTGAGATTAGTGCGATACTCTCAGCTAATGGGTCGGCAAATGTACCCTCTCAACGCAAACTCCCCGTTTATACTATGCTCATATTCTGGGTGCCAGACAAATCCAATAAAGTGATACCATGTGTTTTAGCGAACATTTCTTCGGTTTTACCATTTTCAAATAGTTGTGAATCATGATCTAGGGTTTGCATGGTCAACTCATACAATGTCCTATAGGATTTATCAAAAGATAGATTATAGATTGGGATCCCATTTACTTTGCAGACAAGAGATGAAAGCCCAAACATTTCAAATTTATGTGGGCGTCCAGTCCACGATGCTATTGCACTAGCGCTTTTTAAAAATGCCAAGGCTAATTTTGACGGAATTTTGCCATTGATAAAGGATGATTCGGTGAAGGTACTTGAGCTAGTGGCAAAATGACGTTGATTGGTGATTGTATGAGGAACAAGTAGTTTAATATTATTTCCACTGGCTCTCAGTTTTTCCACTGCCAAAGCAACAGAACTCATAACCTGCTGTTTGTGTACATGTAGCATTGCCGAGGTGAGGGAGAGAGTTACATCAGGATTGGCAGCAAGTTCTTTTCGTAAAATGAAATTGGATGGGGCAAGCGTCAATTTTATATCCACTTTAATACTGGTTGGTAGCCATTGGGGTATATTAAATATTTCATTATATATTTTTCCAACTAGATGTAATTCACTAGTTGTAGCATTTTTAAGTACATCTGTACTATCAGTAGTAGTAATATATTCATATCCATTGGAGGTGCCTCTTAATTCCTTGAATGACTTGGGTATCATCAGCATGAATTGCATATACCTAGTATAATTTGAGGGATTGTTGCTTGTGCTCACCAGTGTGCCATTTATGTAGACACTGATTCGACGAAATAAATTATGTAATATACAATTTTCATAGGATATTCCATCGGCAAGAATTGGCAATGCATTATCGGATTTCCGGACTTTCATTTGTGAATCTATAAATGTTGAAGACGTGTCCATAAAGTGGTCTTCATTGGAATAAATTTGAAAGTGGATATTATCGGAGAGGGGTTGTTGTGGATTAAATTGTTCATAGTATCCATGTTTTACACTCACATCAATATTTTCTGCATTGAATAGATTTAAAGATGAAGTGATTGAAGGTTGAGAATCCTTATGCGGTAGATATGACATCTTAGAAAAAGAAATCTAGTTTCGTTCTAACAAGTCTCTTCCTGGGGCTTCTTCTTCTACTGTTTACTGTACGTGTCGTCTCTTTCCTTCTTTTCTTTGACAGGGGTGATGTCTTTCGTTTCTGACCTGAGTAGAGACTGATGAGTGATGCACTGTTTCTCGACCTTTTTAAGCCTTTTCCATTTTGATGAGATTTCAATTGTTCGCCAAGGGTTCACGCACTGGACCTAAGATTTTCCGAAGCACTTTTTTTAAAATCCTTGCCAGAGCCCCAATCATATAGTGTAGAGGATGCTAAATCTGCATGCTAAATCAGCTGGTACAATATATTTTCTAGCCAGAGGTAGAGCAGAGCAAAACAGCTTAGCAACCAACTGCCAAGACCATAGCCCGACATCGAAGAGCATTGCCCTGTTGTCTTGGGCCATGAGTATTGACATAGCAGTCAATATCAGGACAAATGAATACCCCTTTTCTATTAGACATCTTGTTGTTGAATGGGTCGAAAATGGCATAATCACAGCCAAATCTTTTGATATTGCTAGAGGATCACCTAATTCAGTTCTTAGTGTTAACTGACAGAGTTCCAAATAGGAAGTGTTTACGGGGATATACTGAAGATACTTTATATTGTAATGGTGAATATGTTCTTGATTGGTTTTTCGTTCAAGAACTCGTAGGAGGGGGACATTGCTACTGCCAACCCAGGATGTTTCAACAAATGAAGCTCAGAGAAATATACAAGTGTCTGTGGAGAAGGCAGGCGGGTAGTCAGCAAAAATAAAATTAGTGTTTCCAGTACTTTTACCATTGATTATATTGAGCTTAAAGCCAAGAACATCTTTTAGATTATCATTGAGAATAACCATTTCATCGGAAATGGATGAACTAATGTAGATCTTGCCCTCCTCCTTTGAATAGTTGAAATGAAAGGCTCTTTTTTTACGAGCGGAAATTCTTTTATTGATAGAACAACATAAATCATTCATACAGGTGAGTTCTTCGTAGGGTAATTCAATATATGGATAATTCATCCAATTGATCCTTTGAATTTGTTCTTGATCACCTGAGGGTGGCGGCCAATCATAGGGTCGAATTTTTAATCATATTTGCGATCTTTTCTCAGGATATCATATGTATTTTTGAGAATACAGTCGACAAGAGCGACTTCATACTTTCCATCATCGAATTTGATGGTGGGAAAGAGTTTCGTTAAAAATCACTTGTTCTATTCAAATCATTGTAGAGAAGATCAGATACATTGGACATGAAAGTCAGATAGAAATCATTAGGCATTGTCAATGTCTTCAACTGCAACCCAAGAATCAAAATCATAGTTATATCCTAGCCAGCGAACAAGCAACTGTCTCTTGTCCCTGCGAGAACGACTCTTTAATATCTTTTCAATTTGATAAATTTCACTAGTGTTTCGAACTTTTTATAGTTCATATTCATAAAAACCGCCGAGAATCTCATCATCTTTGATGTCCCGCAGACGATATGTCATGGGTGTAGTGTCTAGAATTTCGGACACTTTTAAAAGTTAATTGCTCCATAAATAATTCCCCTTTTAAAAAATATTGGTGGTTCTATTAATGCGAACAGTATCACCAAAATTCTTCACATTTTTTTTTCTTTTTCACTGGAATATTGCTTTAGAAAAGCATCAAATGTATTTTCACTGCAATATACTTCCTGTGGGCTAACATTGGACAGGGATCGATTTGGTCGTTGGTTGTATATTTGCATGATTTTATCTAAATCCTGAAAAAAGCAGCAGTATTTTTCAGCGTACAATATCTTGAAGTTAATAGACGAATCGTTCTTATCAATCGTTCAGCCAATGCAGCCTTTATCGGGCTGTGACTATGATAGAGCGTTGTATTATATTTCAATAGAACCTTTTGCATATGAGAATTAACAAATTCGCTACCGCGATCCGATTGAATTTTTCTATACCAATCCTGTTCAAGAATACTTTCTAAAGCATGAGCAACTTTAACACCTCTCTTTGATTGCAATGGAATGGCATAGGCATAGCGACTAAAGACACTGATTGCCACTAGAATATATTTGTAGGGTGTATTGTGACGCCGTTGAATCACGTCTAAAGTTAAAAGATCAGTTTGCATTATATGCAGAAGGAAAAAGGCTATAGTTTGTCGATATTGTTTACCACGAAGCCTGCGATTCCGATGCAGTGTGTAACTCGGTTATTTTCTAGATACTCTTTTGCTTTTTTAATGTACTGCCATCTATGTCAGAGGCAATTTCAGAAAACGTTGTGGGGGAACTTAGACTTCCCGCTTAACCAATATTTTCATAGACATGTTTTAAAACTTCATCCATTTTGAACGCAAACACGTAGTGTAATGTCCACTCCCCTTTTGCATACTCGAGGGTGAATCAACACGTCTTCGCTTTTGTCTAGCAGCCACTGGTGTCATAAAATCATTGCTGCTGCTGCTGCTAGTATTTTCCAAGATTGAATTAAAATATTCTTCTTTTTTAAATTGTGTTGGCGTTGTTGGAGGACTATATTCTCTTAGTTTATTTAGAATTTGCTTATTGCCAATAAGAGTTTTTGGGAAGTTTGATGCATTTAGAAAGGTGTATAGATTATTGTCAAATGATAAAAGTCCTTTACGATTCGTCACCATATCACAAATTAAATCAACTAGATTATAACTTTTTCCCAGAATTATAATTCGTTTCCCTGTGCTATCGACCTGAACTTGATCACCACCAGTTTCCAACATGATATATGCTAATACTCTTTTACTCTGTTTCCGATAGGTCACTGGCAATAGGTTTCCAATTGATGTCACTATGGAATTAAATTCTTTCTCCTTTGATTGTGCAGAATCTTGAGGAGATGTTTCCTGTTTAGGGGGACCTGTGACGGTGACGGCGGGTCTCTCACGATAAGGTCTATGTTTATCCACACGACGCAGTGCATCTTGTAGTAAAACTAGCTTTTTATCATCGGCAATATTTTTATGATTAATGAATTTGCTTAGATTGTCTTCAAAATGTTCCACTGGTGAGAGGACAAGCTCAAATGGCGTCAATTTATAGGGTTTAGCCATCTAGAGAAAACTGTTTACAAGTCCTGCAATTATTGGTAGTAAAAGTGTAAAAAAGCTACCGCCCGCTTGAAGGAGACATTTTCTTTTAAAAATTGTTTCTTTGTTTTTGCAAGCCAAGGCACGTACAGTGGAACGCTTTTGCTTGTCTGATGTCTAACACCTTCTGGCAAGTGTACATTGCCCTCAGTTAAATTTAAACAAAGTTCAGATATTAGATTAATGAAATCATTGTCGACTCCATGTTTGAGTATGGCCTTCCTGAGTGGAGGTTTTGAAGTGCTTAAAACGGAAAATAAATGCCGTTGTTCGTGTAGTCTGTTCAGTGTCATTATGGCAACTAATAGCTTTTTCTACTGTTCGCCGGAAGATATACAGTAATTTCTTTGTCGAAAATATCTGTGACTACACGTAGATCCTCAGGTGTATTCTGATTAAGATCTAGCAAAATGTACCCGTAGGGCTTATTTGTTGCCTGAGTGTACGCTGACAGCAGAAATTTAGGGGTGCCTGGATATATTTGCTTATTGAGAGTTATTAGCGAGCTAGAATCACGAACAACTCGGTAGATAATATAGATGGTGCAATTCAAAGCAAGGGTTCTCAAACATTTGCTCTGATGAAACAGATTGTGTGGAACTAGGGTTATGGAAATGTGTTCATGATGAGAGCAAACGGTAAACAGTTGTAGCATTTCCTGTGAGAATTGTTCAATTGATTCAGCCGAATCATCAATAATCATCCATGAGTTTGGTTCAATACTATTGAAAACATCAAGTCCCCGTATGAATTGTATTGGCATGGATGTGGAAATAGCTTTTATTCGATCGTAGGACTCTTGCCAAATACTATAGCCATAATAAATTTTATTTGGTTTTTCCAAAAACATTTTATTACAATTTTGAATTATTTTAGCTAAAAGTGTTGTTTTCCAAGACATTGATGGACCACACAGAAACGACCTGAATCGTGTTTTAAATTGATACATACTGCTGTTGACAACAGTCGGACTACAACTAACTGTAAACCATACTTGTCCAACGAATAAATAATAATTTTCCCATAGATCTATCTATTCAAGAACAACGAAAACAATATTTCTTTCATTTATTAACATCAACACTTTTTTTTTGTACAGCAAGAACAACATTATTTATTAACAACAGCGCTATTATACAACAACTACATTTTTCATTTATTGACATCAACACTTTTCTGTACAGCATGAATAGCACACACCATTTGTTCAACAAGAAAAACAACAACATTTTTCATTTATTAACATCAACACTTTTTTGTACAGCAAGAAGAACAATATTTATTAACAACAGCACTATTGTACAACAACAGCATTTTTCATTTATTAACAAAAACACTATTGTACAGCAAGAACAACAATATTTATTAACAACAGCTCTATTGTACAACAACAACATTTTTCATTTATTGACATCAACACTTTTCTGTACAGCATGAACAACAGCATTTATTAACAACAACACTATTTGTACAACAACATTTTTCATTTATTGACAAAAACACTTTTTTACAGCAAGAACAACACGCACTATTTATACAACAAGAATAGTACACACATTTTTGTACAACAGCACGAATAGCAATAGCACCTTTCAGCTGGACACTCCCCCAACAGTCTTCAGGGCAAGGGTTATAAGTTATATCCTTGAGGCATATAAGTTTTTATTGAAATCTTTGTCGTAGAAACTTGAAAAAGGGCTCATTCGATTTCAAATTCAAAGGTCTAGTGCCCTTTTTAATAGCCGAAAGTGATTTGAGGGCAACTAGCCCCCCTTTCTCGCCCACCTTTTCCCCAAACACATACAATCAAAATTTATATATTGCCATTTTTTTCAGTGTTATGGATTTCCAGATAGAGTTTATGTTTTTGAGGAGGACACTCCCCCGCAACCCTCAGAGCCAGGGTTGTAAGTAATGCCCTGGGGGCAGGTTTTTATAGAAGGCGTTGTCGTAGAAACTTCGAAAAAAGCTCATTCGATTGGAAGTTCAAAGGGCTAGTGCCCTTTTTAATAGTTAAAAGTGATTGGAGGGCAACTAGTCCCCCCACGCCCATCATTCCCCCAAACACATCCAGTCAAAATTTTGAGATAGCCATTTTGTTCAGCGTAGTTGATTTACAGATAGAAAATATCTTTTTGAGGAGGACATTCCCCCACATTTCTCGGGGCAAGGGTTTTAAGTTATGCCCTGGGGGCATATAAGGTTTTTATAGAAGGCGTTTTCGTAGAAATTTCAAAAAAGGCTCATTCGATTGGAAATTGATAGGGCTAGTGCTCGTTTTAATAGTCGAAAGTGTTGGAGGGCAACTAGCCCCCTCATGCCCATCATTTCCCCAATCGCATCCAATCAAAATTTTGAGATAGCCATTTTGTTCAGCGTATTTGATTTCTATATGAGACATATGTTTTTGAGGAGGATACTCCCCCACAACCCTCGGGGCAAGGGTTGTATGTTATGCCCTGGGGGGCATACAAGATATTTATTGAAAGCGATGTCGTAGAAACATCAAAAAAGGCTCATTCGATTGAAAATTGAAACGGCTAGTGCCCTTTAATAGTCGAAAGTAATTGGAGGGCAACTAACACCCCTTCCACGCTCACCATTTCCCCAAACACATCCAATCAAAATTTTGAGATAGCCATTTTGTTCTACGCAGTTAAAGTTCAGGAAATTATACCTTTGAGCAGGACACTCCCCCCACAGTCTTCAGGGTAAGAGTTATAAGCTTTGCCCTGGGGGCATATAAGTTTTCATTGAAATCTTAGCCGTAGAAACTTGAAAAAGGGCTCATTCGACTTGAAATTCAAAGGTCTAGTGCCCTTTTTAAAAGTCGAAAGTGAATTGAGGGCAACTAGCCCCCCTCTGTCACCCACGCTTTCCCCAAACATATCCAATTAAAATTATTAGATAGTCATTTTGTTCAGTGTTGTGGATTTTATAGAAATTATGTTTTGAGGAGGACACTCCCCCACAGCTCTCAGGGCAAGGGTTGCAAGTTATAACCTGGGGGAAGTTTTTGTAGAAGGCGTTGTCGTAGAAACTTCAAAAAGGCTCATTCGATTACAAATTCAAAGGGCTACTGCCCTTTAAATAGTCGAAAGTGATTGGAGGGAAACTAACCCTCCTCTCGCGCCCACCTTTTCCCCAAACGCATCCAATCAAAATTTTGAGATAGCCATTTTATTCGACGTAGTTTTAAGTTCTGTTAATTAGATCTTTGAGGATGGCAACCCCCTCAAAGCCCTCAGGACAAGGGTTGTAAGTTATGCTCTGGGGGCATATAACGTTTTTGTAGAACGCGTTTTCGTAGAAACTTCAAAAACGGCTCCTTCGATTGAAAATTGAAATGGCTAGTGCCCTTTTTAATAGTCGAAAGTAATTGGAAGGCAACTAAAACCTCTTCAACGCCCACCATTTCCCCAAACACATCCAATCAAAATTTGAGATAGCCGTCCACGCAGTTAAAGTTCAGAAAATTATACCTTTGAGCAGGACACTCCCCTCCACAGTCTTCAGGGCAAGGGTTATAAGTTATGCCCTGGGGGCATACTAGTTTTTATTGAAATCTTTGTCGTAGAAACTGAAAAACGGCTCATTCGATTGGTAATGCAAAGGTTTAGTGCCTTTTTTAATAGTAGAACGTGATTTGAGGGCAACTAGCCCCCCCCTCATCCCCACCTTTTCCCCAAACACATCCAATCAAAATTTTTAGATAGCCATTTTGTTCAGTGTTGTGGATTTCCAGATAGAAATTTGTTTTTGAGGAGGACACTCCCCCACAGCCTTCAGGGCAAGGGTTGTGAGTTATGCCTGGGGGGATATAAGGTTATTATAAAACACGTCGTTGTAGAAACTTCAAAAGGGCGCATTCGATTTGAAATTGAAATGGTTAGTGCCCTTTTTAATAGTCGAAAGTGATTGGAAGGCAACTAACACCACTTCCACGCCCACCATTCCCCCTAAACATATCCAATCAAAATTTTTAGATTGCCATTTTGTTCCACGCACTTGAAAGTTCAGGAAATTATACCTTTGAGCAGGACACTTCCCCCACAGTCTTCAGGGCAAGGTTTATAAGTTTCACCCAGGGAGCATCTAAGGTTTTTATTGAAATCTTTATCATAGAAACTTGAAAAAGGGCTCATTCGATTGGAAATTCAAATAGCTAGTGCCCTTTTGCATAGTCAAAGGTGATTTGAGGACAACTAACCCCCCTCTCACGCCCACCTTTTCCCCAAACACATCCAATCAAAATTTTTAGATAGCCATTTTATTCAACGCACTTGAAAGGTTTGGAAATTAGGTTTTTAAGGATGACAACCCATCCCCCCAACCCTCAGGGCAAGGGTTTTAAGTTATGCCCTGGGAGCATGTAAGGTTTTTATAGAAAGCGATGTTGTAAAAACATAAAAAAGGGCTCATTGAATCGAAAATTGAAAAGGCTAGTGCTCTTTTAATAGTCGAAAGTGAATGAAGGGCAACTAACCCCCCTCTCACGCCCACCATTTCTCCAAACACATCCAATTAAAATTTTGAGATATCCATTTTGTTCAACGTAGTCGAAAGTTCTGGAAATTAGGTCTTTTAGGATGATGACCCCATCAAAGCTCTCAGTGCAAGGGTTGTAAGTTATGCCCTGGGGGCATATACGGTTTATATAGAAAGTTGTTGTAGAAATCTCAAAAGGGGCTCATTTGATTGGAAATTCAAATTGCCCTTTTTAATAGTCGAAAGTGAGTGGGGAGTAATTAACCCCCCTTTCATGCCCACTATTTCCCCAAACAAATTCAATCCAAGTTTAGATTTAGGAATTTTGTTCAACGCAGTTGAAAGTTCTGGAAATTATGTATTTAAGGATGACAAACCCCCCATAGTCCCCAGGGCAAAGGTTTTAAGTTTTTCCCTGGGGGCACAAAAGGTTTTTAATGATAGTGTTGTCGTAAAAACTTCAAAAGGGGCTCATTCAATTGGAAATTGAGAAGGCTAGTGCTCTTTTCAATAGTTGAAAGCGATTGGAGGGTAACTAACCCCCCTTTCATGCCCATCCTTCCCCCAAACACATTCAATCAAAACTTGCACTTAACTGAACAAATTCAAATGAATGTGCATTGTCAGTTTATTATACATATACTGATATTTAGTAATCACAATGTTAATATTATTTGATTTATTAAAGTTGTAAAAGTAAAAATATTTATTTTTTTCCAGTAAAGTGCAGATTATGTTCTGGCCCTGGGAAGGCATAGGGGTTTTGTGCCCAACCTATGTTAATTTTTGCTCGTTTTGAGTTTGTCTTGGTTATTTATTGCAATTTCTGTTCTTTTTGGGTTTCATTTATTTATCGATGCTGATTTGTGGTAGTTTCACGCTAAGTAGATTAGTTGATTTTATTTTTGCTCATTTTTTGTTTAATGGAGTTCTTTACTTTTTTTTGAAAAACTTATTTTGTGGAATTTTTTTTTTAACTAATTAGAATAAATAGCTTTTATGATAGTACTAAAAAATCTTTGGCTTAAAGAGTGAGGTATTGACTAGGAGGCAAACCCAATCATATACTTAATAATTTATGTTCGTTTTAAGTTTTGATGTTGCTCCTTACTTTCAGTTGAAAAACTTGTTTATTTTTATTTAATTTCTGATCGTTTTTTTAAATAATGCTGGAAAATCCGGCGCCCCCGTCAGAGCAATGTTCCTTCCCCCATGAAAACTACCTCCATGGAAAGATCCTCCTACATAACCCCCGATCCCCCCACTACCAGAAAAAAATCCCCCTTGAAAACGTCTGTGCAATTCCCAATAGCCAATACTATATGTAAACATTGGGTAAAGTTCGTAACTTTCAGACCTCCCTCTAGGGACTTTGGGGGATTAAGTCATCCTAAAAGACATATTTGTTATATTTTTGACCATGTTGAACAAAATGGATATCTCAAAATTTTGATTGGGTGACTTTGGGAAAAAAGAGCGTGGGAGGGGACCTAGTTGCCCTCCATTTTTTTGGTCACTTAATAAGGGCACTAGAACTTGTAATTTCCGTCCAATATTCAAGGACCACTGGGTCGATACGATAACCCCTGGGAAAAAAAAACAACAAAAAACAAATAAACACGCATCCGTGATCTTTCTTCTGGCATAAAATACAAAATTCCACATTTTTGCAGATAGGAGCTTGAAACCTCTACAGTAGAGTTCTCTGGTACGCTGAATCTTATGGTGTGATTTTCATTTAGGTTCTATAGCTTTTAGGGGGTCTTTTCTCCTTTTTTGGAAAATCAGCCAAATTTTCTCAGGCGCGTAACTTTTGATGGGTAGGACTAAACTTGATGAAACTTATATATTTGAAATTAGTATTAAAATCTAATTGTTTTGATGCATCTATTGATATATTCTATTGATTCTATTGATATCTATTGATATAATCTATTGATTCTATTGATATCTATTAATATAATCCCGTTTTTTAGAGTTTCGGTTACTATTGAGCCAGAACGCTCCTTACTTACAGTTCGTTACCACGAACTGTCTGAGAATATGAAATCGATAAGGATTTGTTTTTACTACTCTTCATTCCAATATTTTGTTTTCTATTTAATTACTTCATCTTTTTTACTGAGATAACATATTTTTGCAGTTGTGATTGGATCAACTTCTGGCACTGGTGCTCATGGATTTCTTGCATAAATGCTAGATACCAGGGTTGCCACCTAGTGAAATAAAATCGCTGGATTCTTGAAGAAAATCACTAAATCAGCACGTAAATTACTAGATTATTGACTAAAAATCACTTGAAATAATTAGAATTATAATACTCTATCATTGTAACTAATAAGTGTTTTATTTCTTTACCATGTTCTATTCAAGGCGCACCTACAGGAAAGGGGTAAGGTTACCCCCCTAGATGTGGAAAAATACCTTGAGATTGACGTTTTTTTCTCAAGTGAAAGTTACCCTTGAAATTTCGAAAAAATGCCTTTTTGCATCTTTATGCAGAGAATAGAACAAAATCCTTGCTTCCTCCCTGCATTTTTCCAAACTGATACCCTTTGCTTATACCCCAATCAATGAAAATTGGTTACCGGTGATCTAATCAAAATATTTGCTTTTTCTTTTTGATTTTTTTCCTTGTCGATTCAAAACCGCAGTTTTTTTCCAAAAAATATAGAAACTATTTTCTTTTTACTCTAGTTGAGCTAGTATAATAGTAGTATCGCCATGAGTACTCCGACCGCAGCCCACCCCATCCGATCTCGATCTGGACACTTTTTTTTAGAAGTTATAGGTATTAAGCTATTCCCTGGGAGTCCTTTGACCTCACGGCATCCCGAGGGAAATTATTATATGTTTGATGGTTATGTTTGATGTTTATTTTTGTTAGTTTTGTTGGTTATGTATTTTGGATGTGATTGTTGTTTGTTCGTTATGTTTTGTTGGATGTGATTGTTGGTTGTTGTTTGTTGGTTATGTTTGTTGGTTATGTTTGTTGGTTATGTTTGTTGGTTACGTTTGTTGGGTTATGTTTGTTGGTTATGTTTGTTGTTTGTTGGTTATCTTTTATTGGTTATGTTTGTTATGTTTGTTGGTTGTTGGATGTGATTGTTGGTTATGTTTGTTGATTATGTTTGCTGGTTATGTTTGCTGCTTATGATTGTTGGTTATGTTGTTTGATGGTTATGTTTGTTGATGGTTATGTTTGTTGGTTATGATTTTTGTTGGTTATGTTTGTTGGTTATGTTTGTTGGTTGATGGTTATGTTGGCTATGTGGGTTATGTTTGTTGCTTGCTGGTTATATTTGTTGGTTATGTTGGTTATGTCTGTTGATGGTTGTTGCTTTGGATATATTTGAAAATAAATGCTGTTACTAGCCAATGCCACCCCTTTTTTCTAGGCAAGATTCCTGGGTGTTTTTCCTCCTATACATGTCGAAACATGCCTCCCAGCTAGCAAGACTCCCCCATGTTGCTTTTCTATTAAAAGTCTTAGAGAGCGTTCCAGGTGTCCCCATGGAAGATCCCTCCTCTACCAAAAATCCTTCTACTTTGCTTTGTTTATACTCGTTTTAAAGCATACAATACCCTCGTTTCACCGCGTAAAAGCCCTACCCCCTTCATTCATTTGAAAACAATTAATCCTTTCAAAAAGATTTATTCTTTTAGTCAAAAAGTGCTTTTCTGCAATATCACCCCTTCACTCGTTTAAAACCTTGGCATAGCATTCATCAAGTGTGTAAAATCTTTCGGGCCCGATTTGTATAAATTAACCAAAACATAGGCGAATAAGGCTGCTATTCCTTCAATCATCTCAAAAGGGTGCATTGTAAATATTGACACTCGGAAAGGGTTGGAGTCAATTATACCATGCGGGGGACGATGCTATAATCTTAGGTTTTTTGAAAAAGGTTTTATTTTCTCCAAATTATCACATAATGGGGGTGAAGCATTTTTATATGATATTTTAGGCTTGGAATTTGTGTATAAGGAGGGGGGCACATGGTGCATCATAAAAACATTTATTTCCATCATAAGTATACACAAAAATCTAGTTTTTTATAGCTATTTAAATGATCTAAATTGTGATCTGATCTAAACTGTGATCTAATTGTGAAATTATTCGCCTGGGTTTGATACACCTCTTGGCCCTAGAGGAATATTGCTACTTTTTTAAGCTTTAAACAGCTCTGTTTTGCTTCTAAATGCTTTCCATCTCTAATCATGTATTTAAATGTTTTTTTCTAAATGGTAAAAATAAGAACATTTATTTCTATTCTATGCCCACTGACTGTCGGGTTTATTTCGCAGAAGTTGTATAATATAATGTTTGATTGCTAAGCCTAGCTTATTCCACGTAAATTTTACTTTTTGCTTTCTTGAAAAGGGTTTACCTATTTAAAAGCTTAAGAGGGTTTCTGGACAATGTTTAAATATTAATAGCATGAAAAAGGATTCTGTTTTCTATGACTATTGTAGGAGGTATCTAGAAGGGGGCACTAATTTTTAGCATATTGTGCTTTCTTCTGTTGAAGAGAGCACCAATTTATATTAAATTTTCTTTTTATAATTCCCCAGCCCTTTCACTCCCAAGCAAAGGAGCAAGGACCAATGCAATGACCACTGTGAGGGTATTTGTTATGCCGACCCTTCTAAGCCCAATGCGGATAAAGCTGCCGGCCCTTCCAGACCAATATTGCCTACGTCAGCTCCTGCCCATCGAGCTGCTGTGCACCATACGCCGGCTCCCGATCATCGAGCTGCAGCACCATCTTTGCAAGACCGTGACATCGCTGGCCTGGCTGTCAGGAGCTTAAAAAGAGAGTGGGTGGCTGCTCATATGAAGGTGAGCCCCACTGTCTCATTTACGCAAGTCCGTGACGTCCCAGGGTCATCTACGCAGCGCTGTGATGTAGCCTCCACTCAAGTCACACCCCCATGTGGGCCGTTCGTCCAAGGCCATGGCGATACCCTGTCGGCACAATTTGAAGATGTGAGTATATTTATTGATGTAATAAAAAACTTACCGCTTATTTTTTAGCTAGTTTATATTCTTGTTCTACTCCTTCCTTCAACATCAGTTCTTAGCCTACTAAAGGCATTTTTTCACCTCTTTCAGACCTTGAATGGACTTTTCTATTCTTTTAAGTGTTCCCTCCCCCTAGTTTAATAGACTCAGACTCCCTCAGAAATAACTAAAAATAATATCATTTTTTCATCATTTTTTCAGGCTTTGAAGGAAACTTTTAGGCTAATAAGTGCTTACTCGTTAGTTTTATCAATATTTATGGCTTTTTTATTTTAGTTAGTTTTATCTCTATAATATTAAAGTTTCAAGTTATATGCCCCCCCCCCTCCACTCTCAGTTTTAAAAGGACTCTAAATAGGTCTGTTTTTCAACTTTTTTAGGTTAATAAAGCTATTTTTCACTTGTCAGAGACAATAAGAGGTTTTTTCTGTCTGTTTCGCGGACAGAATGAATATTGAATTTTTAAGTTACAGGTTCCCCTCTGCTTAATTTTAGAGACCATTATCGCAGCAAGTGATATCTAGAAAAATAATGCATTCTTTTCAAGCTAAGTTCTTAGCCTACTAATGTCATTTTCCAACCTTTTCAGGCTATGGAGAGACTTTTTTATCTTTAGTTTAGCCTTTTTGTTAGAATATTGAAGGTCCAAATTATATACCCCCCTCTCCCCTTGATTTTAAAAGACTCAATCGCCTCAGAAATAATGACATTTATTCAACTTTTTAACCCTTGCCAGGTTTTTACTTTTTTATACATTCTTTTAAGTGTGTACTCTTGCCTTTCCAGGTTAATTGCTTTTCGACTTTTCAAACTTTAAAGTGTATACTCGGTAGTTTTAGGGGGTATGACCCCCCCCCTGTAAGTTCCATTTATATTTAAAATCTATGTAATTTCTAGGCCGAGATTGAACGGCTCATGGCGCAATTCATTTGGGGAGGACGCACACCCCCAGAGGAAGCCTCTGACGAATAATGGCCTGGGCTGGGATTTTCTTAGCAGATGTCCAGATACAAATCCCCCTCGGTTAGTTAAAGCTCAATAGTTAGAGGAGGGGGGCGGTCTGGGGGGAGGAGAAGGGCCGTTTTCTCTGTTGCCAGCTCAACACTTTCTTTTTTTTATCCCAGTGTTCTTATATTTATTTTATTGATACATATTTATAAGTTTTTTTGTGGTTGCGCAAAGCGGTAATTTTCAAGTCTTTTTAAACGTTTATTTATTTGCTGTTACTTCGCCGCGGGAACCTTCCGGGGCACTACGGGTTCTAGCCTAGTCGTTGCTTTCTCTGGCTGCTGCGGATGCCAACCGCTTTGGGGACCCCTCGCAATGTCTATTTAAATGTTCAAGTGCTTATTTTTTGTCCTTTTCCACTGCCATTCTACATATATTCATGAATTTGTGAATTAAAGAAACCATGTATTCTATTTCCTTTGAATATTTATTCAACAAATTGAGGTTAGGTTAGGTTAGTTGCATTTTGACATTGGAGGAGTATGTATCAATTTTAAATACCATTCAGATCTTTTCTTTGCGGACCGTCCATGTCCGGCAAAAACAACACTTTTAACGAAAATAATTCCAAATCATGATAAAATGTTTTTTTAGAATCCAAAAAATATATATTATTGCTATAGTGTTTGGCAAGAATCATATGACAAAATAAAGAAGACTGATCCAAGCATAAAATTCATGCAAGGACTTCACGTGTTTACTAGTGATGCACCAAACTCGTAGTTGATTATTGACGATTTAGCTGAACCTATTGAAGAATGGTCGCAGGAAATGTTACAATTATTCATGGTCCGGTCCCATCACGAAAAAATATCTGTAACTGTTGTGCTCCATAATCTTTTTCCTCAGAGTAAATGTATGAGAACACTTGCTTTGAATTGTGACTACCATATCAATTGCTGTTCACGATTCAAGTTCTCTTATAACTCTAAACAACCAAATCTACCCTGGAGAACCAAAATGTCTACTTTAGGCGTACAATCAAGCAACTAATGAACCTTATGGTTACGTTTTATTAGACCTGAATAAAAACACGCTCGAAAAGTTGCGTGTAGTCACTGATGTTTTCGATAATGAAATTACTGTATATCTACCAGTGAAAAGTAAAAAAGGTCATTAGTCATTATCATGACGTTGAAGAAGCTACATGGACATCGACATTTATTTTCCGTGCAAGCATATTCAAAACTGCAGCTTAAAAAGCAATGCTCAAACATGGCATTGACAACAATTTATAAATCTATTATCGGAACTTAGTTTAAATTTAACGGAAGGTAATGTTCAACTTGCAGATGGTGGTAGACAACAGACAAAGCAACATCGATCACTTGTACGTGCTCTAGCTTCCAAAAGAAAGTCAATTGTAAAAGAAAATATCTTCTTCAAGCGGGTGGTAATTTATTTTCATTGTTACTACTGATAATCGCCGGAATTATGAACACTATTTTCTAGAAAAGGCTAAAACCTATAATACTGAAAAAAGAAGATCTATTAAAAAGTGTTGTAGACTTGTTGACTCCACCATATCGTGAACAAGAACTCTTGACGTATCTCCCTGAAAATGAACAAACTGATGAGAAAAAGAATGAAGTTATAATTCAGGGCAAGAGTTACAATTTAGTTGATTTGTTATCGGATCTGATTGCAAATCGTAAAAGAGTCAATTCCATTGATAGTCATTTATATAATTTTTTAAGTCGTCAAATTTTCCCAAAAGTCCTATTAGCAGTAAGAAAATTCTAAAAAATTTAATAGAATATAGTCAATCAACCAAAACATTAAAGGTAAAAGATGATGATTTTAAATATCTCCTTTAAAATACTAGTACACCTAGGAGAAACAATGATTCGATGACACTAGTAGCTAGACAAAAGCGAAGACGTATTGACTCGCCCATTTGTGTGCAATAGGGTAGCGGACGGTTCACACCACGTTTAATGTCAAAATAAATCAAATTCAGAAAGGTGTTTATGAAAATATTGGAGAGCCAGGAAGTTTAAGTTCTCCCACAACACTTACTAAGGCTACCGGAATTAAAAAGAAGCTAGCAAAAGAGTTTTTACAAGAGGAAGCCAGTTACACTCTTCATAGAAATCATAGGGGTTATGGTAATCATTATCGAAAAACTAAAGCCCTTTATCCTCTTCATATATTAAAAGCAGATCTTTTGACTCTATACGCGATTCAAATACGTCATTATAAACTCTACAAGTATATTTTACTTGCATAAGTGTTGTTAGTCGCCATGCATACGCAGTTCCATTGCAATCAAAGAGAGGCAATGAACTTGCTAAAGACCTTGAATCCACCTTTGAACAAGACTCATATAAAAAAATCAAACAGATCGTGGAAGTGAATTTGTTAATCCACATGTAAAAAGGGTTTTATTTAAATATATTACAGTACTCTATCATAGTCACAGTCCTATGAAGGCGACATTGGCTGAACGTTTAATACGAACAATTCGACTTTTAATTTCAAGATATTGTACATTGAAAAATTCAGCTTCGTTTATTCAATATCTAGATAAAATAATGCTGATTTATAATCAACGTTCTCATCGACCCTTGTTCAATTCTAGCCCTTTTAAAGTTCATCATAGTGACAATACACATTTTCTTAAGCAATATTCTAACGAAAAGCCGGGGAAGAAAATTTTAATGTTGCTGATACTGTTCAAATCAATCGTACAAGAAATATTTTTGAAAAGGGAATTTATTTGTGGAGCACTGAACTTTTGAAAGTGTAAAAAGTCTTGAACACTAAACCTATAAGGTATCGGCTTCGTGATATGAAAGATGAAGAGATTCTTGGCGGTTTTTATGACTATGAATTGCAAAAAGTTGGAAAAAGTGAAATCTATCAAATTAAAAAGGTATTAAAGAATCGTACTCGCAAGGGTAAGCGACAGTTGCTTGTTCGCTGGCTAGGATTCAACTCTGATTTTGATTCGTGGATACCCGTTGAAGACGTTCATTATGTCTGAAGGTTTTTATGTGACATTCATGTCCAATTTTCGGATCTTCTTTATGACGATTTGAATAAAACAAGTGATTTTTGGACAAAACTCTCACCTACCATTAGATTTGAGGGAAGGTATGAAGTTGCTCTTGTAGATTGTATTCTTAAAAATACATATGATGTCCTAAGCAAGGATCGTACATATGATATAAAAATTAAACCACTCGATTGGCAAATCGTTAACGATCAATATGTAATTAAAAATATGAATTCATTTGAATATCTCTTTGTTACAGTATCATATAAGGAGCTTGGGACTATGAACGAATTGTGTCTTGCTATCAACAAAAAAATTTCATATCGTAAAAATGATGCCTTTCAATTCAATTATTCTAAGGAAGAGGGTAAAACCTACATTGGTTTTCCCATTGAAAATGAAAAGGTTATTCTCAATGATAATCTAAGAGAAGTTCTTGGTTTTCAACATAATGTAATCAATGGCAAAAGAGCAGGAAGTGATAGTGGTATGAATCTTGTCATTTTCGCAGAGTATCCACCCGCCTTCTCCTTGGACAGTTGTATATTTCTTTACGCATCCTTTGTCGAGAGATCAAGAGTTGGTAATACCAATGTCCCCCTCCAATATGTTCTTGAACGAAAAACATCTAATGACAACATTCATCACTACAGTATAAGGCATCTTCAGTGCGTTATAGTCAACACTTCGTATGAGGAGCTCTTACAGACCCTTGAAAGACCCCATAACCTTCAGTCTCAAGTCAGCCCGGAAGCGTAAAGCATCAAAGAAGATAAAAAGATCCAAAAAGGATTTCTTTTCCTAGAAAAGATGGCATATCTACCACATAAAGATTCTCACCCTTCAGTCACCTCATCTCTAAATATTTTCAGTGCGGAAAATGTAGATGTCAGTGTAAAACATGGGTACTATGAACAATTTCATCCGCAACAACCGCTCTATGAAAATGTCCATTTTCAAATTTATTCCAATGAAGATTACTTCATAGATTTGAATTCGACATTTATAGATTTAAATGTCATTGTTAAAAAATCTAACAATGAAAAACCAAGTGCATCCGAGGGGTTATCCTACGAAAGTTGTTTACCACACAATTTATTTCGACAAATAAGTGTCTACATAAATGGAACATTGGTGAGCACGAGCAGTAATCTTTCAAATTATGCAAGTTATATACAATTCATGTTGATGACTCCAATGTCTTATAAACAGTTGAGGGGACAAGCATTGGGCTATGAATATAAAACAGATACTGACGTCACTAATATTCTTAGAGATGCGACAACTAAAGATTTACATTTAGTTGGGAAACTAAATCATGAGATATTTAATATACCTCAATGGCTGCCTCCTATTGTAAAGATTGATATAAAGCTACAACTCGCACTATCCAATTATATTATGCGAAAAATACTGGGTGCTGCACCCGATGTAAAAGTTTCTCTCACGTCAGGAATACTCCTTGTACAAAAACAACAAGTTATGAGTTCTGTTGCTTTAGCAATTGAAAAATTAAGAGTTGCTGGAAATAATATCAAATTGCTCATGCCTTAGACAAGCACAAATCAACGACATATTGCTACAGGTACGCGTACCTACACCGATTCTTCATTTATCAATGGTGAAATTCCTTCAAAATTGGCATTGGATTTTGTAAAAAGTGCTAGCGCTATTGGATTATGGACAGATTCTCCGCATTAAATAGGACTGTTTAGACTTTCATCGCTTCTATTTAAACTAAATGGACTCCCGCTCTACAACTTATCCTTTGATAAATCTTACAGGACCCTATATGAATTAACTGTGAAATCCCTAGATCGAGATACACAATTATATGAAAATGGTATAAGTGAAGAAATGTTTGCGAAAACTGATGGAATTATTGTATTGGATTTGTCCGGTACTCAAGATATGACTATTGTCCGAACGAGTACTGTATGTTTAGAGTGTACCTTTGCCAAACCATTGGAGGAAAGTATTGCATTAATCTCGCTAAATTGATTTGAAACCTATCCGGAAATTACCCCTGACGGCACTGTTTTATTAGACTTCGCGCCATGAACACGAATCAAATAATCAGCGTTTTCAATATGGACCCATACATGTCAAAATATAAATCCTATTGCATACCTTCAGATTTCTCAGAGCATATTCAACATGTTGACAATATCATTATTATTGTTAATAGCAGTCCATTAACGGTAAAGACGAGATATTGGTTATGTATCTTTGAAACGAGAAGCAATATAGAATTTTTTGATCCTCTTGGCCTACCGTATACATTCTACACACCTCATATTAAAAATTTTATTGAGCAGAGCGAAAAATTTATTGTTCAAAATTGGAAGCAGGTACTAGATCTATCAACCAAAAGCTCTGGTTTTCACGCTTATTTTATTTTATTTTTCGAAGTCGTGGACATACTTACAGTGAATTTTTCAACATTTATTGTGACAATCCCTGATTGAACGACTTTCTAGTTAAAAATACTCTTTTCTACCTCTATCATATAAATTTTGGTGCCCTAAAAGTGAAATGCTCTAAAAAAGTATATAAATTTGTTTATTAATAAAATTTGTATATGTACAAAACACAGTGTCCTTTCTAGATTTCTTCTTCTACGTATAGGCAATCGTCAGAAACGATAAGGGGTAACAGTTCATCGGGATTCAACTTGTATTCATCTTTACGTGCAAAGTCAGGTTCACATTTTGTGCAATATAGTGTAACTTCATTTTTATTAAATCTCTTTATAAAGTCAATATCACTACTCTGATTCATATTATAAAATTCGCATGTTTCAATTTGCTTATTTGAAGCAATGTCACATACAAAATTTCATATGAAGAATCAATTTCTGTAACAGCCAATTCAAATTCTGTAGGTTTATAATAAAAGTAGCCAGTATCTTCACAGAGATGTCGTAAAAACCAGACTGTTGTATTATTCTAGCAATTGAAGCGTAGACCAGGTTCATCCTCCCAAAACGATTTAAAACCACGACGATACCAGTCTCCTGAGAATAAACGGAAATCCCGTTTAGGGTTTTTCGCGATCATGTCAGAGTAAGGATTTTCTCCTTGATCACATTTATCATAGTTACACTTGGAGTATATTAAATCTCTATTATGAGAGTCACAAATATCTTCAAGACAGGAATTACAGTCTTAAATATGCCCAGCATGTCCTCTATGCAATTTACATGGATTGCATAATTTATATTTTATTATTATAGTCATCAGCAAAAGTACAATTCTCAAAGGATGAGCAGTTGTCCAATGTATACAAGCATAATGGACATATGTAATACATTTTTCGATGTTGACTGTCTCACTTCAAAAAATAAACTGGCTCGAGATCGATAAAAATGTCTCCTAGGAGGAGTGGGTTCACAAAATGGTCGTCTAAGTAGTAGTCAAGAGCAGGGCCACAATATCATTTTTTTTGTCTCAATTGATATATCTATAAATTGAGTAAAAGCTAGGCAACCAAGACGACAAAGTTTCATACAATAGTCCAAACATGGGGAATCAGTTCCCATTATATCGTTAAGCATTTCTCGATAAAACATTTTTCTTGAAGAGATAATTCCAGAAAGTCATCACCTAAATTAACCATTTTTCCAATTTTACTAGATTACGTAAGATTTTCTGATTCTTAAATCTATCCATTTTAACACTCTTACTACCAAATACAGACTAACGGTTTTCTATAAATTGTTCTCTGTAATATATTTGGCCAGCGCAATTAATCCATCTTATACTCTCTGTATATGCACTATATTCACCTTAGCCGCAAATTATAATTTTTCTTCCAACTTCAATTTGCTTAATGTTATAACATATCCATTATATATCTTGTACCATTCTAGGGTTAGTCGGGAACCTCTTGTAATTTCCACCGCCACCTTAGGCACTCTAGGTCCTGTTTCATCAACACTTTCAATATTCAATAATTTATATGCATCCATTTTTGATGTTGACTGTCTACACTTCCAGGAAGAAACTGCCTCTCTATCAATAAAAATGGCTACTACCACCTGGAAAAGCGTCTAGACATGTAGAGGGGAATTTTGCCTAGAAACAGGGCTCTCCCGGGAATCTTGCCAGGGCGGGAATCTTGCCAGGGCGGGAATCTTGCCAGGGGCGAGAATCTTGCCAGCCGATAACAGGTGCGAGGGGCTAGGAGTTGCACGCCTATTGGGCCGCTTGAAATCCAATGCTAATTCGTATTGGGCCGCTTGAAAGCAGATTGGCCTCACTACTTCCTAAGCGATATGCAAAATCCGTCTAAGTCACATTTTCCAAATTTTACAGGAGAGCGATTTTTCTGGTTGAAAGTGTCTCCTGAATCCGGTTTTGAACGAAAACTGCCGGGGAAAAATGATATGTGCAAAAAAACATCTAAGAATTGAAATTTTCCACGAAATTTTGCTAAAATCAGTATATTTCGAGATAATGGACTTAGCCGGTTTTTGCAAAATGAATTTTCTCAAAATCTTTCAAAAAAAATTGCAAATTCATGATAAGTCAACTTCGTTTATGTAAAAAATGGTAAAAAAAACATCATGAAACATCAGAATATCTGCTCATTCGTACTGATTTTCCATTTTCGAGGTATTCCATCACTGTATTGTCATAAAGCAAACTTTTGTAGAAGGCATGATAGTCCTCAGGCACCAACGGCAGAAGTGACATCAAGTTGTCGTATTTCGCTTTGGAAATCGTCTTCCCATTGGGAAACTTTGTCTTCATACCTTCAACTGAGATTTTCTGGGATCCTCTCTTTCTAAAATAAAAAAAATCCGAAAAATAAGTTTTTCAAAGAAAAGTAAAGGCCATTTTAAACTTAAGCTCAGCAGATACCAATACCTTTTAAAATTCAAACTCAAAACGGCCAGAAATCACTATTAAAGAATAAATGAAACCCAAAACGAACAGAAATTAAATAAACAATCATAGCAAAAAACATACAACAAGTAATAATATAAATGAATAAATAGATCTTAAAGCGAGTAATGCTTAGATTGAATATGAAAATCAAGCTTAAATCGAAAAAAATAGTTGTCTATTAAAGTATAAATGAAACTTAAAACGAACAGAAATTAAATAAACAATCAATGCGAACAGACATACAATATACATTAATGTAAATGAATAAATAAATCTTAAAACAAGTGAAACTTAAATTGAATATGCAAATCAAGTTTGAATCGAATAAAAATAACTACAAACAAGAGTTTGGGTATCGCCTCACTGCATTTACCTACTGCGAAAAAGACCCAATAAAACATTAAAGCCTTATGGTCTTTTTGACCTTTTGTTTTCTATTGTCTAAAACTTAGTAACAGAAAAAATTAATTAAAGAAACTAAAATAACTTTACAAAAGAGATAACAATTAACAAGCACTATATTAGAATATCCTCCCATTTGCGCTACAAATGGGAGGATATTAGGGGGTCGGGTTTAATCCTAAAGGGTGGGCGGACGGGGCTGGCTGTGTACAACCTTCCCATTGGTGGCACTGTTTTCACCAATCTTAGTGCACAACTAAAAAACAATAAAACATCGAAACCTTATTGCCTTTATAACATTTAGTTTTCTTTTGTCTAAAACTTAGTAACATAAGAAAATTAATTTAAAAAACTAAATTTATTTATTAATTTACATTAATATCTATTGTTTGTTTGTTTGCATTGATTGTTTATTTAATGATTGTCTTATTGGTTATTTGCCCCAAGGGCATAAATTACAACGCCTACCCCCGGGCGCTGGTGGGCTGTGTCGACACCGGAGTTTTTTTATTATCAGAACTTTGAACATATTTTAACAAAATTTCTATCTCAAAATTTTTATCTGATGCGTTTAGGACGTGGAGGAGTGGGGGGGGGCTACTTGCCCTCCAATCTCTTTTGACTCTTAAAAACTGAACAAGAACTTTCAATTTCCAATCAAATGAACCCTCTCTAAAGTTTATACGAGCATCCCTTACATAAGAAATAATATGAAGGATTCGAAGAATCTTTAAATTACAGCCCTTGCCCTGAGGGCTGTGAGGGGTTGTCATCCTTAAAGATCCAATTTTCAGAACTTAAAACTATTTTTAATAAAATGGCTGTCTCAAAATTTTGATTGGATGTGTTTTTGGAAAGGTGGGCGTGAGAGGGGGGGTAGTTACCCTCAAATCACTTTCGAATATTAAAATGGGCACTAGCCCTTTTAATTTCCAATCGAATTAGCCTTTTTTGAAGTTTCTACGACAACGCCTTCTATAAAAACCTTATTTGTCCCCAGGGTATAACTTAAAACCCTTGCCCTGAGGGTTGTGGGGGAGTGTCCTTTTCAAAAACATATTTTATATCTGAAAATCAACTACGCTGAACAAAATTGCTCTCCCAAAATTGTGATTGGATGTGTTTTGAGGAATGATGCGCGTGAGGAGGGGGGGCTAGTTGCCCTCCAATAACATTCGAATATTAAAAAGGGCACTAGCCCTTTGAATTTCCAATCGAATTAGCCTTTTTTGAAGTTTCTACGACAACGCCTTCTATAAGAACCTTATATGCCCACAGGGCATAACTTAAAACCCTTGCCCTTAAGGGTTGTGGGGGAGTGTCCTCCTCAAAAACATATTTTCTATTTGGAAATCAACTACGCTGAACAAAATGGCTATCTCAAAATTTTTATTGGATGTGCTTGGGGAAATGATGGGCGTGGGGGGGGGCTAGTTGTCCTCCAGTCACTTTTGACTATTAAAAAGGGCACTGGCCCTTTGAATTTCTAATCGAATGAGCCTTTTTTGAAGTTTCTAAGACACCGCCTTCTATAAAAACCTTATATGCCCACAGGGCATAACTTAAAACCCTTGCCCTGAGGGTTGTGGGGGATTGTCCTCCTCAAAAACATATTTTCCATCTGGAAATCAACTCCGCTGAACAAAAATGAATATCTCATAATTTTGATTGGATGTGTTTGGGGGAATGATGGGCGTGGGGGGGGCTAGTTGCCCTCCAATCAATTTCGACTATTAAAAAGGGCACTATCCCTTTGAATTTCCAATCGAATGAGCATTTTTTGAAGTTTCTACAACAACGCCTTCTATAAAAACCTTATATGCCCCCAGGGCATAACTTAAAACCCTTGCCCTGAGGGTTGTGGGGGAGTATCCTCCTCAAAAACATATTTTGTATCTACAAATCGACTTCGCTGAACAAAATGGCTATCTGAAATTTTAATTGGATGTGTTTGGGGATATGATGGGCGTAGGGGGGGGGGCTAGTTGCCCTCCAATCACTTTCGACTATTAAAAAGGGCACTAGCCCTTTGAATTTCCAATCAAATGAGTCTGTTTTGAAGTTTTTACGACAACGCCTTCTATAAAAACCTTATATGCCCCCAGGGCATAACTTAAAACTCTTGCCCTGAGGGTTGTGGGGGAGTGTCCTCCTCAAAAATATATTATCTATTTGGAAATCAACTACGCTGAACAAAACGGCTATCTCAAAATTTTGATTGGATATGTTTGGGGGGATGATGGGCGTGGGGGGGGGACTAGTTGCCCTCCAATCATGTTCGACTGAGGGCGTAGGAAGACACTGCTGAAGATCAAAACCCGCAACATAGTGGAATGGTCGTTCTTTACAACCTATTTGTCTTTCTGTTTAGACTCGTACGTTGATCTATAGGCTGTCTCACGGGCCTCAAGCTGAGCTTGCAAGACTCTTTTGGAATCTTCAGGATTAGCACAATTAATCTGTTGCTTAACCTTCTCACACGTTCCACAGGAGTCCCTGACTGGAGGTTTAAATCCAATATTGTATTCTTGATAGAAAACTTTCTTGTACATTGCAACCGATTTTGCTGGCAACCCCTTTTCTGCAGCAAAAGCTTTGTAAAGATCGTAAATCTTCTGAAGGCTTAGATTAGAATAAAAGGTATTTCCTGGAAGTTTGTGACCTTCTATAGTGGGATTCATAAGTAGGAAATGATTCAATGCGCTGCTTTATATGCTCATCCGGGACTGATCTGTTGAAAGCTTGGCGTCTCTCAGGAGTGCTAATAATAGAGAACTTCCTATGTTTTCCTTGGACCATTTTGAGCTCTGCTTTGGTTAGAGCAAAGACAGACATAAAACAGGACTTGCATATTTTAACTTTTTTCGATTCAACAGTCACATAACAGTACCAGGCATAGCGTTCCTTGTTACTGTCATCTTTTCTTTTCCTGGTTCGTTTCGGTCGAGTTCTGTTCATGCAGTTGAAAAGAAATTGCTACTGCTGTTTCTTTTCACATATAGCCCAGTACGATTCAAACAGACTGGCTTTCGTCTCACTACCAAGTTTTCACAACAGCTCAGCCTGCAACTTCTAAAAGCTTCATTCTGTTTTCTAGCAGGGTGAACAATATTTTTGGCACTCACATATTCTTCGCCTTTGTATTTTCTTTCAGCCCGTTCTCTCCGTCTCATGTACTTCGCACTTCAGCCACGCTTTCGTCCGGAATGTGCTTCTTCCGCAATATCTTCACTGTCTTGGTCAGGCAAAGAATCTGTCACCGGGTCTTCAAAAACAATCCCTGACCCACCGGATGGCACTTTCTGTTCTTGTTGGCTTGTATTATTATTAATTTCACTAGGACTCTCTTCTGTTTGTAAAACACTAACTGACTGGGTTGTCTCGCCATCATAGTCCACTTCCTCAGCTGGTTGAAGGCTTTTGTATACCTTTGGAGGATTAAGAACAAGAGCAACGGAGTCTTCTTCGTCGCTGCTACTACTGGAAGGAACAAACTCAGAAATCATCGATTCTGCAGAAGAAAGATCCTCCTCTGGGTCACTCTCCATCAAAATTTTGTCGATTGCATTTAGATCAGAAGGTTTCGAAAGTTCAAGTTTTCGCCTTGTTCTGCGATCCATATTGCCTGGAAAAAAAGTAGTGTTGAAAACTAGTTTATAGCCTTTTAAGAGTATCAAGCATCTTTCAGTTCTGTCACAACACTCTCCTAACCAAATGAGCTTAAATGTACACTTTTACATCCGTGGATCAGTTCTCCAATTTGGCCAATGAGCCCACAAAGACTCAAATAAATGTAAAACTAGCTTTTTCTCCTGTTGTTGTAGAGAGAATAAGCAAATTTTTGGTTTTCTATTTGGATGGATAATGTGATTGGGGATACATTGCCCGGCAAAATACAAAACATATGTATTTGTAGCTGCAATTCTGGTTTTATTAATTCTAAAAACATTTGACCTTCTGACTAATTGGGTGGTGAATAGCCTGTTTAGCAAGGCTATCAGCAACTTTGTTACCCTTAATCATTATGTGAGAAGGAACCCAAATCATTTTCAGTTGAAAAGCCTGGGAAGACATGATTTTTTTAATCTTTTTCTTTAGATGAGAAATGATTGGAATAAAATTTCCTTGCCTCTTTTTGAGATCAGAAAGAACACTTTTAGAATCACAGAAGATAACAAAGGAACCTGATCCAGCTTCCAGCACAGCATCCAGAGCTTTCTGGACAGCAAGACATTCCGCATAGAAAATCGAGGTTCCTTCTGACAATCTAATCCCAATTGATGAACCATTCCATTCAGAAAAAATACCTATGGAAGCCCTTCCATCACTGGAAACTGATCGATCAGTAAAAATCTTTTTTCAACTTTAAATTTCTACCATTATAGCTAATGTTAGTTGACGAAGGATTTGAGTGTTCATCTTAGTCTTAGGACAATCCATACCAAGGATGTTAGTGTCTGTGACATTATCAATACTATTGGGAGGGTTGGAGGAGGTCTGAGTCTTTCAAGAAAATATTAGATTTTCAGGAACACCAATACTATCCAGTAAGGAGCTCAACTTGACAATGGTTGGACTACTATAAGTCTTCCAATTTTCACATGAGAATGATAAATTTGCAGAACATTCCTTGAAAACGGGGTGGTTATGATTGTTGTTAACTTTCATAAAGTAATTAGAGGATAATTTCAAGAACCTTTCTTCTAAAGAAGGGATATTCACCTTCTTGTACAGTGCTGCAGTGGGTGTACTTTTAAGAGCACCAGTGATTAGTCTCAGACTCTAATGTACTAATGATTTTATTTTAGAAAGTACTTTTTTGATGCTGAGTAGTACACAGGAAGACAATATTCAGTCTTTCCATATATGATGGAAATGAATAGTTTTCGAGGCCCATCTCGGCTGGCACCCCACTTTTGCCCTGCAACAGCACGCATAAAATTCAGCCGTTTTTCAAGTGCATTAGTCAGATAAGAAATACGAACATTCCAATTTAACTTATTATCGAGCCAAACTCCAAGGAACTTCACATTCCTGTCAAAGTGAATGAACTGATTATACAGAGTCAAACTGGTTGAGGGACAATCTTGCCTATGGTCACTTTTCCTATAGAAAACTTTGCCAGTAGTTTTTGGGATAGAAAAAAACAGACTTTTTGGATTAAGCCATATTGACAGTTTATCAATAGCTCCCTGAAGCTTGGGTTCACAAGTTTCAGGACAAGTGCCCTCAGTCCAAATGGCTAAGTCATCTGCGTATAAAACAAATTTTACTGAGGGTATATTATCAAAAAAGACAAGCTCCTCAGGCATGTAGCCCTTGGGGGGATTTCCCTGCAATCCTTGTGAACTTGGGACAGGGTAATCCTTATCACAGGAAAATGTTAACATTAAATCATCAGCCAACTCTAGCTTCCTTATCACCAGAACTTTATTGAACACATATTGATTCTTAACCTTCAAACAGTTAACACCGTTGATTGACCCTACCACTATTGAGTCCTTTTGGAACTCTTTAGTCTGCTTTCTTAAAAGCATGATTGCTTTCACGATTATCCCCAGAGTGGGATTGAGGGGACCAGGGTGACTATTGCTTGTAACCAGATTCTTATGATTTGTACCAATAATAATGACATTGGTCTGAGATAACCGAAGATGTAGCTGAACCTCCTGAGTCAAAAGGGTCAGACATTCCTAATGGCTAACCAAGCACTATAGGAAACACAAAAAAAAAGCAATTCAACACTACCAGTCACAAGATGAAAAGAAGAGACGGAAAAATGGCTTAAATACCTTAATGTTAACCTTTAAACTAATAAACACAAGAAAATCAAAATTTAGCAAAATGCTTTATTAGTTTAATCTTTTCACCCTTTTCTCCTTCCAGAAATTTCATTTGGTTTGTAAACACTGATGATGGTCCAATGCGGCCACAGACAAAAAGCAAAAACATGCCAGGTCCAGTTACCGCCGGATCCAAGGACTTGACTTGTTTTATCGATTTACAAATTGCTGTAAATTCAAATTTTAACTGTGACTTTTTTGAAGACTTAGATCGATTCTGACTATACAAACCGACTTATCGTGAAATTTTACATAAGGTGGAGCCCATAACTCAATTTCGTAAAAAATTAGACTTAGACGGTTTTTGCATAACGCTAGTGACTTATAATTCCTGGAACAACAGGACAATTCTGAAAATGACCTTTTTATACTTTGATTAAAAAATTGGTCCTGCCCTTTACAAATTTCTATAAGCATTGGTCTTATTGCTTCTTCAATAGAAAAAATAGGTACTTGTTAATTATACGGAACGCACCCAAGAAAAAATGTTATATTAATCCTAATGAAATATACCAAAATGTGTAAAAATATAATATCTTAGTTCATATAATAATATAATTTGGGCTATATATTCACACATTAGGGGGAGGGTGTTGGGGTAAAGTAACTTAACCTAACCTTACTCCCACCCCCCTTAATGCACAAATATATAGCCCAAAATATACAAGTCCAATGCATTCTGTCACCCGTTATTTGTCTTTTTGGCTATGAAATTGGCTTTCATAGATCGTACATTATCCTTAGCAAATTATCCGTAGCATACTTTCACCCCCAGACCTATCCTCAGGGGCTGCGTGGGTCATGTTAAATCTAAAAGTATAGTTTTGGAACCTTTCAACTATTCTAAACCAAATGAATTTTTCAAACTTTTGATCGAACAATTTTGGGGAAAAGGGACGTGGGAGGGAGACTAGTAGCCGTCTGATCTTTTTGGTCAAATAAAAGGGACACCAGAAATTTTAATTTCTGTTCAAATCAGCCCTCTCTCCGATGTTCTAGGACCATTGGTTCGATACGATCACCCCTGAAAAAAATAAAAATTAACACGCATCCGTGATTTTTCTTCTGGCAAATAACACAAAATTCAACACTTTTACAGATAGGGACTTGAAATCTCTACCGTAGGGTTCTCTGATACGCCAAATCTAATGGTTTGATTTTAATTGAAATTCTTTGACTTTTAGTGGATGTTTCTTATCTCTTTTGGTAATCGGGAAATTTTTCGCAGTTTCTTAGCGTTTTATGGGTAAAACGAAGCTTAATGAATATTATATATTTGGAATCAACATAATAAGCCGCTGATGTATCGATTGATATCAAAATTCCGTTTCTAGAGTTTCGGGTACTATTGAGCCGTGTCGTTTCATTTTTACAGTTTGTTACCACAAACTGTTTGATATATTAGCACATGAATCCCAAAAACCTAAAGAATAGGACGTTATCAGTGCTTATTAGGTGTTTTGATTACAAATAAGAGAGTTTGGGGAATTACTGGAGTTTCGATTAGATATTGGAAGTAAATATTAAAACCATTAGACAATTCCCAGAGTACATACCCCCCCCCCTCTTACTCCCAACTGACATCAATTATCAAACTACATTCAATTTAATCAATCTTGTTATATTACAAATACTATTATAAAAAGCAATAAGTCCTATTTTCTTTTTCGATGATGTCTTTTTTTATTTAGACAATTATATGTAATGTATACCTACCTTCTTATTTTTCAAAGACTCCATTTCTGTTTTATTTACAGATGTAGAGGATGTATTCATATTCACCATTCACTCCACTTTCAAAGGTTTTAACAGAAGAAAATCTAATTTAGGACTGATAGATTATAGAGAGAGAGAAAAAAAAAAAAAATCTGAAGACAAAAATTCGACCTGAGCAAATGTTGTGAAAGGAAGTATAGAACATTTTTGCAATTTTGCGACTAATTCGGTTCGCCTTTTATTTTTATGATGACGCTCTGGGGTCTTATCTGATATAGATATATGGTGGGAATTTGGAAGTTTTAAAGTAAGTATATTTGCATAAATGCTAATCTGGAATGTATCAGGAACTGTAGTGAATCACTATTTTGCGATTTTTCTTATTAATTAGCTTCTTGTACAAATTATTCGGTTGAATCATGAATCTACGCGCTATATCATGGAAAATCACTAAATATAGGAAAAAATAACTAGTTTTAGAAAAAAATCACTATAAATCCCTAGCTAGAAAAAAAATCACTAGGCAACTTTAAAAATTACTAGAAATAGTGATAAATCACTAGGGGTGGTAGCCCTGTAGATGCGACAGTCAAATAGAGTATCACGGAGCTTCCCAACCTCAATCAATCAGATATAACAGATCACGTTGCCCTGAAGGTTACTTCTTATCTGATGGAAATTGTATCCCTATTCACAAGCCAATGAGAAGCCTGGAAAGTGCATCTCCCTTGCATAATGGATAGTCCTGCGTAAACAGCAGGTATCGTTTCAGAACTTAGAGCTCCCGAGCAATAGAAATTAAAAGTTCACTTTGCCCAGATGGTTACCTCTTTTCTGGCGAAGAATCTTTTATTTTCAATAAGGGGTTTCAAGCTCCTCTCTGCAAAAATATGGAATTTTTTATGGAATCATTCGACTAGACATAGTTAAAGCAGTATCATCCGCGAAAGTCGTGATAAAACACTCCGGTAAGTAAAAACGCATTGAATCAACATACACAAGGTACAGAAGTGGCCCCAAGACAGATTCCTGAACTATCAAACAATTTCAGATAATTACCACGAACTCCAAGGGACTGTAGACGTTTGAGTAAATTTTAAAATCCACTGTATCAAACGCCTTTCTAAAATCAATAAAAACAGTCAAAGGGATTTCACCACGTTCAAAGCATCTATTTACAATATCACAGAGAGAATGCAGGGCGTCCGACGTCGAGTGACCTTTCCTAAAGCCGAACTGAGTTTCACTTAACATCCCTGTTTTCGTAAGGTAATCATATAGCCTTTTATGCACAATTTTTTCAAATATTTTTGAAAACAGGGGAAGGATTGATATAGGTCTATAATTTTCGATATCTAGTTTAGACCCACCTTTATGGAGAGGGATGACTTTTGCCCTTTTAAGCGGATCGGGGAATACTCCAGTTTCCAGGGAAAGATTGATTATGTGGACGAGACATGGTATTAAATAACACATCACTGATTTAAAAGCCTTCAAATTAATTCCATCTGTCCCTGCTGAATTAGATTTGATTGTTTTCACAACCTTCAGAATTTCATCTCCAGTACACGGTTGAAATTCAATTTCATTTCCGATTCCTCTTTCATCCAAAAACTCGTCCTCCAGGGAATCATTATTAAAATTCACTAGCCCTTCCGACTGCACATTTTGACCAATACTTGAAAAGAAATCAGCAAATTTATTAGTAATAATCATTTCATCACTCACTGCTTCTCCTTGAATCAGCAGCTAATTGGGTGGAGCTAAATAAATAAGGACACGTTTTTTCAACTGAAAGTAAGGAGTATTATTAAAACTTAAAACGAAAAGAAACTAGTACGTATATGAGGGGTCTGACCCCTTGTCAATACCATGCTCTTTACGCTAAAGTTCGAATTTTGTTCCAATTCTTTAAGAATGACCCCTAAATCAAAAAGGCCGTTTAATTAGAATAAATATCTCTTTTGAAAGTACTATAAAAACTTTTGCGTAAAGAGCGAAGTATTGACGAGGGAGCGAACTCCCTCATACACGTAATATTTTTTGTTCGTTTTAAGTTTTAACGTTGCCCCTTACTTTCAGTTGAAAATAACTTGTTTGTTTTTTAATTTAATTTTGGATCGATTTTTAAATAATGCTGGGAAATCCGGTGCACCCTTCACGAAAAATTCTCTCCCCCCATACAAAATTCTTCCATGGAAATATCCTCCCAAGTAACCCCCTCCGCGTAGACATAGTTTTTTAGATTTTTTGACTATGCTGAAAAAAAGGCTGTCTTAAAATTTTGGTCGGGTGACTTTGGGAAAAAATGAGCGTGGGAGGGGGCCTATTTGCCTTCCAATTTTTTGGTCACTTGAAAAGGGCACTAGAACTTTTAATTTCCGCTCGAATGAGCCCTTTCATGATATTCTAGGACCACTGGGTTGATACGATCAACCCTGGGGAAAAAAAACAAACAGACAAACAAAAAACAAGTAAACACATATCCGTGATCATTTTTCTGGCAAAAAAAAATACAAAATTCCATATTTTTTCTAGTCGAATGATTCCATGAAAAATTCCGTATTCTCTAAGTTCTGAAACGACACCTGCCGTTTACGCAGGACTATCCATTATGCAAGGGAGGTGGACTTTCCAGGCTGCTCATTGGTTTGTGAATACGGATACAATTTCCATCAGATAAGAAGTAACCTTCAGGGCAACGTAATCTGTTATGTCTGATTGATTGAGGTTGGGAAGCTCCGTGATACTCTTTTTGACTGTCGCATCTACAGGGATACCACCCCTAGTGATTTATCACTATTTCTAGTGATTTTTAAAGTTGCCTAGTGATTTTTTTTCTAGCTAGGGATTTATAGTGATTTTTTTCTAAAACTAGTTATTTTTTCCTATATTTAGTGATTTTCCATGATATAGCGCGTAGATTCATGATTCAACCGAATAATTTGTACAAGAAGCTAATTAATAAGAAAAATTGCAAAATAGTGATTCACTACAGTTTTTGATACATTCCAGATTAGCATTTATGCAAACATACTGACTTTAAAACTTCCGAATTCCCACCATATATCTATATCAGATAAAGACCCCAGAGCGTTATCATAAAAATAAAAGGCGAACCGAATTAGTCGCAAAATTGCAAAAATGTTCTATACTTCCTTTCACAACATTTGCTCAGGTCGAGTTTTTGTCTTCATATTTATGTTTTTTTTTCTCTATAATCTATCAGTCCTAAATTAGATTTTCTTCTGTTAAAATCTTTGAAAGTGGAGTGAATGGTGGATATGAATACATCCTCTACATCTGTAAATAAAACAGAAATGGAGTCTTTGAAAAATAAGAAGGCAGGTATACATTACATATAATTTTCTAAATAAAAAAGAAATCATTGAAAAAGGAAATAGGTCTATCTGATAAGAAGGACGTCTTGACGCTATAAATGAAAGTTTTTTTGTACAAAGGGGGACAAAATGATACCTAACCTCTATCTCAAAGTTCTACACACTAGGGTGCACGAATAGATCAGCAGCTATTTGTGCTTTATTGTTTCCGGTTCGGAGGCAATGAGCCATTCGGGTCTTAACCTCGTATCATTTTTATGATTAATTTAAAGAAAACAAAGTTTTTCCGAGGGAAGTAAAGAGCGAAGTTGAAACTTAAAAAGGACAAAAAATATTACTTCACAGCCTATTTAATTTAGGTATATTAATATAACTAGTATAAATAAACCAACTAATTATGTTTCCCTATGCTTTTAGGATTATACAAAACTAGCGCTTTACTGAAAACACAAAAGTCAAGTATAAAAAACAGGATTATTGATTTAAGAGTCAAAAGTGAGCATGTAGCCTGACAAACACTAAACGAATCTATAAAGCTTTTCATGTTCTTGCACCAGTTTCGACATTAGTAACTTTCAGTATTTGATTAAAATTATCTTAAAAACATAAGCGTAAAACTAAATATTTTTTAATAACCGCGAAGTAATTGAACAGCATACAGAAATATTGGATTGATTTATCAAGCAGCATTTTGCGCTCACCAGCTATAATACCAATAGTGGGTAATATACAGTCTTAAATTGTAAGAAATATGCTTTAGTATCACTTGAAATGAAGATCAAGTAAGACATTATATGAACCCTGGAAATCCGATTATTTCTCTCTATACAAGAGTGAATTTCAAGCTATGATACAAATTCTAAAGCTAGTCTATAGTCCTAATGCTATCAAGATGGCCTTACTTCAAACTTGTGTACAAACTAATGATGACATGTCCTTTTAAGAACCAAAACGAGAGCCAGTCATTGGATTGAGCCTTTGTGCAGAAGTGACACCAAATTAAAAATAAAAAAAATAACGACAATCCTAAAATGGATCGTTACTTTATCTTAAAAGGGATTGATTCTAAAAGGGATTGATAATATTTGATTCTATAAAAAGTGTCCTTAATTGGTTTGATTTTACTGTGCCAAAAGTCCTATATTATGTTGTGTTTTCAGTAAAGCAGTAGTTTTGTATAATCCTAAAAGTATAGGGAAACATAATTAGTTGGTTTATTTCACAGTATATATAATAGCAGTATGATTTTTCCGTATCTCACCCATTATAAAAACCCGGACCGAGGTGCGATTGCTCCAGAGAATGTATAAACCGGTATAAACATAAGCGACATTAGATCTTTTCACGGGTAGACAAGTCAGATCTCTCTTGAACGCGAAACTTGGCTTCAACGTTGGAAGACTAATTTTGAAGAAACTAATTTTAAATTAATTTATTCCAATGCATACATGAAAATCGGTAATTAGTAGTGCAATGTTATTATTAGATGTTTTTAGTAATTAAAAATAGGTTTCGAAGTCTCAAGTTGGTTTCAAAGGCATTTTGAGAAAGTTTCTGCCAAAAATACGTGTTCCAGGGTAATTGGACCGCAAATTTTTTTTTTTAAAGAAAAGTAAAGGCCCTATTAAACTTAAGATCAGTAGAAATAGAAGCCTACAATAACTCAAACTCAAAACGACCAGAAATTATTATTAAAGAATAAAAAAGGAAAGGAGAATAATTGGTATGGCTGTAACACTGCATATAAATTTATATAAATGTATATATAGTGGGCTGTAATAATGCAAAAGGTAAATATAACATTGGTTTAAGAATGGAAAGAAAGACAAAGAATGAATTTACAACGATAATCAAGTTAAAAATAAGTTTTATTTGAACAATGCCATAAAGCGATGACATTTGATTATGATATTTGGTGCTTCGCATTGATATTTTAATTTTAAAAGTTTTATCAATTTCTTCTCAAAGGGAAATTACGTGGTGGGCACGAATGCAGACTTGCAGCTAAATTAAATATAGTCACTTCCATTTTTCACATATGTTTATTAATATTGGTTTGATTTTTATTGTCTGTAGTACTGAGGAGCTCATTAAGGAGATAATCAAACACAAGTTTTAAAAAAATTTTCCCCTTTGTTCAAAAAAAGAGATAATCAAATATTCAGACAACCTTTTTGGCTCGTCAGACAACCTTTTGACTTTTTTAGGTAAGGGGGAGTTTTGTTCGTCACGGGGTCTTTTCTTTTTTGGCGTTGTCAAGACGGATTTTTCACGGATATCTTCATTTTCATATTGTGGGGACTCTACGTTTCCTAGGAGTTGCATCAAACTGGTTATATGAGGCAAGAGCGTTTCTCTTGCCATTACGAAAAAGCCTCCTTCTTCCCGGTCTAGCAAGGCCATCACTGATTTCATGAGCTCTACCCAGTCCTGAAGAATGGCGTGCCCGGTTTGGTCCTTCGGGAAACTTCTGGATTCAAATTACGAGTTGCGACGAAGGAACAGCTAGAAAAGCATAGGCAAATATCTATTTTGCTTAGACGAATTAGTTATCTCTGAAGAATGGGACACATTTTCTTCTTTGTTAATGGTTTCTAAGGCAGGGACGAAAGTGAAATTAACTTCATTCAGCTTGTGACTTTTCGGAATTACAACCACAGCATCACTTAAGGTTGCTTTGACACCTTCTTTTATTGTCTTAGACTCCTTCCTCACAACACAGTCACTTGCAGAAAACAGCCTCTGGCCTTCGATAGTCTCTGGATTAGTGGGTAAGAGCAGAGACGGCATAGCATTGAATTTAACTTTCCGACGTCTGCTGTGAAGACCCTCTTCCTCACAAACAAGGTCTGGTGGGCCAAAATGGCGGTTGCATACATTGGCATACTTCCTTATATAAGTAGTAAAATCGGGTTTTCTCAAAATATCCTCCCGGCCACACACGGTTAGCCATTCTGTTGCCCTGGAAAATCAAACGTAAAATTTAGCGGCTGAAAAATTTTTAAAATTGGAAAAAAAGTCTTAGAAATATTTTGGAAATTGAGCCGTAAAAGGTCTAAGATTACACAGACTCAGCAGTAAGAAATGCATTTTATTTATTTTCTGGTAAAAAAAACTGGAAGAATATTCTATAATAGGAGATTTTCTAGCGTAAAGCCCCGTAAAATTCTGGATCTGCCACTAAAATGTGTGATGTCCTTTAATTTTCTGAAAACTCCCTAAGAATTTTACGAAAAACACTTCTTAACAGACGTTTGATATTTTCTTGGATAGGGCTATTGTGGAAACTTTTACCACAGCAACCAATAATTAGAACCCAAGTCCTAAAATTGGTCTCAATCAGGAACCCTTATCGCTATCTAAATTCACAAAGTGCAAAGATTTTAAACAGGGGTGTTTATTGTTTAAAGTTCAGGAAAGGTCTGCCCATTTCATACGAAAACATTGATTGAAAACGAAACTAGTCTTATCTAGAAAATAAATATCGTAGAAAATAAATATCACGACGTGAAAAAAAAATGATAAACCACCCAGTGGCGGATCCAGAGGGGGGGGAGAGGGGTGCCCCCCCCCCTAAAGTAGCTAAAGTAGTGTAATTTACCTAATTAACTCAAGTTTGCATTAATTAAACTTGCTCCTAACGTAAGTTTATCGGATCAGCCTATTTTGCGCCCCCTCCCCCACCAAAAAAAATCCTGGATCCGCCCCTGAAACCATCACACCTATTCCACCAGTTATTAGAAGAAAAAAATTTCCTTATTTTCACAAATTTCATCAACCCCCCGCCCCCTTTTTTATAAAATCCTACATAGGCCAATCAGTTGAGTCCACTGTATATAAATAATAGATTAAGTCATAATTTGTATACAAATTAAGTCATACCTGTGAGATGGGACACTTGCAAACCACTTGGCCGGCTCACCAAGTTTATTTCTGCTTTCGCAATTACGAATAATGCACTTTGTAGCCATTTCTCATTGATTGACGCATACACACTAACCCATAAGTGCAAAAATAAGTGGGAGGAGCTTTTTGTTCGCGACGAGAATGAAGAGCCAGAAATCATCTGCGGTAAACTTACTGCCTAATTATATAAACTGTGGTTTATTTATGCTAGTTATATTAACATATATTAAATGGGCTATGAAGTACTAATTTTTGTCCGTTTTAAGTTTCAATTTCGCTTTTCACTTCCCTTGGAAAAACTTAGTTTTTTTAAATTAATCTTTGTTCGTGTTTGGTGAAAATTTTATGCAGAAACAACGCTGCCATGATCTTTTTTATTTACACGGAATAATGCATGTTTGTTTTAAGTTTTAATGTCACTTTTTAGTTTCAGTTGAAAACTTATTTTTTATATAATATCTATTTATCACCGATCTAGGGGAGATAAGACAGCTCTAGAAAAATACTGCAAACAACCTTGACAGCTAAGAAAAATTTTACTCTATACCATAAAGTTCATTAGCCATACTGCACAAAACAATACATATTTTTCAGAAACGTTTGTTTTTTGATGAGCAAAAAGCTGTTTTTACTCGGCCGACTTCGCCTGAAAAAGCCATAATTAAGACAGGGCTTTATAAATCACCTACTGACTAGCAGAAACTAGAAGGCTTCTGTAGCAAAAGAAAGCTGTTTAAGGGCTCATTTAAAAGCTTATATTTATACTTAATCGCTTTTATAAATTTGACTTAATAGCACATTCCAACAAAGTGCACTTTCGGTTGTTTCCAAAACTTTTTGAATGAAACAAGTGCCTTTTCCAATGAAATGGCCGAAAAAGGTGATTTAAAAACCTAGGCAAGAGCCAAAACAAAGGAGGCAAGGACGTCCCTTCCCCTCAATTACCACCGATAGTACTAGCACACAGGCTTCATCACAGAGTGAAGTTTGAAGGTTCAATTCAAAATTGTTGATCAATCAAGCTTAATTTTTGGTAGATGTTTAGTTGAAAAGTTTTTAGTTTTAGTTAATTTGCTTTCTCAATAACTTCTTACTTTTAATATGACTAGTTGATTTATGAAACTTACTAAGAGGGTCTGGATAGGGAGTATATGTGAGGGGATCTTATAATCCATTTGAGGGCTTTGGACCATAATTATTGCAATGGTATAGTTTTATGCTTCCAAACTCTTCCACTTAAGAAGTGGTACCAAAAGTGCCGTTTTTAGTACTATATGACACTTTTGGATGGTAAAATTGATAAAAAGCACGTAGATATGAGTAATAGGTTTAAAATCTGCCTTCCAGGGATATGCCTTAAAAATGAGTGCCATTAAACATCACTTTTTAAAGCTCTACTAGCCCAATAGCCCAACACTGTAAAAAAAAAATCGTTTGATATTCAACAAAAATTGTTTGTAATGTTTATGAACAACAAAATTTAAATTTCAAAATTTCAACAGCTGAAATTGAAGATTGGAGACTATTTTGGAATTCCATGGTCTTTATTGAATTTCCAATTTGTTGAGAAACAAAAATGTTGAATTCCCATACCCAAATTGAATTTTCAGTTTGTTGAAAAAACAACATGTTGGATTTTAAGATCCTTATTGGATTTTCATCTTGTTTTCTGGATTTCTTGTTCTTTTATTGGGTTTCCATCACTAGCGTTGTTCAATTTCCTAGGTCTACAGTCTAATATCTAGTTCTCAGGATTCAGTTTCCCCTTCTTATTTCTGAAGCATCAATAAATACAAAAAAAATAATCTCATTTATTTTACAAAAACAGAAAATTACAACAAAAAATTTCTCCCAGATAATATGACACCTCTTAACAGCTGCCTTTTTCATGGTGGAAATCAGTAAATCAATGGCGTAGTAGCAGGCCGACAGAAGACACTTGAGCAGAAATATATTCCAATCAGGAAAACAGTGACACTCGGAACTTAAGTGAAGATGAAACCAAATCGAGGCACAAATAAAAGAAAGACCCTCCCTTTTTTCTACCTCCAGAGGTGAACGGTTGCAATAATAATGCCACGAATCCTGTCTTTTCTGAATACTTTTGACTTTCTCATCAGATCTCATCAAATCTTTTGTTCGCCGCCTCATAAAATCTGTGTGTTATAAAATTGAAACATTTCAAAATAGATCTTCTGCTTAGATGAAGTACAACAAAATTGCTTTCAGCTTCAAAAATTTTTTCAATCCCAATTTATAAGGTTTTAAAGATATGCAAATACATTTCCTAAATTTTGAAAAAAAAATTGATATGGCTTAAAATTCTACTCAAATAACAGGATTTGCATTTTTGGAACTAAACCTTGAGAAAAAGAAACTCATAACTGAAAATTAAGGTAAAATGTTGTTTTGTCAAAATTTCAGTAAGTATAGACCTGTCATTTAGGCAAATTTAAGGACCCTCTAGAGGGAGAAGGAGTAGAGGAAGGTACTTCAATATACCTTCCCGGGACATACTTTGATACTTATGTACTATCTGGAACACATGCGCTACATTATATAGGGAAGATGCGGGTTTCTTTCGAAATGGGTTTCTTTCAATAGAGAAATGGATTATAAAGCGTGGTTTGTTATTGGGTTTACAGTATTTAAACTAGTTGTTTTATTGGGTTTAGAGGAAAAAAAAGGTACCTAGGTTTGGTTAGGTATTTAATATATGCTATGCCTTACCCCCCATCCTCCCCCCCCCTAATGTTCAAATATATAGACGAAATTTGTTTCTAAACTATTATATTTTTATCCTATTTTGTTTTACTTCATTAGCATCAACCAAACTTCATTTTTCGCGTGTGTTCCAGATAGTAAATAAGCACCAATACTTTAGCCTGTGGACCCATCAGTGAAATTTTCATGTTCCTAACCCAAACCCTTTCCAAGATAGCCAAAAGTAGCTAAAGTAGAATTGGTACTGTTCTATTAGCTGTAAGCCACGCAAAATAGATGATAAAAGAAAAAAAAACATTGATATGGCTTAAAATTCTACTCAAATAACAGAAATTGTATTTTTCTAACTAAACCTTGAGAAAAAGAAACTAATAACTGAAAATTAATGTAAAATGTTGTTTTGTAAAAATTTCAATAAGTATAGACCTGTCATGTAGGCAAATCTAAGGACCCTCTAGAGGGAGAAGGAGTAGAGGAAGGTACTTCAAAATACCTTCCCAGGACATACTTTGATACTTATGTACTATCTGGAACACATGCGCTATATTATATAGGGAAGATGCGGGTTTCTTTCGAAACGGGTTTCTTTCAATAGAGAAATGGATTGTAAAGCGTGGTTTGTTATTGGGTTTACAATATTTAAACTGTTGTTTTATGGGGTTTAGGGGAAAAAAGGTACCTAGGTTTGGTTAGGTTAGGTGTTTAATATATGCTATGCTTTACCCCCCATCCCCCCTAATGTGCAAATATATAGCCGAAATTTTTTTCTAAACTTTTATATTTTTATCCTATTTTGTTTTACTTCGTTAGCATCAACTAAGCTTCATTTTTCGCGTGTGTTCCAGATAGTACACAAGTACCCATACTTTAGCCTGTAGACCCATCCCTGAAAGCTTCATTGTCCTAACCTAACCCCTTTCCGAGATAGCCAGAAGTAGCTAAAGTAGAATTGATGCTGTTCTGTTAGCTGTAAGCCACGCAAGATAGATGATAAGGGATTCTAGTCAAACAGGCTCTCTCAACGGAGAAATTGATTGCAAACAGTGGTTTCTAACTGCCTTTACAATATTTAAACTCAATCTTCAAGGTCTCTTAAAAAGGACACTAGAATAAAAAAATAACAAATAGAATCGCATCCGTGATCAGTCTTCTGGCAATAACATAAATTCCACTTTTGTGCAGATAGGAGATCATAACCCCCACAATAACATTTTCTGATACGCTGAATCTGGAGGTCTGAATTACATTAAGATTTATTTACTTTTTTTTTTGGGGGGGGGGTTGTTGGGGTTCCACCCCTGTTTCTTTTCTTTTCAGATAAATGACCTGGTTTTGTTCCGTAATTACATTTGCTTAGATTTGCCTATAGTATAATTTTCAATGACAATTTAAAAGTCTCGTTTCTAAGCTATAGTTGTTTTGCAATAAGTAAGCTTTGAAGTAAATTCTATTTTGTACTTCCTGGTTTAAGTCATTGAATTATAAAGCTAAGAAAGTAGAACTGGTTTTGAATGGGGATTGAGAGGATTGGCTGGGCCAAGCGAAGGTCCACCCCTATGAACAGTTGCTGTAAAGAATATTATTTTTTAGTTAGTTTGCATTTAGACCCCGTTCGGGGAAGCACATTTTTCTGTTACTGTAAGTGGCCGTTGGAAGAATACAAGTAAGGTATTTTCTACAAACTGTCTACTAATTTTTCCGGAACCCAGGCAGGGTAGGAATAGAGTTACGAGATACCGTCATTATTATATTGACAGGGAGGATTTTTACATCCAAGGAGAGGGTTAGAGATTTTCAGTGGTAACCCAAGGCGGGTCCACTTGGCTTTAGAAAGTGGTCATTTGACCACTCGATCGCGTTATCATACCCTGGGACACGGTATACTGTAAATAGGGTAGTACCAAACCCGATATTTGCAGAACCGGTGTTGTAGACGCGGGCATCACATTATAATCTGGGGCCGGGGCTTTCCCCTTCAATAAGTGGTGACACCCGTACCTTTACACGCCCAATAGGGGTGTTTCTCCCTTTTTCGAAAATAAGGCTCCCTGTTTTCAAAATCTCTTTTTCTTCTGAGGCTTGGAGCCTTTGGTGGGTAGATATTAAACGTAAAGAAGTTTATATATTTGCAATCTGCATATAAACCCAATTCTTATCAATTGTTATCAAAATTACGTTTTTGAGTTTCGGTTACAATTGAGCTGAGTCGCTCCTTAATTACAGTTTAACACTATGAACTCTTTGATAAAACTTATTGGGCTAAGGTCCTTTTTTTTAACTAATCCTGCAGCAAACCGCAGTTTTTGAAGCACAATTCATGCTATTAAAGTGTAGTATTTCTAAGTCCAGTTGAAATGTACACTATTTTGGAAAATACTCTTTTTTGGGGAAGCTTTTGGTTCCTTTACGTGTACGTAAAGGACTAAAATACCCTTACAGGCGTCTTCTTTTCTTTGATGTATTTGCTTACTTAGTTATTCAGCGTAAGCAGCAAATTTATAGCAAATCCAGGGAAGAATTTTTTGAAACGTTTTTTGGGTCTCATTACAAAAATGACGTTCATCGCTAAAACAGAAGTTGTTCCCACAAAAGGATTTTCGTTCTTCATTAGAAAAAATTGACTTCTGAAAGCAATATATTTTCACCGTTAGTACTGTTAAGGTTAGGGTAGCATCTTAAGAAATTTTCTACCTACAGAAACTCACAAAAAATGTATTTAAAAAAAGCGATTGTAAAAGCTAAAAGATAATTTTTGTACGTAAATTTCTGCATGTTCATTTTGCAGACATGAAAGCTCCACTTATTTCGAAGTAAAAATATATTTCCTTATTTTTATAATTATCTTTTTATACTCAAAATTCAATTAGCATTCCCCTTTTTCTGCTCTAATTCAAATATTTGAATTGAACTTATACTGAACATATTACTTTCAATGGTCCTATAGTCAAATTTAAACTGATATTCAAGAAACTTCAAACTACTGTTGAAGTTCAAACCGTGTTGACTGATATAGCCTGATTACGGTGAAAATTACATTTTTTCTACTGAAAATTGCAAAAATCTTAATAATTTCAATAATTTGTTGGAATTCAATAAGCAAGTCACAATTCCAAAAGAAAAAATAGGATTTTTTTGTGACTCATTATTCCAACAGAAAAATTGGATTTTTTTTGGACTTGTTTGAATTCGAGCAAAACATTTTTTTTTCACAGTGCAGCTTTTCCACTTGAGACACGACACCAAAAGTGCCGTTTTTAGTGCCATTTAAACTTGATGATGGTGGAATTTATATGAAAGACGTGGATATGTGCAATATCTTTCGTATGAGCTATAAAAGATCTACCAACGATGTTCTGGTAGCCTGCTGGTGCCACCCTTTGAGAAATAGCACAAAAAGTGCTATTTTAGTGCCATATTACACTTGCTGATGGCAGAATTTATAAAAACACGTAAATATGAGAAATAGCTTTTGAATGAGCATTCAGAATCTCTTTATGATGTTCTGGTAGCCCGCTAGACCTGGTGAAAAAAAAAAAACAACAACAAAAAAACGGGAGACAGATACCGATGCAAAAAAGTGATTTTCCTTGTTGTTCAGGGAGGGGACTGTAACTTTCCTGTACAATGTTTTGACCATGTTGATTCCAATGGTACACTTTTCATTTTGATATAACGCCATTTTCGAGGGATGTGAGGTTTTTTTTTGAAATCAACATAACATTGTTTTCGCCATAAAGTTTTACTTTTAAGACGAACCGAAATAATAGTTAACGTTTCTGACTCAGTGTTAGATGGCAATTTTTTTTCACCAGGCAGTTTTTTTTTCAAAACGTGTTTTTTAACTTTTGGTTACTATGGGCTGTGGTTCGCTCTTCACTAGGTTGCAGCTGCCGCTGCAACCATGATACCTTGCCGGGACATATTTTAAAATAATGAGCCTAGAAAATGACGGAAAAAAAGCAACAGTGGATACCGATATTCCCGATACGATACATGCAGATACCAAAACGCACGATGCCGATACGCGCGATATTGATACGCCCGATACCACATACTGCCCTTCCCCAGGGACTATGGAGGGCCATATCGTCATCAAAACCATACATTTTGGACCTTTGAACTATGTTAAACAAAATGGTTATCTCAAAATGTTTATAGGACTAGTTGGGGGGAGGGGGCCTGTAGGGAGGGGGGCTATTTGCCTTTCAATCTTTTTGGTCACTCAAAAAGGGCCCTTACAAATTTAATTCCCTTTCGAATGAGCTATTACACACCTCTCTATGATACTCTGGCCACCCCCAAGCCTTTCTAGAAAAAAAAGGAAAAAAAAGGGAGACAGATCAGTGCTACCCACGCAAAAAATTTCATTTTCCTTGGTTTTCAAGGTGGGGGACTGTAATTATCCTACAAAAGGTTTTCGACCATGCTGATTACAATGGTACACTTTTTATTTCGATTTGACACCATTTTAAAGGGGCTTCAGGCTCTTTTTCGATTAACCGAAACAATAGTTACCATTCCTGATTCAGTGTCAAATGGCAATTTTTTCTCACATGACAGTTTTTTTTGAAAACACGCTTTTCAACTTATGATTACTATGGGCTGTGGTTCGCTCTTTACTAGGTTGCAGCTGCAGCTGCAACCATGATTCCACGTATCGCTCATAATAATAGGCGTATTCTATAGGTGATTATGGTCGGTTTCAAAACGGTACTGACCATGGAGAGAAGATTTTCACCCAAATACTTTCTAGTTTAGTTGTTTTTGAGTAGCCAAATTCAAAATAATGCTTGTGCAAATGCAGCATTGAATGTCATAATAAATGAAAGTCAAAATATCTTCAATGGGCCTTTAAAGAGTTCCCTACAAAAGAATAGGTCCCTACCAAAGAAAATTGTCTATTCTTCTTTAGGGGAGTTTTTTTTTTCATTTAGTTTATTTTAACGCAAGCGACGCTGACCCAAAGCTCTTGATTCAATAATTGTAATGCATTTAATAATAATAATATGGCTTTGATTCTAAGTAAAATGTGGTTCACTTGTTTCCACGATGATATCACACATTTAATGTTACCTTTGTTTTATTTCAATTTATTTCCTTAAGAAAATTGTTTGCTCCGTGACAAAGAAAATAATTGGAAATGCGCAACAAAAATAAACTTTGAGGTATTTGTTTTTAGCCATTTCCTGAAATCTGAGACTTAACTAATTAAGGAACGTGACTTGAAATGCAATTTGCTAATTTTTCAGAGTATATAAAGGCAGAAATTTAGCAAATTTGTGCAGTTGGAACTATACTCATGATGGAAAAACACATAGTAGTTTATGTGCTTGTTGTTACTTTGTGTAAGTTTTCAAAACTTGTATTTATGTTGTAGTAGTCAGTTACATATCAGAACTAGTACCTTTTCTAGGGATATGCACCCCACCCCAACAATGGCTACGTTTCATTGTTCTCTTAAAGCTTTAAAATGGTAGTTCCAATGAGTTGGTGTAAGCCGCAAAGAATTTTATTCATTTCGGTTTTTTTCCGTCTTTTTTTTAGAAAGAGGTAGACTTATCTCAAATTACGGAACTATATTTTTCAAAATTAGATCACATGAAGCTTTTCCTATGTAGGTTCTCTGCTTGAAGAATAAATGATTTGAAGAGCGTGAATTTTAAGAAAATAAGCATTCAACGTAGTTTCAGAGTTCAACCCTTCGTTAAGGGAGCTATTTCATACTGGAAATACTACCTTCTCTTTTTATTTTTAATAAAGTTGCCTTGATTTTTAAATTTTTTATGTGATCTTTTCATAGGCAAAATGAGAGCATGGGCATGTTCATAAATGAGTCAACAAAAATAGTTATAGCTAAAACGCTGGTAACTGAATATTTCTGGTAGAATTTTCATTATTTCATAGAGTATCTGAGATAGGTCCTATAAAATTAAGTTTTATCAGATGCTGCATTTACGTTTTTCTGGTTTCTGTAACTGTTTTTAGAACCCTACTAACATATACTTTTCTGTTTAATTGGCAGATTTTATCTTTACCAGATTTCATCATTTACTTGGTAGCTTCTTTTAGTTTCATTAAGTTGGTAGCAAATTGATAAATGTGGTTTGAGAGTCTGGCGTAAACCACTTATAGATGAGCACTGTTTGAATTAGATACGAAATGAACTTGGTGAGAAAACAAGTAGTTAAGTAAAACTTGAAGTGACTCGGGTAACTGATCTACTACTACTACTTACAAGTCACCGCAGCAACGAGCCGCCTGGGGCCAACACAGCTACGCACTCCCCTTCTCCATCCCAATCTATTCAAAGGCTCCCTCTTTACACCCTTCCAGGAGATTCCCATTTCCCTCAAATCTTTCTTTATGACATTCTCTTACCCCAACCGTGGACGAAATGCTTGCCGTTTAGCCCTTGACGGTTGGTCAAAAAGGACAATCTTCGGCAATCTGTCATCCTTCATCCGCAGAGCGTGCCCAAGCCATCTCAACCTTCGTCTCATTATAGCTCTAATACGCGGGGTAGAACTCCATTTTACGTACAGCCTAGTGTTTGAAATATGGTCAGTCAGCCGGGTACCCGGACGATCCGTAGGCAATTTCTCTGAAAAACATCTAGCAAAATTTCATCTGCTTTTCAGAGCGCCTATGCTTCAGAACCATATTTGACCACTGTTATCACTGTAGCTTCCAATATTCCAAGCTTGGTTTGCAGACTTATCTTACTATTTTTCCAAACTTTTTTCAACTATTAAAAAACACCCTGAGCCTTGGTTATTCTACTTCTAATATATTCACTCTCCCGCCGTCTTTACTAATAATACTACCAATGTATGTGAAGCTCTCCACCTGATTAATCTTTCCGTTACCCAACGTAACCTTTTCATTTTCATTTATTCCTAGCCTTCGCGACTTAGTCTTCTTAACACTAATTTTTAGACCTATTTTAGCACCCTTATCATCAGATATAATTTGCAAACCTTAGGATTGAAATCGCTATTGAAATTGTCTGACATTTAATATTGTTATCAGATTCGCCGTATGGGAAGAATTAGATAGAGTGAACATAAACATTTCCTAAAAGATAATATTAAATAAAACAGAAATATTTTCTCGCTTCATAATAGAAATCCGATGAAGCCAAGTAAAAAATTGAGCTTGTTTAAAAATACAGCAAAAATAAAATATTTAATGGAGACATATCATCTTTTAAAACCATTCCCGCAGTATACTTCATTATAGATTGGGACCCCATGTGAAAATGAAAAAAAATATTGCCGGTATGTGTTTAGCGCATGGTTACCTCTAGGGAAACAGTCTAACCGTTCACGGCTTTAGGCATCCGTTAATAAGTTCTAAGGCGAGAGGAATTTAGGACAATTTTTGGAGGCGCCCACCTGCCCAGTCTCAGGCAAGTGATCCAAAACTTGAAAAAGTTGAAATTGAATTGAATTGAAAAAGTTGTTGAAGTTATCAAGTATTTTGCAGCAGGTTGCATCAAGACATGGTTAATCGTAGAATAAGACAAGCCAAGACCGATAGTCCAAGTAATTGAGAGGCAAATGTTTAAATGGCTGCGGCACGGATAAATGGCGGGAGTAAGTGTGACTCTTATTGGACACATACTTGTCAGGCTAGTTTTTGGAAAGGCATGCCGGCCTAGAGTCTCAGGCATGTTGACCAATAATTTAAAAATGACATAGGACCGTTAGATTGCCTGGAATGAGAGGCAAACAAGGCACGCCCGCCTATGGTCTGAAGAAGGTTGACCAAGAATTTAGAATTGACATAGGACCATTAATTTGCATAGGACCATTAATAGGGCAGCAACGCCACAGACAGCTTTACAAAATAACTTTGAAAAATTTAAAATAATAATCTAGAATTACGTTTAGCTCAAAGACCGCTAAACATGATATTATTTACTCATAGCAAAATAATTTCATATTATTCAGCCATGTTGCCTATTATAGCATTTATTTTCCGTTTTTGGTAAAAATGCTTGACATAAAAAAGTGAATAAAAACACGTCTGTCTTTCCTACTCTTCCGAGCAGTAAAATAATGTCTATGAAAGTTCACTAAATGTCTATAACAATGTTGTGCTTCAGTACTTTATCCTTTTTCTGAGATAAATACTTCTTTTTGCAGTTGTGATTGATTTAACTTCTGGGACGGGTCATAGTGGTTTTTCTTGCATGAATGGCAGATGTTTCACACAAAGAGAGGATTATGGAGCTTCCCGCCCCCAATCAACTGAATATGGCACAGCACGTTGCCCCAGAGGCTACCTCTTGTCTAATGGAAAATGCACACCTATTTATGAGCCAATGAGAATCCTGGAAAGTCCTCTTCCCCTGGATAGTGGATGGCTGTGCAGAAACGGAAGGTGTCATTTTGAAACTTTCCACCCTCAACGAATCGAATTTGAAAATTCACTTTGCCCAGAAGGCTACTTCTTTTATGGTGAAGAATGTTTACGTATTGGTGACCAAACAGAAAACTCTCCAGACGAAATAGAAGATATACAGAAGAATTCCCGCCATCGGTATATTACGGAATGCAAAAATGAAATTAGCAGCGACGAAAAAACCAGAAAGGTTTGTACAAGAAAGTTGACAAAATTTCCTATTAGTAAGTCCTTTTTTGGCTTGAGGGGATGATTGAGATGTCCAGGAAGAAACTCTACTCTGGTTTTGAGAACATATTTTTCTTCATCAGCACTATAACTGTATTTTAGTGACTCATTCTGGACACTTTCACTTATCACAACAGTCACCCTTTCATACTTTTTTCTGCTTTTAAGGTTGGTCCATTAAGTTTGAGTTTGGTTTTGTGCGCGTTTTTAAGTTATTTTCAATAAATTATGATTGATACTATTCAGCTTGATTTTGTACTTCCCTTTGTACTAAGGCAATTATTTTCGGAAGATCGACTTAGTCCAAGATTGTGGGCTCCCAGAAAAAAATGTCAGAAAAAGTGCAGACTGCAATCACATTACCCCGATGTAAGAAACAGAACGGTCCCAAGAAATGAGGAATATACCAATTAAAAGAGTGAAAACATTGCTTTGAAGGAAAAAAGTATACATTTATTAACATTAGTTCATGTAGGCTTGGAATAATAAGAAAATAAGTCGGCGAACCTAGATTAGAATATTGGAAGTTACGATAATGACAGTCGTCAAGCATGGTTTTGAGATGTGGTCGCTTCGAAGGGCAGAGGAAAACCTGTTAAATGCTGGCCAGAGGCATTGTCAACGGACAGTCTTAGGTATATGTTTGACAGACCGAACTATGACTACATGTCAAACTATGTTATGTCAAACCACAAACTGTACAAAAAGCGTAGTTCTATCAAATTTTACAGGGCTATTAATTAAAAAAAAAGTTTTTCGGAGGGAAGTAAAGAGCGAAGTTGAAACTTAAAACGGACAAAAAATATTACTTCACAGCCTATTTAATTTAGGTATATTAATATAACTAGTATAAATAAACCAACTAATTATGTTTCCCTATGCTTTTAGGATTATACAAAACTAGCGCTTTACTGAAAACACAAAAGTCAAGTATAAAAAACAGGATTATTGATTTAAGAGTCAAAAGTGAGTATGTAGCCTGACAACACTAAACGGATCTATAAAGCTTTTCATGTTCTTACACCAGTTTCGACATTAGTAACTTTCAGTATTTGATTAAAATTATCTTAAAAACATAAGCGTAAAACTAAATATTTTTTAATAACCGCGAAGTAATTGGAAAGCATACAGAAATATTGGATTGATTTATCAAGCAGCATTTTGCTCTCACCAGCTATAATACCAATAGTGGGTAATATACAGTCTTAAATTGTAAGAAATATGCTTTAGTATCATTTGAAATGAAGATCAAATAAGACATAATATGAACTCTGGAAATCCGATTATTTGTCTCTATACAAGAGTGAATTTCAAGGTATGATACAAATTCTAAAGCTAGTCTATAGTCCTGATACTATCAAGATGGCCTTACTTTGAACTTGTGTACAAAATAATCATGACATGTCCTTTTAATAACCAAAACGAGAGCCAGTCATTGAACTGAGCCATTGTGCAGAAGTGATACCAAATTAAACGTAAAAAGATAAAGACAATCCTAAAATGGATTGTTGTTGCTTTATCTTAAAAGGGATTGATCCTAAAAGGGATTGATAATATTTTGATTCTATAAAAAGTGCCCTTAATTGGTTTGCTTTTACTGTCCCAAAACTCCTATATTATTTTGTGTTTTCAGTAAAGCGCTAGTTTTGTATAATCCTAAAAGCATAGGAAAACATATTTAGTTGGTTTATTTATACTAGTTATATTAATATATATTAAATAGGCTGTGAAGTAATAATTTCTGTCCGTTTTAAGTTTCAACTTTGTTCTTTACTTCCCTCGGAAAAACAATGTTTTTTTAAATTAATCTCTGTTCGTTTTTGATTAAAATTTAATGCAGAAACAACGCTGCCATTATGTTTTTTATTTATACGGAATAATGTATGTTCGTTTTAAGTTTTAATGCCACTTCTTAGTTTCAGTTGAAAACTTATTTTTAATATAATTTCTAGTTATCACCGATCCAGGGGAGATTAGACAGCTCTAAAAAAAAATACTACAAACAACCTTGACAGCTAAGAAAAACTTTCATTCTATAACATAAAGTTCATTATCCATACTTCACAAAATAATATATATTTTTCAGGAACGTTTGTTTTTCGATGAGCAAAAAGCTGTTTTTACTTGGCCGACTTCGCCTGAAAAACCCATAATGAAGACAGGGCTTTATAAATCACCTACTGACGAGCAGAAACTACAACGCTACTGTAGCAAAAGAAAGCTGTTTAAGGGCTCATTTAAAAGCTTATATTTATTTATACTTAATCGCTTTTTATATATTTGACTTAATAGCACATTCCCACAAAGTGCACTTTCGGTTGTTTCCCCAACTTTTTTAAATGAAACAAGTGCCTTTTCTAATGAAATGACCAAAAAAAGGTGATTTCAAAACCTATGTAAGAGCAAAAACTAAGGGGGTAAGGACGTCCCTTCCCCTCAATTACCGCCGTCAGAACTAGTACACAGGCTTCATTACAGAGTGAAGTTTGAAGGTTCAATTCAAAGCTGTTGATCAATCAAGCTTAACTTTTGTTAGATGTTTTGTTGAAAAGTTTTTAGTTTTAGTTAATTTGTATTCACAATAATCTTTTACTTTTAATATGACTAGTTGATTTATGAAACTCACTAAGAGGGCCTGGAGGGGGAGTATATGTGAGGGGATCTTATAAACCTCCAGTTAAGGGCTTTGGACCATAATTATTGCTATGGTGCCGTTTTATGCTTCCAAACTCTTCCACTTAAGAAGTGGTACCAAAAGTGCCGTTTTTAGTGCTACATGGCACTTTTGGATGGTAAAATTGATAAAAAGCATGTAGATATGAGTAATAGGTTTGAAATCTGCCTTCTCGGGATATGCCTTATAAAATGATTGCATCACGCTTACAAAAATAGTGGATTATCTGAAAAGTAATCATAAGAAGGGACAAACCATGATTGAAAAAAAATCCAAGCTGGAATCGAACACATTATAAACTAATTTGAAGTCTAGCACTGTACTGACAAAACCACGCCTCTAATAATGTAAATTAATATATTGGTGTTTGTAGGACTTTAATTGTGTAGCTTATTAAGGGAGACTGGAGGGGGAAGTTGCAGGAGGTGTTCTTGAAAACCTCCAGTTAAGGAGTTAGGCCCATAATTATTACAATGATACCGTTTTATGCTGCCAAGATTTTCCACTTAAGAAGTGGCACCAAAAATGTTTTTTTCAGTGCTATATCTCACTTATGAATGGTAGAATTGATAAAAAGCACGTAGATATGAGCGAACGTTTATAAATGAGCCATTAAACATCACTCTAAAGAGTTTTAGCAGCCCACTCGCCCTAGCTTTTCAACTTGAGACATAGCACCAAAAGTTCCGTTTTTAGTGCTATTTGAAACTTGCAGATAGTGGAATTTATAGGAAGAACATAAATATGAGCAATATTTTTTATATGAGCTATCAAAAATCTATCTAAGATGTTCTGGTAGCCCGCTAGCACAACCCCTCAAGAAACGGCATAAAAAGTGCCTTTTTTCGTGCCATATGGCACTTGCACACGGCAAAATTTATATAAACCACGTACATATGAGAAATGGCCTTTGAATGAGCTCTTAAGCATCTCTCTATTATGTTCTAGTAACCCGCTAGGCCTGGAATAAAGAAGGAAAAACGACCGTTTAAACATTTTTAACCTCTAGCTACTATGCGCTGTGGTTCGCTCTTTACTATGTTGCAGCTAATGCTTCAATCATGACAAAGAGTTCATTGCAAATCTCCTCAGAAACTAGTTAACATTAAAATCTGTGAAATCTAATAGATGGTAGAATTTTTAAAAACCTAGTAAATATAAACAATAGCTTATAATTGAGCGATTAAACATCTATCTACGACAGTGTGGTAGCCTGCTAATGTTCCAGTAGCTTACTGATGAGCAGACGATTTATGAAAATTACTAAGGGGGCTGGGAGGGGAGTGTATGGGAGGGGGTTCTTGTGAACCTTCAGTTAAGGGTTCTGGAAAATAACTATTACAATGATACCTGTTTTGTACTTCAGAGCTTTTCCACTTAAGAAGTGGCACCATAAGTCTTTATTAGTGCTATATCGCACTTATGAATGTAAAATTGGAAAAAAAAACACGTACATAAGAGCAATAGCTTTGAACTGAGTCATTAAACATCAGTTTTATAAGTTCTGCTAGCCCAATAGCCCCACACTGTAAAAAAAAAATTGTTTGAGATTCAACAAAAATTGTTTGTATTGATTATCAACAACAAAATTGGAATTTCGACAGCTGAAATTGAATATTAGAGACCATTTTGGAATTCCATGGTAGTTATGGAATTTCCATTTTGTTGAGAAACAAAAATGTTGAATTCCCATACCCGAATTGAATTTTCAATTTGTTGAAAAAACAACATGTTGGATTTTAAGATCCTTATTGGATTTCCAGCTTGCTTGCTCGATTTTCCGTTCTTTTATTGGATTTCCATCACTAATGCTGTTCAATTTCCTAGGTCTACTGTCTACTAACTATTTCTCAGGATTCAGTTTCTTTTTCTTCTTTCTGAAGCATCAATAAATACCAAAAAATTAATCTCATTTATTTTACAAGAACAGAAAGTTACAACAAAAAATTTCTCCCAGATAATATGACACATCTTAACGGCTGCATTCTTTCATGGTGGAAATCAGTAAATCAATGGCGTAGTAGCAGGCCGACAGAAGACACTTGAGTAAGAAATATCTTCCAATCAGGAAAAAAGTGACACACGGGCCTGAAATGAAGATAAATCAAATCGAGGCACAAATAAAAGAAAGACTTTCCCCCCTTTTTTCTACCTCCAGAGGTGAACGGTTGCAATAATAATGCCACGAATCCTGTCTTTTCTGAATACCTTTGACCTACTCATCAGATCTCATCGAATCTTTTGTTCGCCGCCTCATCAAATCTGTGTGTTATAAAATTGAAAACTTGCAAACTAGTTCTTCTGCTTAGATGAAGTACAACAAAATTGTTTTCAGCTTCATAACTTTGCCCAATCCCAATTTATAAGGTTTTAAAGATATGCAAATACATTTCCTAAATTTTGAAGAAAAAAAAAACATTGATATGGCTTAAAATTCTACTCAAATAACAGGAATTGCATTTTCGGAACTAAACCTTGAGAAAAAGAAACTAATAACTGAAAATTAATGTAAAATGTTGTTTTGTAAAAATTTCAATAAGTATAGACCTGTCATGTAGGCAAATCTAAGGACCCTCTAGAGGGAGAAGGAGTAGAGGTAGGTACTTCAAAATACCTTCCCGGGACATACTTTGGTACTTATGTACTATCTGGAACACACATGCTATATTATACAGGGAAGATGCGGGTTTCTTTCAAAACGAGTTTCTTTAATTAGAGAAATGGATTGTAAAGCGTGGTTTGTTATTGGGTTTACAATATTTAAACTATTGTTTTTTGGGATTTAGAGGGAAAAAAGGTACCTAGGTTTGGTTAGGCACTTAACATATGCTATGCTTTACCCTCCCCCCATCTCCTCCCATAATGTGCAAATATATAGCCGAAATTTGTTTATAAACTATTATATTTTTATCCAATTTTGTTTTACTTCATTAGCATCAACCAAACTTCACTTTTCGCGTGTGTTCCAGATAGTACATAAGTACCCATACTTTAGCCTGTAGACCCATCCCTGAAAACTTCATTTTCCTAACCTAACCCCTTTCCAAGATAGCCAAAAGTAGCTAAAGTAGAATTGGTACTGTTCTATTAGCTGTAAGCCAAACAAGGTATATGATAGAAGAAACTAGTCAAACAGGTTCTTTCAACAGAGAATTGGATTGCAAAGAGTGGTTTCTAACTGCTTTACAATATTTAAACTTTAGTTTTTTGGGGCTTAGGAAAAAAAGGTACCTATGTTAGGTTACGTATTTAGTATATACTATGCTCTAGCCCCCACCCCGCCTCCTAATGTACAAATATATGACCATATTTTTTTCTAAACTATTATATTTTTATCCTATTTTGTTTTATTTCATTAGCATCAACCAAACTTCACTTCTTGCATGGTTTACAGCTAATAGAACAGTACCGTAGAATTTTATCAAACTTTTTTTATTTATAAAAATAAACTATCTTGAACATTTTGGGAAACATAAGACACAAGTTATCTTTATTAATAAACTAAACTGAATACTTACCAAGTTACCATCACAATCAGACTGTCTTCTCTCTCTGATCTCTCTGAATCAGAATGTCTTCTCTCTCTGAACTGAATGCTCCCTAGGCAAAATCGTCGCTTCGTCGCTTTAAAGGTCTTAACATTAAATATACTTCTGTATTATACGTTTGTAGGTAGTTGAAGGAGATAATATTTTTTTGTATAATTGATCTCAGATCATAAGATTCGAAAACAAAATAAGAGACAAATTACGTCTTGGAAGGAGGTTTAGTTGCCCCACAATCTTTACGGTCTCTTAAAAAGGACACTAGAACAAAAAACAACAAATAGAAACGCATCTGTGATCAGTCTCTGGCAAAAATATACAATTCCGCAATTGTGTAGATAGGAGATCATAACCCCCACAATAACATTTTCTGATACGCTGAATCTGAAGGTCTGATTTACATTAGGATTTATTGACTTTTTGGGGGGTGTTTCTCCCTTTTTCGAAAATCAGGCTCCCTGTTTTCAAAGTCTCTTAATCCATCAAAATCCCTTTTTCTTCTGAGGCTTGGAGCCTTTGGTGAGTAGATATTAAACGTAATGAAATTTATATATTTGCAATCTGCATAAAAACACAATCCTTATCAATTGTTATCAAAATTCCATTTTTGAGTTTCGGTTACAATTTAGCTGAGACACTCCTTAATTACAGTTTAACACTATGAACTGTTTGATAAAAATTATTGGGCTAATGTCCAATTTTTTAAATAATCCTGTAGCAAACCAGAGTTTCTGAAGCAGATTCATGATATTAAAGTGTAGTATCTCTGGAGGTATTAATTTGCAATTTTCGGGGTGTTACCCCGAAAGTTGCAAATTAATACCTCCAGTTGTTTTCGATACATTACTGAGGTCTCTTATTGGCTACCATACACACAACCACTTATTGGCTATCACACACCATACACGCGCCTTTTGATTTAGTTTTAAAGCACAATGGGCCGATTATATAATTATGGGGGCTTCACATACCTAATATCGCTAGAGACTTAGTTACTGGGCCATTCTACTATGCTGAATAAAATGACTGTCTAAAAATGTTGACTGGATGTCTTTGACAAGTGAATGGACTAGGGAAAAGGGGTGCTTGCCCTCCAATCTCTTTTGACACTTAAAAATAGCCCTAGAGCTTTGGGATTTAGTTAAAATTCCGCCTTATGTTTTATCGCCTAAATATTTCTAAAATAAGCATCACTTTAATGCTCTTAGCTTTCGTAGTAACAATAGCTGTAGTAGTATTAGCAGCAGTATGCACATGGCATCTTTGGTTTCTTCAACATCCCTTTCAACACACGCCGAGAGTTTAAACTTAATACCATGAACCGTTTCTTAAGCATTTATGATACGTCCTCTTAAAAACTTGTTCGGGCATGGTCTGTTTTGATTTAGTTCCATACACTTTCAATATTTCCTAATTTTTTACTATATTAACCTTAGTTTTAATAGCAGCAGTAGTAGTAGTAGCCGTAGAATTAATAATAGAGCCTTAGCTCTAGTGGCAGTAGTAGTAGTAGAAGTGGTAATAATAGTAGCAATATTAGTAGTATGAGTAGTAGCAGTAAGCTACATGATGCAAATATTTTCTTTTGTCTATTTAAACATCCCCCACAAAAAGCTCTGTTCATACCCTTAGGCATAGTTGTAATAGTAGTCATAGTAGTAGTATTTATATTACTAGCAGCAGTATTAATAGTAATAGAAGCAGAAACGGTGTCTACGTATTACCTTTACAAGTATTTGAAGTAGTAGTAGTAGCAGTAAATTTCAAGTAGTGATAGCAGTAGTAGCAGCGGTAGCATGCAAATATTCCCTTTTTGATCATCTCCCTTAGCATTTCCTGAAAGTCTCAAATTAATATACCCTGATTTTCATGAGTTACATCCTTTTGACGATCCGTATACACATAACGTATTTTGATTTAGTTCAACACTCTCTCCACCATTCTCTGAAAATTCCCTTCGTTCTCTTGAAAAATAAAGTTCGAACATGCACACCTTTCTAAATAACATATACTGTATTTAAACAATGAACGAATTGCCTAACTTACAGCCCTTAACCTGAGGGCTGTGGGGAGGTTGACATCCCCAAAGGCACAATTACTGGACCTTTCACGACTGCTGAACAAAATAATTCTCTTAAAATAGAATAGAATAGAATTTATTGACACAAAAGCCCAAAGGGCCGGGTCACAAAAACAAAGACACTTTCATTAAAAAACATAAATTGGCACAAAACTATAATCTAGGCTAGTGAAATATCACCCTCACCCCTAATCTTCAAACAACCTTTCTCTATGCTCCATACCCATCGTCAGGAACCTTCAGAATCTCTTTATACCTCCCATATCTTTCCTTGCTAATAAATTTATTATCTCATCTCTCTCCCAAGCCTCAACCCCAAACAATTCTTTCCTTAAATCTCTTAATTCACTGCACTTCCCCACGAAATGAACCAAATCTTCCCCTTTCCCGCACATGGGACAGAAGTAAGGACCAGAAGCTTGCCTAGACCCTCCCAGGTACTTCCTTCTCTCACCTAGTGGTAACCCATCTGACCTAACACAAATAATCAACTTTTGTTGCCTCTTCTGAAGGCCCGCCTTAAAATACAATTCTTCTTCCCACTGTTCCGTAGCCTTTGCATATAACTCCAGTGATCGGGTCTCATTCACTGGCGCATGCCACACCTGGATCTCATGGTCCCTTAACCTCTCCCTGACCCTACTTGCAACTGCTCCTTCCTTTAATCCAATCCCTAGCCCACCATTCCATAGCTCTGAAAATCCACAATCATGCAATGTCTTCTTTATTTGAGATGGCCACGTATCCCTCTTTGGGATCCTCAGAGCTGCTAAATATTCTGCTTTTGTTATCCTTACTCTGGGCATACTCAGGATTTTCTCCCATAGTCTTATCATCCCTACTAGCCTATTATTTCTTAAAGAAAATAAACCAAGATCTCCTCTCAATACTAAACTATTTGTTGAAAAATGTAGACCTAAAACTCTCTTAAAACACTGAAGCTGATTCTTCTCCATCATCTCACCAGCTATGTATCCCAAAACTTCAGATCCACAATGCATAGCCGATTCAATCTTTACCTGAAATATCTGCTTATGCATCTTCAGGCTCTGTATGTTTGCCAGTTGGCTAGCAGTCACAGCATAGGCGCAGGACTTTCCTTTAGCAAGACTTAGCTTCAGCTGCTTTCCAAACTTACCATTTGACGAATACTTACATCCTAAATGCGTAAACTCATCCCTACATTCTAAATCTATTCCCTCCCATTTTACTCTATCCCTACTTGTAATCATACCCCCTTTTCTAAAAACCATAACTACCGACTTCTTTGCATTCAGGCTTAGTTGTTTCCTATCTATATAATCCTTAGTTCTATCCAACAAGAACTGTAAATCCTCTCTAGACTTCGCCACTAGTGCCAGGTCATCTGCGAACATCAGCATGCATAGTTCACAGACATCTAATAACACCATTGGGGCTGCTTGCTTCCTAAGAAAATCCGGCAAATCATTAATAAACAACGAAAATAGCCGCGGAGACAGGGGGCAACCTTGTTTAACCCCCTTTCTAGAACAAATTACATCTGAAAACTTTCCTGCAACCCTTATAACAAACTTTGTAGCTTCATACATACTTATTATAATCCTTACAAGTGGGTATGGCAGGCCAATATTTATACAATCCTTCATTAACAGTTCCCTCTTTACATTATGAAATGCCCCTTTTAAATCCAAAAAAGCTACATACAATTTACCTCCCTTCTTATTTATAAACTTAAAAACTAAACACTTTAATGTAAAAATCTGATCAATCGTACAATGTCCCTCTCTGAATCCTGACTGCTCCGCGACTAGCCTTTCAGTTTTCTGGAGCCAACTTCTAAGTCTGTTATCTAATACCTTCGCCATTAGCTTTTCTAGTGTGTTACCTAAATGTATACATCTATAATTTTCATGTAGATTTATATTCCCTTTCTTAAAAATCGGCACTCCTACTGCCAGGTCTCACTCACTAGGCCAAAGTCCAGATCGAAGAACTGCTGTAAATATCAAAGAAATAATATACAATGTTACGCTTCTACTATACTTCTATAGAACTGGACCATAGATCAGGACCAGGTGCTGAACCTCCCTTCATCTCTTTTAAACTTTTCCATGCTTCATCTACCCTAACTGGCTCGATTAAAGCATCATCTTCTTCCTTCATAGGGCCATAAACTTGATCTTTGATACTCTTCTTCCAATTATCTTCAAATACACACTCATTTTCCGTTGTCTTCTGCTTCTTTAATTCATTCGACCAGGTGTCCGCGGGGGAGGGGGGGGGGGGAGGGGGATATCTTGGCTTGTCTCCCTTCTGGTAGAACTTGAAACCTTCTTCCAAAAAACTTTGCTATCCTTATCCTTTAATGCCTGCTCTATCTCCTTAATATCTTCTTCTTCTTTCATCTTCTTACACTTTCTTACTACTTTCTTATACTCTCTCCTAATTCTTCGGTATGCCAATAAATTATTATCTAAAGTCCCTGGTCTCTGGAACCTTACTACATCTAACGCTTCTTGTAGCCTAGTTTTTATCCTTTTCCTTTCCATATCCAATTCCCTCTCTTCTGAATTCCTAACCTTAATTTTATCACTTTCTCCTGCTCCTACGCAAATATCATGCACTACCTTGTTCAGTCCCTTTAGACTCTCCTCCACCTTACCAATTTTACAAAATTCCTCACACTCTTCTATTAGCTTCTGAGTACTACCTCTTATTATCCCTTGGTTTACTATCTCTTCTGTCTCTTTAATTATTTTTATCGGTTTTCTAATATAAGGATCATTCTTTGTAAATCTACTTATCTCCCCTTCTCTTTGCCAACTCCGAAATCTTATCTCGTATATAGACCTCTGGGACCCAGGAAGACTCAGATTAAGAGCGACTGGGACGTGGTCCGACCCTACGCAACCCATCACTCTAAAATTGTAACACATTGGCCACAGATTCAACCAAACCAAACAATAATCTACCACACTTGGTGACCCAGAAAAACAAGTAAAATTCCCCACTTCTTCATCTTCTCCCAGTATACCATCCACAATTACCATTTTTTCATTCACACAAAAATATAAAAGGTTAGATCCCCATTTATTCCTTCTACGGCTCTGGTCCTTACTCTGTCGCTTACCAATTTTTAAATCATCATATTACCAAGGTGATTCGGAAGGATCCCGTGATACATTGCTCCTCCAGTTATCTCCAACTTCCTCAAATTCGCCATCTGAAATCCCAGTGTATGCGTTAAAGTCACCTTTAAGAATAAAATAGCTATCACCATACAATTCAACATATTTTCTCATCTCTTTTGATACCAACTCCCAAATATTTTCCTTCATATACGAACTATTCTGTGGTGGTATATAAACAGCTCCTATAACTAAATTTAATTCATTCATTTTTACCTTTAACCACACTATATTCTCAGACTCACTTTTTTAGTCTCAAAACCGAGCGGAAACGACTTTCTTTGCATAAAACAGCAACTCCTCCGTACACTCTGCCACTCTGCCTCGATGGTTTTCCACAAGCGCACTCACATATAAACCCTTGAATGCAAATACAAGAACTTCTCCATGTCTCAGCTTGACCTATAATATCCCACTTATCTAACCTACATAAATCAAATGGTTTCTGATCACTAAATCCCTGAATATTCCAGAAACATATTTTCAAATTCATTGCACCACGGCCCTCAAAATCCTATTCCCTAATTGCCGGATCAAGAATAAACCTATTAGGTTCGTTTCCTCTTGCCAAGCCTCTGCTTCTCGTCCGTCCATCCCAGACACTTCTTCCTGACCCACTCGTACTCCCTCTTCCCACTCTAGTGCTGGGTTGACGATTTGCATCTTCCGGTTTTCTCTCCGCCAGTCTTTTTTGAACCCGCAACGGTCTAACTTCCGAATCCGCTGGCCCTTGAGACATCCTAACCGGCGTCTCTGTCGCGTTGCCGTCTATGACCGTAGTATCGGATACATCACTCATTACCGATTCTGTGTCCCCATCTGTAATCTTGTCACTTTCCCCATCGGCCACCTTCATACTTGTCACGCTGGAATTTCGGACAGTTTCGATCACTCGCTGAGTTTCAGGGTCGTAGGAAACTTTTTGGTCTCCAATTTGTAATTTCGTCCCCCGTAGGAATGCATCGGATCTACCTTCGCTTTTTGATTGCTCTAGAATCGGTCTCAACTTGTTTCTCGCTTCCCTTTCAGCCTTGGTATAATCAGGGGCCGCTTTCAGCCCGTATTCTCTCAGATATCAATTACTCCGTAGAAGCGAGTCACGAATATCTTTAGCTGTGAACCTAATTAGGACTGGTGAGACTTCTCAGGAACGAGTTTTCATTCTAAATACCTCTTTAATGTCACTCCAGCGAATGTCTAAAGTGAGCACAACCCTACCAAAACACTGTAATAAGTCATCCTTTAGCGAACGACCCCTTACTCCTGGGTTGAACTCGTATAACACCAAGTTATTTTTCTTAGATTCAAATTCAAACTTTTTCAACATGAGTGAGAGTTCCTGAACTTCAGTTTCCAAAGCACTAACTTTTTTATCTTGTTTCTTCTCGAACGTAGCCCATTCCCTCCGTACAGATTCAGCACTGGCAACGGCATTTTCAATTCGCTACAACTTCTCCGTTACCTCACCTCTCATCTTTTGCATTTCGGCTAGTAGTTCTTCCATTTTCAGCATTAGATTCTACTTAAAATAAAAATATCACGTACCTTAAATAGCCTTTAATATATATCCATGCAAAGGCTAACCGTGCGTTCCGCTTTTGCCGTTTACTTCGGGGCACGGCTAACACCCACGGATGGCTTTTCTATTAGTGGCCTGGAGCGCTTTCTTTCCCACTTACTGAACTGTTGGAATTTGATCGACACTGCTGGAATTCTGGCTTCCTAAAGGAATCGTTTTGGGCTCAAAATAAACTGTTCTGTCTGTATTTCGAAACAGAGTCACTTTTCCACTGGCTAGCCAACTTTTACCACCTCAATTACTAATTGTTTTCACTACAGTCTGATCTGGTACAACTCTAATGCCATCTCATATAGTTTTCCTAATATTGATCGGATGTATTTTGGGGAACAACTGGCTTGTGGTAGAGGGGACTGGTTGCCCTCAATTCACTTTTGATTCTCAAAAAGGGCACTAGATGTCCACAGCCCACAACAACGCTGTAATATGGCATAAAAGGATTATAATTTTAGTTCATCGTTTGCTTTATTAAGAGATAGTGACTACGCCAGTTTGAACATTCCAATCTTCCGCAAACCTGACGACCGTGGTTTCAGTCAATGTCCATGCCCCAATCCAGGAAACCGACATTAGCCAGTTCCAATTCATGAGCTCTTCAAAAATTTTTAAAGTGATTTTTTTTCGTAATTTATCACTTGATCAACATACTTGTCCTAAGTTCATACTTTTTGTCAAAAAAAAATTCTAAAAGAAATAAACTATACACAACAATTTATTTGTTCATACTAAGTAATTTTATTTACATTATTGAACGTTTAATTGATTTATAAAATATTTTTTATACATTAAAAAAAATATTTAAAATTCTGCTAATATATTGTTTAGCAAGTAAATGAGTGTGTCAAGATTTTAACTGGGAATAGTTTTCTTATCCTGTTTGAGTCCAAGTGAATATCCCCTGGTATATCAAATAGAAATTAAACTTGTCACTTTAGCTATTAAAATCTATTCTTTATTTTAAATAAAATATAGAAGGCGGAGAGGGGGTCTGCTAAAGTATATAATTTTTAGAATTCAAGGGATAAGTATTTTTGTTTTTTCAATATTTCTGTCAATTTTGTTTTATTTTCTCAAAAAAGTACAAAGAAAAGGGCATTTTTAACGGATATACAAATACACATTTTCGGAAACTAGGCGAGCTGTTAGAAATCCTCCCCCTTCTTTTCGAGCCTCTGAGAGCAGAGGGTGCTTCATTCATCCTAGCTAATGTTAACGTAAAATGAAACGATTTTCTAATAGAAAAAAAGGGCGAAGCATGTTCTTTTGATGAAATTTATTTGAAAACACTTTGATTTTATAAAATTAATTCCTTTTAAAGAATACTAACGAGTATTCATGAGAATTAAACTGACAATTTTGACAATCTTAGACTATAGACTTAAATGCTTGACAATTTTTCTGTAAAATAAGCAAGAAATTTTATGTTTGTCGATATTGGTAAGACAGAACCCCTTATCGAGGGAGTTGAGTTCCAATTTTTATAACTAATGATGTATTTGCAATAATTGTTCTTTTTGAATACCACTGAACATTCTATAAATGAATTTCTTCTCTCCACTACAGAAAAGTGATAGCAAGAGAATAAAACGACTAAGAAAGCACATTATTAAGAAGCAGTGCCTGGAAAGTAAGGAGCAACCCAGGATAATAGTAGCTCATACTCTGAAAAAGTAATTTTGGTTTAATTTCATGCATCAAAGAAAAACCTTTTTATGCTGATTTATAATATATACAGTTCGATCAGTTGAAAATTACACGTCCAAAGTTACGAGCTTAGATAATTATCTGAAAGAAGGGTGCAGTGCGAGCCCTAAGGGGTTGACTTTTGCCCGTAAAAGCTCAAAAATTACCAACCTATTGAATCCCAGAGAGAGCTACACCTTCAAACAAAAGATGCACATGCTTAAGTGGTTTGTTGCCCTTTGTTTTTTATTTATTCTTGCTCATCTTTCACTCAAGTTTCTGCTTTTGAATTTGGCACCTGCTGCTACCAAAACTGAAGAGCTGCACATGGCAGTCTTTTCTTTAAGGCGAATTTTATTAGTTTTCTTCTAATGCTATATTTCTATTAAGCCGTCACACCCTAGTGGTTATCAGTCCAGATTTAAAATCCTGAAGAAGGAGATCAACTCCTGGTGCTGATAGTTACTTGGTTTGGAACGGGGGTCAATCGTGTGACTTAATAAGCTCAGCCAGAGTCGAACCAACTCAAAATAGGTGCCTGAAAAAATCTGAGGGAAAAACTTGATAAATATCAGTGGTATCAATTGGCGAAGTGACCATTTTCGTTGCAAATGAACGTGTTTTCTTTGGTATTTTTGTTAAAGAAATTGAGAACACAAGAAAATTGTCCTCTCTGGATTATGAAAAACACTTTTCTCTCTCCCCCCCTTAATTACTGTGGATTAACGCAATTCATTAATGCTAGTTTCGACTATTGTCACCTCAAGGACCAAGATCATATATCTCTGATTTCAGGCCTACCTTCTCTGATTTTGTTTTTTTGGATGACAGTTTTGTCCAAGTCTTAATTGAAAATTTTTCTGTTTACCATTAAAATTTGAAATAAACTTTACTTTTATTGGAGATGTTCTATGCTGTTTAGAAAAATCTAAAGACAAACTGATAAGCTTGTTTTGTGCATGACAACCGAAATTAAATTTGCGACAAATGTTTTGAGCATGACAACCGAAATTAAATTTGCGACAAGCTTTGTTACTCTTATTCTAGTAAACTTTTTGACAATCCTTGTTAATTATTACTTCACGGGCTTTTGGCTAAGATCAAAGTGTAGCATCTGTTCTTGTCAGCTTAATGTCTGATACGGTCCCTACATGGGGCTCATAATATTAAACTAATTTTCGAAAACCGGAAGAATGTCGGGGCTTGCTCTGCTCCCTTCACGCGTTCGTCCAATATTGCAGAACCTCCTGGATCAGCGCACCCTTTTTGAGTGGAAACCCAAGTCCATGAACCTAAATAAATTATGTAAAAATACGAGTTTCAAATATAATAGAAACCACCCTTGTAGTTTCCTAGTCCTTGAATATATTGAAATTCATATTTGTTTTCATCTGAAAAAGAAGGAGAAAAATAATATATAATTTACAAAGGTTGATAGTGACTAAGCCAATGACCACTCACCATAATCAAATTAAAGTGCCCAAGCTGGGTTGAAGTCCCCATGCAACTTTTTTGAAAATAGTCCGTAGTTATTAACTACTGAAATTTTAATTGAACCAAGATTGGAGTAGAATTGCTAAAACTACTGTTTTTAGCCTCAGACGGCTTGTTTCTGCGGTGCGTTGTTAGTAGTAGCAGTAATGACTAAAGCACCCTTTTTTTGTTAACGAGAAAATAATTGCAATAGTCAGTAAAACGGCCACTGGGTTCTCAGAAATAAAAGTTTCGACTATTCAGTCATGTTGATAACAGAGTGAGAAACCCCTGATCTTATTTCCTCAAATAGGTAAATTTGCATTCAAACGATTATGATGTTTGACTATGAAAATCAAATGGAACATCGTTAGTTTTAAAACTAATTTAGAGACTTGATTCATGTATATGAAAACGTTGTGTACAAATTCATCTGTTTTATTAATTGGAGCTACTGAGTGGCATTCAAAGCAATCGAAAGTATGTCCAAAGATATTAGAAAAATGTTAGGTTTTATGAAATTATAGTTACATCCACCTGGCTGATGAAAGTGGGGAGCTGCCTTCATCATAATGGTGGCGCTCTCAGAGTAAGGCCTTTTCCTTTGTACTTCGGATTGGCTGACCCCTCTGATCATTCCAAATTGGGGTAACTCAACAGCGTACTTTTTGGTAGTGGATGACTGTGTTCGCATGGACCCTGTCCACACATTGAAAAATATTTTCCTCTGGAAGCCCTTTTATGTGTCAGATATTTTGCAGTTGAAAGGAAAAGGTATTCAATTTCATATTGTTAAGACAATAATGGGACATGTAAAATTGATAATTGAGCCCTTTGAAAAGATTAATTTCTTGATTAAATTACATATTTGAGATATTACGGAAAAATTATACCTAAAATTCTCATGCTATGAGAGAGTTGAGCGCATACTCTACAGAAAAATGGTCCTGGAATTTTCAGGATTCGAATCAAATTTCTGAAATTAAGATTAAGTCACAGAGGCTACTCTTAAAAAGTGAAATGCCCTTGGTCACCATGCATTTCATCAAGTCAATTACGTTGGCAACGTATCAAAGTGAAAATTCCTTCACTACAGTTAAGCTTCTTGGAAGATTTAAATAGTGGGGCCCTTTGTTACAGGAATTGATCGACCACTCAGTTACATTACAATAATATTTGAGCCTGATTATTGAATATTTATTTTGTTTGCTGGGGATATAGTTTTAGTACCATTTCATTAAAGTTATCCATGAATTGCTTTTTATTGATATGTTTTCTCATCATATAATTTTGTTGCCAATATTTATTTGATTGAACATTGAATTCCTAATTACTTTCAAACCTTGTTAAAAAACTGATAAGGATTTACTAGTATTTATCTTTAAATACTCGTCAACTCTAGCAATTTTCATATCTCAGGTTTCTCCTCATATCAAGCTATTCTTTCGCCTTTTATTAAAGATTACCACCGGGAAAGACACTTGATGAGTTGTTTACAAATTATTGAATGTCGAAAGGCAGATTGCCTATACTCATGTAGTATTATGAATATTCCAAGATTACTTTTTGACAAGCCCGATTATTTACCCTTAGCGTTTCACGAGAAGTAACTGTGTATAAGAGGTGGGATTGCCCATTGTCACACTTTTTTGACCATTATCGTACTAAAACATTTTACATTGTCGTACTAAAAAAAATTTTTTGAGCAGTTAGTTAAAACTGATGCGATTTAGTTAATTTTTCCTCCTAGATATAATAAATTCTTCGCGGCCAGAGTGGCACCACTGGTTGTCAGCCTTTCGAAATAAATTGAACCAAAAATATGCTAAAGACGAAGAAATTGTACCATATCCTGATTTTTTCTCCGCGTGTCACGCTCTGTGTAACACGCGGATCTTCGGTGACGTACAGTACTATCTATGAAAATTTTGTAAAACACATTTTTTTTTATCCATTCCTTCGTTTTTCTTTCTCTTCTAATGCAGTGTTGCCAGACGTAGCATAATTAGGAAACAAAAGCATCCAAGCATTATCATCCTTAACAATCTCATAAGGTTCCACGATTCTGAAAACTATTATGTAGCCACTCCAAAAGCAATTTTTGCTGCGAAAGCAAAGATTCGTACATATGAGTTGCATTTTTTTTTCTTTTGTACGTATATGAAGCAAAATTTTTATTATGATGCAAGAGACTATGTTTTCAAATACGACCACTTCTGGAAGAAAGACAACTTGCGACAAAAATATTTTTATCCTGTATCTAGTCATTGTTTCTGCAGTTGTGCTTTCCTTTTCCAGTTTATCTCTTTTTCAGGTAATTGGACTGACTGAAACTTGGTTAAATGATTATAATTCGGAACTTTTACATATTTCAGGTTATAATCTTTACACGAAAAATCGTCAACTTCGCCGACACGGGGGACTGGCAGCGTATATACGTTCTGATATACGGGCAAGTGTCCGAGAGGATATTTTAATATATAAAGAAATGGTTTTTGAGTCTTTTATTTTGCAGTTAGAGCTGTCTGGACGTTGTGGTTATGTTCTGGTTGTATATAGGCCACCGTCAGGATCTCTTATTGAGTTTTATGAATTACTTGAAGAACAATTGGAAAAGATCCCACATCGAAGTCCTATTTTTATAATGGGAGATTTTAACATTGATCTATTGGATAATGGATCAAATACAGACCGATTTTTAAACTTGATGATTTCATTTGGTTATATCCCTGCTATTAATATTAGTACTCGTGTTACGAGGACGTCATCGAAATGTCTGGATAATATATTTTCAAATTATATGTCGGGTGGTCCAAGTGTTCTTATAAGTGATACTTCTGATCATTTTGGTGTATTTGCAAGTTACTCAGTATGCGTTGATAATAAAAATTCCACAAAGAAGAGCAGTCTCAAGCTGAGGATGTTACTCGATAAAGATGCACTTCTGAAATGTAGAAATGACCTAGCCAACAAGGATTGGAATACAGAGTTTTCAATCTCTGCGGATATTGACTCTAAGTTCAGAGTCTTTTACCAAATAATTAAGCAATCCCTGGAAAAATGCTCTAAGAATATTAATAACAATAGAAGAAAACCTTCAAAGAAGCCTTGGATTACTCCGACTTTATTGAGATCGATAAATAAGAAGAATAATTTGTATGAGAAAAAGGTACGTCATCCCTGCGATGTAAATGAGCGAATTTATAAGAGTTATCGTAATGCGCTAAACAGACTCCTGCGAAGAGCTAGACAAGATTATTATAAAATAGAATTTGAAAAAGCATCTGGAAATCCGTTGAAAACATGGAATGTGATAAGAAGCACTTTAGGACAATCATCTGGAGGAATCCCTCAGGAAATATTCCGTAAAGATGGAACCAGCCTTAAAAATCCAGAGGAAATTTGTGAAGAATTTGCTAACCATTTTTCGACAGTTGGAAGGAGAGTGAAAGAGTCGATTATAAGCAAACCAGGCGACCAGGCTTTTCAAAATTACCTTCATAAGGAGTTGGAAATCTCTTTAAATCTACTCCCAGTTCAAGAATCTGAAGTTCGAAACATTGTTTATGGTATGAAAGGTACCGCTTCTGGCTCTGATATTGTTTCAATTAGAGTAATAAAAATACTTTGGGATGTGATTGCTCAAACTTTTGTTTCATTAATTAATCAGTGTCTAAAAGAGGGAGTGTTTCCGAGTTGTTTTAAATCAGCGAAAGTAATACCAATACATAAAGGAGGGAATACTGGTGATGTTGAAAATTATAGACCAATTTCGATTTTACCCATTATGTCTAGGATACTAGAAAAATGCTTTTCGGTCAGAATGTATCAATATCTGGAAGACCAGAGAATATTTACTCCTACACAATTTGGATTCCGTCAAGATTGCACTACTGAGCAAGCAAACATATATTTGACTAGCATTATTAATATGGCGCTGGATAATGGGTATAAAGTGGCAACTGTATTTTTAGATATTGTAAAGGCTTTTGATACGGTCAGTCATGATATTCTGTTAATGAAGTGTGAAATTTATGGGATTAGGGGTCCAGCTCTTTCGTTTTTACGTTCTTTTTTGTCTTGTAGAAAACAATATGTTCAAATTGGTAATATGGATTCTCATGAAAATTGTATTGAGTGTGGAGTTCCACAGGGTTCGGTACTTGGACCCTTATTATTTTTAATCTTTGTGAATGATCTTCCACAGTCTGTTAGTAAACTGGAAACAAGAATGAGTGAGATCGTCAAAAAGGATAGCGCGGCTACAGTGCCTATGTTTGCTGATGATACTTCTTTAGTGGTGATCGCAAAGTCAGAGAGATTGCTCCTAGAGAGTGTACGAGGATCGCTAAATGAGGTTTCAAGATGGCTGAGAGTGAATCAGCTAAAGGTGAACCCCTCTAAGAGTAATTTTCTTATATTTTCGAGGACATCGAATTATTATCCATGGATACAGCATATAGCATATGAAGATGGTATGATTGCTCGTCAAAAGGCAGTAAAGTATCTGGGCATTATTATAGATGAGACTCTCAGTTTCCGATCCCATATTGAAACTTTATCCCGGATTCTATCGCGTAATTTGGGGATGATTCGTAAACTTAAATATATGTTTCCAATTAGTATACTTAGGCTTCTCTATTTTTCGTTAATCCATCCCTATATTTTGTCTTGTTCTTCTGTATACATGGGTACATTTTCTTCAATTGTTAGTCCTGTGCGAATTATCCAAAACAAGTCTATTAGAGTATTATCAGGAAAATCAGAAAGAGATTCGGTTCGAGAAGTCTATAGGGATTTTAGGATACTGCCAGCGGCGGGTCTTCATCATTTTTATATATTAGTATTTATGCATAGGTACAATATGAAGCAGCTGCCGGAGTGCTTTAATGGTTGGTTTTACAGCCGATGGAATATACATAACCAAAATACTAGGGGTTAAAATAATTATTATACTCCACCTATAGTGTCTGCCAGGTCCACGTTTTCTTTTGTTATAAAGGGTATAAATTTATGGAATAATTTGGATAATGATATGAAGAAACTAGAAAATTTTAGTGGTTTTAAAGCAAAATTGAAAGAAAAATTATTAAGTAAGTATGAATTTTAGTTTTGTTTGTTTTGGAGGTGATTTGATTTAATTTAAATTAAGTTGTAATTGCTTGTTGGTTTGTGAGTGCGACCCCACAACATGAATATGGTATGTAGTTGCTGTCCCTGTACTATTATTATTATTCTTTATTTATTTTTTCTTTCTTTTCTTTTGTCTCTTTTTATCTTTCTTTCTTATTATAGTGTATTTGAATGATGTTACATGTGTGTATTATTTTTTTTTTTTTACCTGTTTCACCCCACGTCAACCGTTTGGTTTTGGGTGAATCATATTGATTTTGTATTTAAACTTTTTGTTAATTAAATATATCACTATCACTATCACTATCACTTTGTTTATACCATGCTTTTGCTTCCTTAGTGAAATAGAAGTAGATTAATATTATTATCAGATTATATTTTATTCAGAGCTTTCATGAAGTTAAGAAAAGGTCGGACTTGTTTTTTATCAGAAAAATGCCAACATATAACTGATTAACTTCTTAATGAATTTGGGGAAAAGAACAAAAAGCGTAGCATAATTTTGTCTATAAAAATATATTTTTGGGCTTACGAAAGCACAATCCTCTCTTTACTATCTGGCAAAACTGAATACATGTGCTCCTGACACTACTTAAAGAAATTGTTTGTAGTAACATATTACTACAGAAATATGGTAATACAGGCCGAAAAACAGTCGTTGTTTTCCCACCGTTTATGACCATTTTAGCACCGCCCTGAAATTCATTCTGAATGACAAATTTAATGCAAATCAGGAGTAGTATAAGAGGTGCAAGTCCAGGAGGGACTCCATATTTGGAAGACAATTGGACTCAAGCCAGAACTACAAAAGAAGGAATTGACCTACTTTAGAGAGAGGGCGTTAGAATTCAATTGTCAGGTTACAGATACTCGGTACAAGAGAACTAGATCTAAAAGTAGTCTGTGACGCTATTGTTTCTTCTTGAGTTTGTTACAGGATTCTTGCAAGGACATGTCACATAGTTATTGTGTGCACATAGAATTTTAATAATTATTTAAAAGAGAGGAAGGCTTGAAATATTAATTGCTTATCAACTGAGGGATAAATCTCAGGGGATGGTAAATCCATTGTGAGATACATATTATTTTTTTAGTTTGGAGGGATGTCTTGAGAATAATTATTTTAGACTTCCGAATATGTATAACGTGAGGATTTTAAATATATAAGTGTGGTCGGTATAATAAACAAGTACCAAATGAGGAGTATACTTAATATAAAATATTGTATAGTATTGGGAATATACATAAAATTGAAATTAACAAAGCTGTATACATTTTAGGCAACGATACGGCAGCTATTAGCCGTCCTTTCCCCAACCTCCAAGGTCCCCAATACCCCTCCCCCCAATTTTGTGGCCCCTCCCCCATTTTTTTATACTTTTTTTCTTTAATTTTTTGTTTTTTACATTTTTTCTTAACAGAAATTTTTCAACTTTTTTTACATGTCTTAGAAGGACATGAAACATGCTTAAAACAATAAAAATTCAAATTTAATATTTTCGAAATACTAAATGAGAGTGAAATATGTATGTTAGTCGTAACGTTTACTATTAAAAAATAGTGTTTGTTGTAGCACTTTTTTTCTTACTGAATTTTTTGGACTGGAAATGATTCAACTTTTTTTTATTTATGCTGATACATCAATCGTACACTATGCTTGCTCATAGACACTATGCGACTGTCCCAGTGCTACTCTATGGCTGGTCATCGACACCACCTAGCTTATTGTATGTATTAAATCAGTAATTTTCATACATTGGAAGGATAAACACCTGCATCATACTTAAATAAAAGTGAAAATGAAATATTTTCAGAAAGTGTGTGAACACAATAAAATCATCGTTGCGTTGAATGCTGACAAGAAGAGTATTTGAACTATGAAACAAGCAATAATGGGGATCTTATCGGAAATATATGCGTGAGTTGTCATGACAGCGAGGAGCTACATTCCATTGGACTACCCAAAGCATTCAACATTGCTGGTGGTGGATATGCGAGAGTATCATTCCCAGAGAAAATAGTGCTCAAAGAGAATGCGAACTTAAAAACAATCATTGATGAAGGGGGACAGCTTCTTGCTACTGTTAGTGGTAACACGTTACCCGTTGATAGATTTCATCGTCATCGTTCTGGTATTAGCATCCAAATGAAAGCAACGAGAAAAAGAAAGGCCGACTGCTGCACTAATGTAATTAACCTATGCATCCTATCAAATCACAAACTGTCCTTACAAAATTCAAAATTAAAGTGGAACTTTTCTCTTCTTAGGGAAAAATTCAGAATCGAAGTATAGCTTTTTCTATCTTCTACGGAAAAATTTAGAACAGAATTTGATTTTTTTCTCTTCTTTGAGAAAATTCAGAACTGAAGTGGAACTTTTTTCTCTTGTTTTGAAAAATTCAGAATTGAACTGTAAGTTTTTTTTCTCTTCTTTGAGAAAATTCGGAAAAGAAATTGATGTTTTTTTCTCTTCTTTGAGAAAATCCAGAACTGAACTGAACTTTTCTCTTCTTGGGGAAAAATTCTGAAGAGAACCTGAACTTTTCTTCACTTCTTTGAGAAAATTCAGAACTAAAGTGGAACTTTTCTCTTCTTAGGGAAAAATTCAGAATCGAAGTATAACTTTTTCTATCTTCTATGAAAAAATTCAGAACAGAACTTGAATTTTTTTCTCGTCTTTGAGAAAATTCAGAACTGAAGTGTAACTTTTTATTTTCTTTGGAAAAAAATAGAATTGAACTTAATATTTCTTTCTCGTATTGGGGAAAAATTCAGAAAAGAACTCAAACTATTCTTCACTTCTTCGAGAAAACTAAGAATCGAAGTAGAACTTTTTCTCTTCTTTGGGAATAATTCAGAATAAAAGTGTAACGTTTTCTATCTTTTACGGAAAAAAATTAGAAAATAACTTTGAATATTTTTTCTCGTGTTTGAAAAATTCAGAACTGAGGTGGAACTTTTTTTTCTTTAGAAAAATTCAGAATAGAACTGTAATCTTTTCTTTTCTCTTCTTTAGGAAAATTCAGAAGAGAACTTGAACTTTTCTTGACATCTTTGAGAAATCTTCTTTGGGAAAAATTCAGAACTTTTCTTCACTTCTTTGAGAAAACTCAGAATTAAAGTGAAACTTAGGAGAACTCGAACTTTCTTCAATTCTTTGAGAAAACTCTGAATTAAAGTGGAACTATTTTTATTCTTGGGGGAAAAATTCAGAATCGAAGTATAACTTTTTCTATCTTCTACGGAAAAATTCAGAACAGAGCTTGATATTTTAATCTCTTCTTTGAGAAAACTAAGAACTGAAGTAGAAATTTTTTCTATTTTCTTGAAAAATTTAGAATTTAACTGTAAGTATTTTATTTACTTATTTTCATCACTTCTTTGAGAAAACTCAGAATCAAAGTAGAACCTTTTCTCTTCTTGGGGAAAATTCAGAAGAGAAATTGAACTTTTCTTCAATTCTTTGAGAAATCTTCTTTATGAAAAATTCAGAAGAGAACTTGAACTTTTCTTCACTTATTTGAGAAAAATCAGAATCAAAGTGGAACCTTTTCTCTTCATGGAGAAGATTTAGAAAAGAAGTATAACTTTTTTCTATCTTCTACAGAAAAATTTAGAATAGAACTTGATATTTTAATCTCTTCTTTGAAAAAATTTAGAACTGAAGTGGAACTTTTTTCTTTTTTCTTGGAAAAATTTAGAATTGAACTGTAACTCTTTTTATTTTCTTTACTTCGTTGAGAAAACTCAGAATCAAAGTGGAACATTTTCTCTTCTTGGGGAAATTCAAAAGAGAACTTGAACTTTTCTTCACTTCTTTGAGAAATCTCCTTTAGGAAAAATTCAGAAGAAAACTTGAACTTTTCTTCACTTCTTTGAGAAAACTCAGAATCAAAGTGGAACATTTTCTCTTCTTGGGGAAAAATTCAGAAGAGAAGTATAACTTTTTTCAATCTTCTACAGAAAAAGTTAGAACAGAACTAGAAATTTCTATCTCTTCATTGAGAAAATTCATTGAGAAAATAGGTGTTCAATAATGATAGACTCTACGCCATAAAGACGTGTTGGGCACCCCGAGATAAGATATTGTGTTTTTAAAAGGCCTTCTACTACTTCAAGAAGAAAGGGAGTTTATACCAAACAAAAGATTTCCTACCAAAAACCGAAATTATAATTTAAAATCTGGTTTTTGGACATAAAAAGAGCCGTTTTATTTATTTAACTACTATTTTCCCTTTATTTGTCTTTAACCTTTTTTTTCGCTTTTTTCTAAGTTTCCTTTTAAACAAATTACCACAATACTCTTCTTTTGTCCTTAAATTTAATTTCATTTGCTTATTCGCGTTTTTAATCCCTATCCCACAGTATGCATTGTTAATGGCAAACTTTAGCTTTGCAAAAGACCACAGAAATGGTGTTGATTTCTTATATATTTGTTTTACCTCTAGAAAATTGTCGTGGGTCAAGCCTAAGCTGAGTTATCAGACAAACGGTGATAAATCTTATTCTCTTTTTTCCTTTGACAAGACCCCTGCTCTGGTCAATCGTCTAAATATTGATGTTTGGAGGTATCATGCAGAAGAAGCATCGTGGCAAAAACTACAAGGGCCAGAGAGCACACAATTCTACCAGCCCATAGAAACAGATTTCATCACTTACTTTTAACGACAGTCATTTTGCAAATCCACAACCTCACGAAATGTACCTGGCAGTGTTGCCCCCCCCCTGTGCTAAATTTGGTGTTTCTAGCTCCGTTAAATTAAGGCGTAAGCTCGTAACCTTCGAATGGATTCCCAGGAGCTACTTTGAATTTCAAAGAATTTTAGATCAAATGCTACAATTTGTCTCCGCACTACCAAGTTAGATAGGCAGAGCAGACATAAAATAAAGAACAAAAAGGACCATGAATGCTTGTAGTATCTAAATATCTATCCATGAGTTCTGTTCTGTATCCATGAGTTCAAATTGGAAGTGAGACGGATAACTTGAGATGAAGACACACTATTTAAAGTACAGAGCATCTTTTACTACTATTCATTAGTTTCATATTAGGCAGAAATTGTTTTTTTCAATTAACCATCCTTTCTACTACAATTTAGCCAAAACCTTATATTGATCATGTACTAGTCCTAAATGACAGTACAAATTATACACAATGAATTCAAATCTGTCAGTATTCAATTAATATCAAATCAAAATCTTTAATTCAATTCAAATAATATCAAATAACATAAATAATCATATCAAATAAAAACCTAACCTAGGCTGCTGAATTTATGTTCATGTAGGACTATGCTTACTTTACCTGAAATTTTTTTTATCGTTTCTGAGGCTCAATCTGTTGCTAGTACATATTGAACATGTTCAAATCTCTTAACGAAAATTGTTTATAAAAAAAAATTGCTTTTACAAAAAAAATGGTAAAAATTTGTTTTTACATGTTCACTATTTTAAATTTGTAGCTATAGGGAACCCGATTGCCAAAAGGACACAGAGAAGCCCAAAATAACACCATTCATTAGTAATAGCGAATAAAAATAGAGACAAATTATGAAAGTCACTGATTATTATATCAAATCAAAATCTTTAATTTAACTCAAATCATATCAAATAACATAAATAATCATAGCAAATAAAAACCTAACCTAGGCTGCTGAATTTATGTTCATGTAGGACTATGCTTACTTTACCTGAAATTTTTTTTATCGTTTCTGAGGCTCAATCTGTTGCTAGTACATATTGAACATGTTCAAATTTCTTAACGAAAATTGTTTATAAAAAAAAATTGATTTACAAAAAAAATGGGAAAAATTTGTTTTTACATGTTCACTATTTTAAATTTGTAGCTATAGGGAACCCGATTGCCAAAAGGACACAAAGAAGCCCAAAATAACACCATTCATTAGTAATAGCGAATAAAAATAGAGACAAATTATGAAAGTCACTGATTATTATAGTCACTCAGTAAAACAGTGAAAACCAATTATGCATGGAAATGGAATATAAACCACTTCTGTGTAAAATCACCAAATCTGGTGAAAAATCACCACCGGCGGCAGGCCTGCCACTAAACCGAAATGATTCAGAGCCCCAGTTTAGAGACTGCGCTAGGCAATTTTTCAATGAAGAACTCTGTTTAAATATAACAAGAGTATTAAATAATCTGATACTGTTAAAATTTTCATGGTCATGTGATTATTTATTAATAAGAAAATGATTGTTTTAAAGTATTAAAGTATTAAATAGGAAACCAAAAATTATTAAATAGAGTCTCAAAATCTTTCACAACAATTTTACAATAATGCAAAATTTTTAACATAAGATGGAACTGACTTTTACTTACCAAGTAGATAAATATAATAGCACTTAGAATATTATTCAAGTTATTTTTATCATTAAGGGAGTAGAGACTTCTCCTAATCACGAATTAAAAAGGGGACAGGGCTGTTAGTAATATTCCCATAAGTTTTTGAGTAAAATGTCGTTAATAATTTGTTCGGATAGAGGGGGGGGGGGCTATGGATGGCAGTGGGTCAGTTTTGGAGTGTAAAAGTAGTTTATACTCCATAAGTTTTGGAGTAAAATATCGTTAAAAATTTGTTTGGGGGATGGGAGGGAGTCTGGCCATGGAGGTCCAGAGGTCAGGTCCTATAAGTTTGGAATATAATATCGCTAATAATTTTTTTGGGGTGGCAAGGGGGAGGGGGTGAGGGAAAAAGTGGACCAAGGGTAGCTCTCACGAGATTTGGTATAAATGCGGTTAATTTTTTTCGGGGGGGGGGGAGGGGGTCGAGCCATGGACGGCGAGGGGTCAGCTCCCATAAGTTTTGGACTAAACAAATTATATCGTTAATATATTTATTTGGAGGGGGGTCTGGCCCTGGAGGGCCAGGGGTCAGTTTCCATAAGTTTTGGACTAAAATATTGTTAATATTTTTTTGGAGAAGGGAAGGGGGCAGAGCCATGGAGGGCCAGGGGTCAGCTTCCATAAATTTTGGAATAAATATATCATTGAGTTTCTTTTTTTGGGGGGGGGACAGGGGTCAGCTCCAACAAGTTTCGAAATAAGAAATGGTTAATAATTTTGTTGAGGGGATCGGGCCATAGAAGACCAGGAGTCAGCTCCCATTAGTTTTGGAATAAAATATCGCTAATAATTTATATTTGTTTGTTTTTTTGGAGGGGGGCATGGAGGGCCAGGGGTCAGCTCCCAAGAGTTTCGGAATATCATTTTGTTAATTTTGGGGGGTGTCGGGCCATGGAGGGGCAGGGGGTTAGCTTCCATACGTTTTGGAATAAAATAACGTTAATAATTTTGTATTTTTGGGGGGTAGGGGTCGGGCAATGGAGGGCCAGGGGTCAGATTCTATATGTTTTGGAATAAAATATCACCAATTATTAAAAAAAAGAAAAATATTTTGAAGGGGGTTTGGAGGTCGGGCCATGGAGGGCGGAGGGTCAGCTCCCTTAAGTTTCGGGATAAAATATCATTAATGTTTTTTTTAAAGGGGATAGGGCCATGGAGGGACAGGGGTCATTTCCCATAAGTTTTGGAACAAAATATCTTTAATAATTTTTTAGGGGTTGAGTGGATTCATGAAGGGCCAGGGATCAGCTCTCAAAACTTCTAGAATAAATATCGTCAATAAGTTTTTTTGGTAGGGGGAGGGGTGAGGGAGGGCCATGAAGGGCGAGGGTGAGCTTCCATACGTTTTGGAATAAAACAACGTTAATAATTTTGTAATTTTGGGGGGTCGGGGGCTGATGAGGGTCAGCTTCTAAGAGTTTTGAATTAAAATTTCGTTAATAATGTTGTTAGTTGTTGGGGGTGTCGGGAAACAGAAAGGCAGGGATCAGCTCCCACACGTTTTGGAATACAATAACGTTAATAACTTTGTATTTTTGGGGGGTTGGGGTCGGGCCATGGAGGGCCAGGGGTCAGCTTCCAAATAATCTCAAATAATCTGATACTGTTAAAATTTTCATGGTCATGTACTTATTTATTAATAAGAAAATGGTCTTCCTGTTCTAAAGTATTAAATAGGAAACCAAAAATTATTAACTAGAATCTCAAAATCTTTCACAAATCTTTCCATAAGTTTTGGAGCAAAATATCGTTAAAAATTTGGTTGGGGGATGGGAGGGAGTCTCGCCATGGAAGTCCAGAGGTCAGGTCCAATAAGTTCGGGATAAAATATCACTAATAATTTTTTGGAGGCAGGAGAGGGGGGGGGGGTGAGGGCAAAAGTGGGCCCGGGTTAGCTCTCATGAGATTTGGAATAAATATGTTTAATTTTTTCGGGGGAGGGGGGGGGTCGAGCCATGGACGGCGAGGGGTCAGCTCCCTTAAGTTTTGGAATAAATATATCATAATACATTTTTTTGGAGTGGGGTCGGGCCATGGAAGGCTATGGGTGAATTTCCATAAGTTTTGGACTAAAATATTGTTAATATTTTTGGAGAAGAGGAGGGGGCCAAGCCATGGAGGGCCAGGGATCAGCTTCCATAAATTTAGGAATAAATATATCATTGAGATTTTTTTTGAGGGGGGGGCAGGGGTCACCTTCAACAAGTTTGGAAATAAAACATCGTTTATAATTTTGTGGAGGGGATCGGGCCATAGAGGACCAGGAGACAGCTCTCATTAGTTTTGGAATAAATTATAGCTAATAATTTGTTATTTTCATTGGGGGAGGGGAATGGAGGACTAGGGGTCAGCTCCCATAAGTTTGGAATAAAATATCTTTTATCGCTTTTTGGGAGGAGGGGGGGGTTACGGGCCATAGAAGATCAGGGGTTAGCTCCCATAAGTTTTGGAACAAAATATCGTTAATACTTTTTTTAGGGGGGTGGGTGGATTCATGAAGGGTCCGTGGTCAGCTTTCATAACTTTTGGAATAAAAAATCGTTAATAAGTTTATTTTGGTAGGGGGGAAAGGGCGGGGGTTGGACATGGAGGGCCAGGGCTGAGCTCCAGTACGTTTCGGAATAAAAAAAACGTTAATAATACTGTAATTTTGGGGGTTGGGGTCGGGCCAGGAGTCAGTTCCTAAAAGTTGTGGAATATAATTTTGTTAATTTTGGGGGGTGTTTGGTCATGGAAGGGCAGGGGGTCAGCTCCCATATTTTTTGGAATAAAATAACGTTAGTTATTTTGTATTTTTGGGGATCAGATGTCGGGCAATAGAGGGTCAGGGGTCAGCTCCTATATGTTTTGGAATAAAATATCGTTAATTATTCTTATTTTTTTAGGGGGGGGGGGTCTGAGGTTTGGCCACGGAGGGTGAGGGGCTAGCTCCCTTAAGCTTTGGGATAATATATGATTAATGATTTGTTTTTTAAGGGAGGATAGTGCCATGGCGGGACAGGGGTCAGCTCCCATAAGTTTTGGAACAAAATATCGTTCATAATTTCTTAGGGGTGGGCGGATTCATGAAGGGTCAGGGGTCAGCTCTCATGACTTCTGGAATAAAATATCGTTAATAAGTTTTTGGTTGGGGAGGGGTGGGGGAAGGCCATAAAGGGCAAGAGTGAGCTCCCTTACGTTTTGGAATAAAAAAGTTAATAATTTTGTAGTTTTGGGGGGTTGGGGTTGGGATTCGGGCCATGAAGGGCCAGGGTTCAGTACCAAAGAGTTTTGGATGAAAATGTCGTTAATAATTGTGTTAGTTTTTGGGGGTGTCGGGCAATAGAAAGGCAAGGATCAGTTCCACACGTTTTGGATTAAAATAACTCTAATAATATTGTACACAGAGATATAGAGGGTCATTAGTCTATGGGCCAAGGCCAAGTGGAGCTAAAAAGAAACTAATACACAGCATGTTATCATCAGGGGTGTCAATCATAAGAGGTGGACTAGGAGGGTGGGGGAATTGTTCACTATGTTTTTTGCTCCCCCTTCCCTATCGTAGATTTTAAGAAATACGTTTTTTGATATTGTCGTTGAAGCATACCTTTTTCGATATTTTCACCAGAAAAAAAGCGACGAATCCCCAATTAGATCTAAAATATATATTTGCCCCCTCCTACGTTTTTCTAATTCAGTTTGCTAATCGTTTGTTACTATAATTACCCTTCAATAAATAGAAACTGGACTTCAGATCTGAATTAATTCTATATTGACTTTAAGCTATTTTAGCACTTTAAATTATCATTTTAGCTATTTTCTTTTTTTCTTTTTTTGTACAGATGAGTAAAGAGTAAATGAGAGCCATTTATACAGACTTTTGAAGAGGATAAGCTAAAGAAAACAAAACAAAAACAAGCTTTAGGTTATTTTCTGATACTTTAAATTGACAAAATTAGTTTAACATTTATTTCCAGAAGTCACAACTGAAACAAAGGTGTTACTAGCATTTGTTTGAGGGGAGGGGGGTTAAATTTTTTTTAAACCATCAACTTTTGTTTATATGTATTTTTTTACGTTCTCGTGAGTCATACAAAGATTTCAGAGGGAGGAGTCAAACCCTGTAACACCCCCCCCCCCTCCTCATGGATAGGCTTCGGACCCCACGATTATATGTAGAATCTGGATCTAATTTTCTATAGAAAAGTAGAACGACACCTCAGACTTGCTTGCGCTTGTAACTGGTCCATGGTAGAATTTCTCAGCAGAATTTTACAAATTTACTAATTATTAAAGTAGTTCCAGCAGCAATATGCTTTCAATTAAGAAGTAACTTTAGAATTTCTGATTTTACCTCTCTACTATAAACAAAAGAAGAAGTCGTGCTTTACAAGTTACTGTTTTCGGCTATTTAAAATTTTCATTGTATCCCGAGTTTCCTCTCCTCCTGTATCCACGAGGCCTCTGCTCTTGTATCTACATCGCTAAATTTGAAATAAAGTAATCAAAATTATGTCATGAAATTTAAGTATACAATCTCTCTACTAATTAGTTGGCCGAAAATTGCTCCCAGACAGAACCTAGTTAACAAACAAAAGCTCCGTAGCGGCTATGCGTAAGAAACAATGTGGAACAGCCATAAAGTCTTTTTGGGCATGTAAGCAGGACTTGCCAAGAGGGGCTTTTGGAGTAAAGTACCCCTCCCCCACCTCCATAAAATTACATTTCTTGGAGAATTGAGCTCCATGGCAGAAACTCTTAAGCAACAACGTAAAATCACTACAAAGGCTTCTCGGGCATATAATCAGGACTTGGACAGAGAGTCTTCTGAACCCAACATCCCTCTCAAATCTTATAGTAAAATTAATTTTGAGGTAGTATCAGAGTGCTGCGTTTGAAAGACCAAGTCTTACTTTCAATTTTTTTAGTTGCGGCTGATGTGCCTTAGAATTGAACCACATCTTATTTTAATTTGTTCGCTTTTAGGGCTAAAAATTACACACAACAAACTTTAAAAAAATATTTGTTCAACTTAGGCAATATACTGTAAAACTTAATATTAAATACAAATTTTACTTCGCAACCCTCTTAAACTTCCCCAAAGAAATTTCGAATTTTGTTAAACGAAGGTTTAAGATAAGATGAGATTTTATTCGTTATCAATACACATACAATAATACACTGTGCTAGTCCCCAAAAGTCTCCTTGGCCTGTAATTAGGGGAGTATATACAGATCACAAACTCAGAGAACAATAACCAATTACTTACTGAGATAAAAAAAGAAGAAGAAAAAAAATTAAAAAAAAAAAAATCAAACATCTATAAAGCATAACATAATTCATTTCTCTGCATATTATTCTCAAATCAAAAAGATGATCTTCATACCCCTTCATCAATCCACTGGTCACAATCAGATTATACCAAAAAAGAAGAGAAACAGAAACAAAAAAAAATAATGAAAACATGCAACATTCAACACACAAGTAAGCCACGAGAAAGGCTCTGCATAAGGCACAAAAAAAAAAAAAACTTATACTCAAAGTCACAGAAAGGAGAGCAAAAAGGAGAAGAAAAGAAAAAAAAATTATAAAGTAAAGTTTATTCAGGAAAAATTTAAAATTTATTCAGGCAAAAGTAAGGAAAATTACTCACATGGAAACAAAATTTTTGTACTAGTTTTTTGAATATCAAAAATAGTGGCATATTAAATATAGGCATTGCATGCCTCTGGCTGTTGGTTTTTGACCTTGCTGATTTGTATAGTAACCTTTTCATGCTTCTCAGCATTTCTTTTCCACAAAGTGTTCCAAAAATGCCTTATTTTGCGGCATATACTGATGCCACAGTATATATACTGAATGGATAGATTCTTGTAAGATATGGTCAGATTTGATGACATATCACAAGTTGGAAAGATTCAGAAATAATAGGTGTGGAAAGAGTGGATGACGAATGAAATCGATACAGTCATGGCCTGTATTAGGTTTATATTGAGGAAGATGTACGGAAGGACTCTATCATTGAAAACAAATCGTCAATAGATGGTGAGTGGCTGCTAATACCCTAAAAATTTCAAGCTTTTGACTTTGTTGGTTTTTTTTGTTGTTTTTTTTTAATCATAGACCGGGCCTATAGATCTATGGTTTATTTCACCAAGACACTTCGTATTGAAGTATCTGTTGTGGAAACTTAGGAAGGGGCTCGTTTCATTGAAAACTGAAAGTCCTCGCGCGCGCCCTTTTTAAGAATCAAATGGGATTGGAGGGCAACCAGACCCCCTTTGACGTACCTTTTCCCCACAAAGACATTTGATGAAAATTTTGATAGCCATCTTGTTCAGCATATATTGTTCAGAGATTATGAATTGTTCTTAATCATCAAATATCAGTTACAAGACATACTAAAAATTTCAGTATGAATGGCTTCAGTTAAAAAAAAAAAAGTAAACTAAGAATAAGGGGCAACACATCACGAAAATATCGGGGGGCTAGGGAAAGATTTTTGCAAAAGTCTCAATGAAAAAAAAAAAATAATTTTAAATTTAGGGGGACTCTTGTGACTCTGGTACACATGCTGTTCTGAGTCTATCTCTACAAGAACAAGGAGTAATAATCAAATTGCTGAAATGAATATTCCGAAGAAGGATTGCAGATTCAAAGCTAATCCTTAAAATGGACAAAATCTATCTATTTGTTAATTCTTTTAACTCGTGATTATTGTATTATTGCATATCTCAAACTATTGTATTTCTTTCAGTAAAACTAAAATGGCGCATAAAATCTGCAGCCAATAGCTTCAGTAACGAAGGTTTCCTGTTGTTTTTTTTGTTTTCCTGAATAGTTCTGTTATGCAAATACCAAGAAATAAGTGTAAATTATAAAAGTGAGTATTGGCAGTCGCGTGAAAAAAAAAAAAAGAAAACAACACCTATAAACACCAAATAGCATACGGTGGCACTTGGCATTGTTTTCAGTGTAAAAATAAGGATAATTAAATCAATTTGTATGATTGGTAAAAATTCGGATAGTAGCCTAATACATGTCTAATCTCAGTCTCTGACAAAAAAGATCGGGAAGCTTGAAAAAATGTCAAGTGTAGCCAAACCCTAGATGGTGCTGATAATATTTTTGTCGACAATAGAGCCAGATACCACTGTTACAATAGTTACCCAGACTTTTCGTGCAAAAATATTCTGTTCCTGATCCTCTTGATTCGGACAAATTATGTCGATAGGTTTAATACTACTCTAAATTGTTTGTTTCATTTTCTGCCATTGTCTGCTCTTTTGATAAATTTTATATTTTTGTTGTTGTTTAGAAATTGTCTTTTTCTTTACACTTTTTTGTTCCGTTTTTTCTTTCTCCTTATAGGTTTTTTCTTTCTACGCTTCTAAGTGGGTATAAATGAATTTGTTTTATTTTATAGCAACCTATGAGAAGAAACAAAGCATTGAAATAAATCTGAGTTTACAAAGTTGCACGTTATGTTGTAGAGAATGCTTTAAACTTCAACGAAGCTGTGAAACTAGAGAGTACAAAATTATACTTGTTTGAAACTATAAAAATTTTCCTTTTCGGCCAACCGTCTAGGGTCAAACGAAATGCGGGTCGTCCCTAGTCGGGTTGGAAGGATATTGAAATGAAAAGATTTCAGGGAAATGAGAACTTCTTAAGAGGGTGTAAAGAGGGAGGCGATGGGTAGATTGAGGTGGAGGTAGACCTTGTGGAGATGTGTTCATCTAAGGTTGCTTTGTGCTGCAGTAAGCTATTGGTAGTAGTTGCTATCACATGCCTGAAAAAAAACAGGTAGAATAAGAATTGAAGTAATAGAATCCCAAATTAACGAGAATTGCCCAATGTACGACACTTTGAGAAAAAAAAATACATGGGATAGATCAACTAATATTCCAGTTTGACTGAGTAAAAACAAAAGTAGACTACTTTTTTTATGAAATTGTCTTCTTTGCAAGAGTTTCGTTAATTGTAAACAACCTTTTTAGCACACATCAAAATTCATTATTTTAAAACTTTGGTTTGTCATTGAATTCAGATGATCTGATTTCTTTTGGGTTAAGTATCATTTCGTGTCTGAAGCACTAACTAATTTCTATACCAAATTTGCCATCAACTCAGTAACCTTAGATTCCGAGGATTATTATTTTTTTGGTATTTTCGTAAAAATATCAAAAAAACAATAAAGTCCCCCTCCCCCCGTTTTTGGATCTTAATTAAAAAATTGGAAAACAAATTGTTGCCTCCATCCTGAATAAATCAAGAATTTTCTGAAAAAAGGCAAATTCATTTGTTTTAAAAGTTTATCTGGATTATAAAATGATAAGGGCTAGGTTAATGTACACATACACGGTTTGTTTTAAAAGATGTAAACAAATAAAGCTATTGCGCTGTGAAGGGAAAATAAGAGAATAGCTTCTCTTTTCGATTAAATACAAACAACTAAATAAAGAAGAAATGAAACAAACAATGCAGATATATTTTAATTTGGGTATTTTAGTTGCCTTAAAATTTTAACGGTGGTACCAACGGCGGCGTTTGACCTGTGCGGCCTGTGCAGGCGTAGAGGGCCCCGCACCACCAGGAGTACCGTATCCCAGTTTAGGCATAACCTAAAAATCCAAGACCACGTGAATGTGCCGCCACCTCTGTGCAGCATGGAAATGCCACATTGAGTGATTCCTCATGGTGCACGGAGGAAACTTACCTTGAAGTCGCATTTGAGACCACAAAAACACCATAAGATCTAACTAAATGAGTGACATAAGTGTGATTTCCTGGTTTGTAGTAATAGCTATAGGGGCCCCACTAACTGATTTTGAATAGGGCCCCAAAAGATCCCAACGCCACCATTGGAAGGTACTGCCCGTATATATATTTTTTTTTCAGAGGCAGAGTAACTTTGAATTTTACTGTTACAAACAACCCTTGCTCTTTGGTGAGGACTTTCTTTTGAGGATCTTTACAAAAAGCTTAAGAAAGTAACACATGGTTGACTCGTAGGATATTCCTTTGCTCATCTTTGAAACCTCTATGATACCTCTTTGAAACCATTCTATTACGCTTAAGCTTAGTTAGATACTATCAAGAACAGATACCGATTTCTTGATGGTAGTGCTGAGTTGTTGAGGTACCCCTTCCTAATGATTACACAAAACTTCCTATTCAAAGGCCTTTTCAATTTCTAGTATGAATTTATTGTCAAAACAAGTTGAAAAAAAAGCCACAAGTTGAATTCTCAGCTGTTACGGTGTGTGTAGGTTTATCAAACCACCCAACATTTTTGTCTGTTTCGCTTAATTTTGTCAAGAGCATAAAAATCATCCGAGAAGTTTGTCCCAATCTCTTGAAAATGCTGTAAAGTAGCTTGTCTCCAAAAGAGCTTTCTCAATCCTAAAATAAAGTATCAGAAGTCAATACAATGAATATTCTAGCGACCAAGTTATCTCTGATTAAAAATCTTAGAATAATATGTCTTTAAGAAAAGGTTCAATAAACCAGCAAGGGAGGCCGAAAACACACAGCCAAGGACACATTTTATAAAAAAAAAGGGATGATTGTTTGTTACCCCTTCTTCAGGCCAAGGTAAAACAACCATAGAAATATTGTCTATTAAAAAGCATTAAAAACAATAATTTTTGCTGACACAAAATCTTAAACTTCAGCAAACTGTCCTAATTCAAAATTAGTTTTAATGCAGGAGAACTTCAAGGGTAAATCCCTTGAAATCCCTTAAAAAAAAGGGCTGAAAAACCTCTTCCTAGCTAATTTACCTACTATGGGTTGCCTCCCCGTAGTAGCATAATATTTGTAGGCATGAATATATAATGAGTCGGAGGTAATAGGCTTGAGATTGTCTGTGCAGGCTGTCAACGCTTACTGATAGAAAAGCATTGCCAAGTGCTGAAAACGATGTCGTGACCAAGGTGGATCAAGGATAGCACAAGGCCTCCATTCAACTGGAGGACCCAGGGACTTCTTCCTGTCTGGTTCTAAGAAGCGCTTCGGTGTAGACTTGAGAAGATATGTTGGTCCTCAGCCTACACTGGTATCCGAGACCATTGCTTTTCCTGGTCAAAACAATTTCAATGATTAAAAGAATATGAAAATTGAAAATTAGAATGTTACGGCGTAAAAAAAACTATCGTGTCGACATTTTGACTGACGAATTCAGACGATTCGAATTGGACTTATTAGAAATTTCAGAAACTTATATCCCAGGGGTAGAAAGTATGAAATTAATGATATATAATTTATTTGCTCAGGCAGGAAGGATGGGGTACATAGAAAGTGAGTAGGGCTCATGATGAATAAAGAAGCTGCTAATTCTTGTTTAGGCTGGGAATATATTAATAATGGAATACTAATCGATTAATTTATGACTAAAATGTTCAGGGTTTCAGTTATAGTAGTGTATGCCCTGCAGAACCAACTGACGGAGATACTGGTGACTCTGATGAATTTTACTTACAGTTAGAGGAGCAAATAGACAGGTCCCAGGTTCAATTTCAATGTGGTGTTTTTATTAGTAGATTTTAACCCCCAGGTAGGTAATAAATAGAGATAGATGGTAGCCTAGACTAGGTAAATTTTGTTTAGGAAAGGAAAACAATAATGGCTACAGACTGCTGCACTTTTGTAGTTACTACAATCTAGTTATAACCAATACAGTATTTGGTCATAAAATGGCCCAAAAGTTAACGGGGTTTTTACGTGATGGGAATACTGCAAACCTTATTAATTATGTTATTGTAAATCGAAGACTAGAGTGCTGTTATTGATGTTAAAAGTAAAAGATCACCATCTAGTAGTGTCTAGGGTTGATCTAAAGCTAAAATTTCGGAAGGGTAACTACCTTCTGGGAAGTTATTATGGCGGTAGTCTCCAGGATGAGAATTTGAGAGAGATTTTCCAGGAAGAGTTGAATGCTAAAACTGGAGAGTTTAAAATTTGACAATGTAGAATATTGACGGAATAATTTTAGGAAAACAGTTTGTAAAGTTGCTGATGGTGTCTTAGGGAAGAAAATTAGGAACGCAGCTAGGAATACTAGTGAAAAAGCTTTATGTTTAATACAGAGGAGAAGGGGCTTGTACAAGAATTATCTGACTGATAGATCATATGAAAACAAAAGGAATGTAAAGAAAGTGGAGAAAGCATTAAAACATGAACTAAGAAGGTGTGAAGTGGAGGCCATGGATAAAATTGCCGAGGATCTGGAAAATGCAGCTGGACAGCATAGTAGTAAAATATTGTACTGGCATCCTAATAAATTGAGAGGGAATAGTCAATCCAGACTTGTCCCAGTTAAAGATAGGAACGGGGCCAAAGTTAGTGATAGGAAAAGAGTTAAAGAAAGATGCGCAGAAAATTTTGAGAATCTTCTGAACCGAGATAGAGTTGCAGGAAAAATATAAAGAAAAATGAAAAAGTTTGTGATACCTTGGATTGAAGGAAGATTTGTTTTGTGAGGAAGAATTAGCGACTGTTCTAAAAGGATTCAAGAATAATAAGGCCCCAGGTGCTGATACTATGATAAATAAGTTTTCTAAATATGGTGGCTCTGAGGTTAAAGATAAGTTACAGAAGATTATGAATATAATATTTGAAAGAGTGGAAGTACCCAGCGATTTTAGGAAAACCCTAATTAAACGACTGTATAAGAAAGGTGATAAGAGTGAGTGTGGTAATTTGAGGCATTATTCTGGTCTCTGTAGGTAACAAATTACTTAGTAATAGGATACTTTTGAGACCGAACGATGATGTAGACACAGTGATAAAAGATTAACAGTGCGGTTTTAGAAAGGGTAGAGGATGTGTCGACCAAATTTTGACTCTTAAGGTAATAATCGAGAAGTGCCTGAGTTATCAAACACCATTTGTCATTAGCCAAGGACTTATCCTTGTATGGTAAACCAGATAAATACATTAAACTGATCAGTGCCTTGTACGGAAATAACACTGCTGTGGTTGTGGTAGGAAATGAGGTTGGCAGCTGGTTTCATATTAAATCAGGAGTTAAGTAGGGTTGTGTTCTATCCTCCTTTGTATGGACCTTTTCGATTGACTTTGTCTCAAGGAGCAGAGGGAAGGCAATGGGAGAACACGGAATCAAATGAGGAGGAAAAACTCTCGTGGACTTGCATCATTCTGACGATTTAAGCATCCTAGATGAAAGTGTGAGTAAAGTGAATAAAATTTTAGAGGTTTTGCGAGTTCAGATTGCTAAAATTAATGTTAAGAAGACTATGTCGCTCAGGCTAGGAATAAGTGAAGATGAAAAGGTAACATTGGGCAACAAAAAGATTCATCAGGTTGACAGCTTCACTTACCTTGGTAGTATTATTAGTAAAGACAGAGGGAGCAGTGAAGAATGGCCAGGGCTCAGGGCGTTTTTTAACAGTTGAAAAAAGTTCGGAAGAATAGAAAGGTAAGTCTGCAAACCAAGATTAGAATATTGGGAGTTATAGTGATGACAATGGTCGAATATGGTTCTGAGGCATAGGCGCTCCGAAAAGCGGATGAAGATTTGCTAGATGTTTTCCAGAGAAATTCCCTACGGATTGTTCTGGGTACCCGGCTGACTGACCGTATTTCAAACAGTAGGCTGTACGAAAAATGCGGTTCTATCCGGCTTTTCTAGGGCTATAATGAGAGAAAGGTAGAGATGGTTTGAGCACGTTCTTTGGATGAAGGATGACAGGTTGCCAAAGATTGTCCTGTTTTGCCAATCCTCAAGGGCTAAATGGAAAGCTGGTCGTCCGTGATTGGGGTGGGAGGATGTCATAAAGAAAGATTTAAGGAAAATGAAAAACTCCAGGGAGGATGCAAAGAGGAAGGCTTTGAATAAATTTGGATGGAGGAGGAGCGTGCATAGCTATGTTGGTCTTAGGCGGCTTGATACTGCTGTGAGTTGTTGTTAGTAGTTGTAGTTTTGATGAAATGAACAATTTATAGAATAAAAAATGTTCGACTTGTTAAATCCTTAAAAGGTAACTTTAACTAAATTTAACTTTGATGGTAAACATTAAAGGTAATACATTATCTTGCCTAGATCATTTTCTAATGCCGCATAGCTTGCCTATGCTAAAATAGCATTAAAACTCCAAGATTCCACTTTCGGATTTTCCTTCGACCGTGCATTGCACTCACGGCCGAGGCCATTGATCAGCATGTGAAAAGGTTATGTTGCTGCAACCTTCAGAAGTTAAAAAAAAGAAAAACAATAATGACGTACAGCTTCTACAATTAGGAAAAAAGGAGATTTTTTTACCTTGTTGAACATTTTCTAATTGCGTAACGCAAGTTGAATGAATTCAGCAGCTCTTCAGTTTCTTCTTCAGAAAGGGTTTTAGGTCCCACTGTGTCCAAGCATTTTTTGTTTGGGGTACAGGGGTTTGTGTACTTGCACAATTGAAAGACAATTCAATCTGGAATGAGAGAGCTTTACAAATATTTCAGTTCCTTACTAATTTTATTCTCTGACCTAATATTGTGGGTAAGATCAAATTCATGGTCAGAAGCCCTTTTCTATTGGACGATGGATCATTAAGAAAACTTAGTTCATGCCTCATAATCATAAATACGTCAAATGAGCAAAACTGGGGTTTTTAAAAGCCAAACGAAAATACTGACAAAACACAACAAAGCGAATATTTCGAGAGGACAAACGCCTCTCTTCTTCAGCGCGAAACGAAAAAATATATTCAGTGAGAGTGCCGAAGAAAAAAACCCAACAAAACAAAACGTCAAAAGTCAATGTGAAAAAAACAACAACAAAAAACCAATAAAAAAACCAAAAAATTAAAAGATGAATAAAATTCAATAAAAGCCAAAAGTTATAAGAATTAAAACCAAATACCTAACCACCATAAACGTGAGTCATTTACCAATATCCGCGATTTGCAAAAAAAAATCCGGAAATTGGAATTGTCATCGACAGATACTAGCCAATAACTGAGAAATAAAAGAAAAAACATTCATTCACTCAAAACAAAACGAATAGCAATTGAATGAGTTAGAGAACTATGTCATCTGATTTCCGATTTTAATAATTGCATTCCTTGCAGACACCCTTTGAGACCAAACGGGTTGTCGACGTGTCTGATTATGTGACTGGGAAAGTGGTAAAAGTTTTGTATCGGGGACTACTAAAGTATCGGCTTCTCTTTTGAGAAGCCGATACCCCAACATTGGGGTAACGATACTTCGAAATTGCTGTAAAAGGTACTTGGCCCTCTTTTTAACTGATTCGTCCAGTTTATAGAACCTTAGTTTTGGTCAAAATTCAGCACTTAAAATTTAACAGAAATGTCTGCTTTCAAGATTCTTTGTCTGTGAGTTACTTGGGACAGGAGGCTAATATGGGGCACTCTGTCACACTAGGTACAGAGGAGGCATGGAACAGACCATATTTAGCATACGGTAAGATTTATATATTTTTACCTACGTTAAACACAGAAGCTACAAACCCATAAACAAGAGTAAAAATTCTGTAAAAGGGGAAATTCGACGCAGAAAGGAAGCTATTAATAAGAAATCCAACTAAAAAACACACACATGAAAACTGACTAAAGAAAGCATAATGGTGCTAGGTGCCGTAGCTGGGGTTTTATTTTTTTAGTTTTATATATCTTTTCAGGGAGGGGGACTGTGTGAAAAAAATTTACGTGGCAGATTTGAATAAAAAAAGGGAAAATATGCACATGGTTCCTCATGATTCACCTAAGTGCAACACAACAATTCCCTTCAATGCAAAAAAAAAATGATTCAGTCATCCGAGAAGAAAATTTTTCTCATTTTTTTTTTTTTTTTTTTTTTTTTTTAACAAGATTTGTTTGAGGTGGCGTTATATCACGGTTTGATTAAATAAATAAATTATTATGAATTGAACAAGGCTAACACAAAGTATCCAAATTTGTGTTATTTTTTAAATATTCAGTTATTGAAAAAAAAAATATATATAGATTGGAAGAGCTGAATCATATCACCCAGAACACCTCTTTCAACCAGGCCCTTAAGTTTGCTTAGCTGCAGACGTTTGTTCCGGAGGGCTCAAAATGTGTGACTGTTTCTTTTTAAGGTCAGACTTAAAATTTCATTTGGGTTCAGGGATGTCGATTGTCGATAATTTAGGGGAAAGGGGGATAAAATGTGTATTTTTCAAGATATGCGGGGGGGGGATTTCGTTATTGCATTGTTTTCTTTAATTTAAATGCCAAGAAAAGGCATTTTAACCATTTTAATTATTCAAGCACCTGCGTACACCTAGATCTATCTTCAACAGTTATTTCAGGTTCACAATCAGAATCAGCAGTCTTTTCAAAAGCTTGTACGTCTAAAGAGGCCACCACGAACGACCGATCCTCTCTTCCTTTGTTTGGCTTGATACTAACCAAGACCTAAAACGATGATTAAGACTGAGAAGAAACTTTTGGCGAAAAAATGGGCATTTTATATTATTAAAAGGACCTTCTTTAAAAAGAAACACTTCTTTAAAACAGAAACACTATAACGAACAGATGATGGGGACTACAACCCCTTTCCCAAAGCCTTCCATAAGTAGCCTACTCTAAAGTCAAATGCATTATTGACCGGTTTTATGATCGGTATTAGGGATTTAGAAGAGGGGAGGTTTAGATACCCTCTTATGTTGAGAATACTTTCTGATCATTTAGGGTTGTAATATCGTCCCTTACTTTCGTCTCAAAGTTTTTTTTATCCTGTGTTAAGCTGTTATCTTTAGTGTTAGAGTTGGCGGAGCATTCAATGGTGTTACAAATAGTATACCGCAGTTTGAGAGGCAGATATTCAGGGTCCATAGATGTTTCCTATAAACAGTGATTTATTATGATCAAAGCCAGCTTTATAGCATACTTATAAGTAACATGCATAAGTTCGACTCTCTCTCTATATGAGGGTAAATAAACACAAAATATATCCTTGTCTTTCTACAGGTTATGACTATTTTCTAGGAGATCCTTCACCTTTCACTTACTGGGAAACCTAATCAAAGGAAATAACTTGGATTTCCGTGACAAACGAACGTTGTGTTGCAACAAAAATATGCCAGCTAGGTTAATCTGTTAACATAATTGTAAAGTCAGAGAGACTTTACAATCAACCCCCCTCTTAAGCGCACCAAGAGAGTCTTATTATGTCCCTTCCTATTTTGAGTTATTAAAAAAAAAAAAGGTTTTAGATATCGTTACATCATCTTAATATACCCGATTCTGAGCAAAAAAAAAATTAGATTTCAACTCTGCTTAACGTTCTGGTATTACGGTGCAGAATCCGATTGAAACAAACATAAAATAGGAACCCTCCCCCAAAATTTAAAAGACCAAACAGAAGATATAAATTAGGGTCGTGACTTAAATAACATACACTTGTGAACAAAAAGTGTTCTGTTTTGACGGGGAATTCAAGCTTCGCAGGATTGCCACCAAACTGGCAATGTGGACACGTATTATAAGTGAAAGCCTTTCACTCGAGTGCGCAGTCACTTACAATTGTCCCTACACGTAAAACTAAAAAAATTACTTGATCAATAAATATTATCGCGTTTTAATGTAGCGAAGCCTAGCTTTGCGAGAAACAAAATTAGTATGTGAGGATTGGACATTAATTCCAAGTCTTTATTAAAAATTGCTATAAAATTCAACATAATTTTTATTAGGATTACTCTTTAATTGAGAGAAAATCTTGATAACAGCAGCACAGTTATCCAATATACACATAATTTACATTAACTAAATTAATGCACTATTTTAGGAGTATTAAAAAAACGGACATTGAATATTATAGTAAATATTTATACACACATGGCTTAAACTTAAATAGTTTAAGATCTGAATCTGGTCCTAATTGCTAATCGGGGGCACAGAATCGGCTTAGTGAAACGTAAAGGAATACAGGGACGGGGCGATAGACGAGGGCCTTGGATAGTTGCACGTATATGTCGATTGATATATTACGATATAGAGTGGGATGATGACAGGGAATACAACATTCTGTTTTAAATGCAGGAAGAGAACTCTTAACTGGAGTTTTTAGTATTGTGTTGAGTTTATTGTAAAAATATATGGATTGTATATCCATCACGGCTAGGCCCCTTATTAGGCTAAAGTCTAAATTTTGCACAACATTGATTTGAAAATATACAATCTTCACTTAAAAATGTTGCTGCACTTCAAGTGGAGTCAGCCTCCACTAAGTGAAGGTGATTTCAAATAGTTAACCATATAATAATAATAATAATAATAATATATTGAAAACCCGTCGTAAACAATAAATGTACAATGAAAGAGTACACAAAAATGCGAAAAAAGGAAACAAAAAGAAAACATACTAAAAAAATAACAACAAAAGCAACAACTTCTTAAATAGTATACAAAATAGTACGAAAAGAGGAAACAGAAAGATAACATACTCAAAAATTACAACAGAAACAACAACTTCTTCGAAAATAGCAACAAGGACAACAACTTCTGAGAGGAGAAAAAAAAAGAAAAAAAAAAGGAAACAAGAGGGAAAATTAAACAAGCAAACTTGCCCACTTGTGCTTTAGAATTGCTGGTTTTGTTTTTTGCCGGCTAATAAGTGTCTCAACAGCTAAATTTGAGTCCGCTAGGTTATAGCGCCGAATCAGAAAACTATTTTTTGTCCAAGGTCGCAATTTTAGTAGTGTTCGTAGTGCTAGCTACCGCTGGCACCAATGTTCGTGGTGTTTAGTTACCAGTGTTATACCGGTAGGCCACAACACCACTGGCGTGGTAATATACGGGTGTCACCACTTATTGGAGGGGAAAGCCCCGGCCCCAAATTATAATGCTAAGCCCGTGTCTACCACACCGGTTCTGCGAATATCGGGTTTGGTACTACCTATTTACAGTATACCCTGTCCCAGGGTATGATAACGCGATCGAGTGGTCAAATGGCCACTTTCTAAAGCCAAATGTGCCCGCCTTAGGTTACGGCTAGAAAATCTCTTAACTCTCTCCTTGGAGGTAACAAACCTCCCTGTCAATATAATAATGACCGTACCTCGTAGCTCTATTCCTACCCTGCCTGGGTTACGGAAAATAGTACACAGTTTGTAGAAAATACCTTACTTGTATTCTTCCAAAAGGGTCACATATAACAACAGAAATATTCTTCCCCAAACGGGGTCAAAACGCAGACTAAAAAACAATAATAATCTTTACAGCACTGTCCGTAGCGGTGGACCATCACTTGGCCCAGCCAATCAGCTACATCCTCATTCAAACCCAATTTTACCTCTTAGATTTATCTTTCAATGACTCCCAAACTAGGAAGTACGAAAATAGAACTTGGTAAAAAAAAAAAGCTTACCTATTGCAAAACCACTATGGCTTAGTAACGGAATTTAACCTGTCTTTTGAAATTATACTATAAGCAATGTAATTAAGAAACAGAAAACAGGTCATTTATCTGAAAGGAAACGAAAGAGGGGTGGAACCTCAACACCTCCCCCCGCAAGATAAATGACCGCCCACGCGCTACCTTGGTCCACCCTTACAAACATAAACACTTAACTTCAACTTTACAAAATCTATTTGCCTTCTCTCTTCCACCAGTGTCTGTGCTACTACTTCCACCACTTGGCTCTGGATCGGTCGTCCTCGACACGTCTCTACTGTAGGACCACCATGGTCTAAATCCCATAGCATCCGCACTAAATTTTGAAAGTTGAAATCTTCAAGATTCGTTGATAATGATTGTGCGCAGCACAATTCGAAACAAAAAAATTTTCTCGCTCTCACGAATTTACATTTGAGAGGAGCCGAGAATCAGTTTCTGGCACATGTGATGATGCGAGCCATCGTGAAAGATTGGCTGCACTAGCCTCTTAATTTCCATCTGTGGAAACAACCCCACATCTCAATCAAAAAGTAAATTGCCCCTTGGCATAATTTCAAATAATCTAAGGCCGAAAATGCAAAGGCCTGTGAAAACGATAAGGGTACTGGAAATGAAGTAAAATTTTTCGCGAACCATGAATAGCCTTTTTTCTGGATTTCCTCCCCTGGGATAATTAACTGAAGAATATACGTTGATGCTAATTGAAGATGAAACTTAAATACATCTCCCACTGAATACAATTTGCCGGAAATAATTGTCGGCTCCCATGAAGAATAACAGCTATGAATAGGGCTACTGGAAAAAGGTTTGGGTGACGTATGAAGTGACTGGGAGAGAGTATTCCCCAAGGACTCCAGATCAGAAAGGCAAAGTCTCGGTAAAGGGATCACAACTTGTCCGCCAGTTGTACATTGAGGAAAAGGGCTATCTTTCGCGACTTCCCGCAGGGGATCTTCCCCAAGGGATTCCTCCCCCTCATAAAGGAACAAACCCTCTTTTGAGTTGATCAGACCAATATCAGATTCCTTCCCAAATTTTTCCAATCCGACTCGACATTCAATATCTCCCAACTTTCCCCCAACCCGTTGTAGGTCATTCATGTTTATTTTGTAACCATCTTCTTTTATTCCCCATGGGTCTTCGACCTCTTTTTCCCCCTTATTATTTATGTTTTCAAGGCACAGCCCATCCAACATTTTATTTTTCTCCCTACTATTTATGTTTTCAAGGCACAGCCCATCCAACACTTTTATTTTTCGCCACTGTAGGCTGAATCTCCAAATGTCTCTTTTTTATACTCCTCTTTTCATCTCTACTTTTCTCAATTTTGTCATTCTCACAAAATACTAAATCACCGTTAAATCTGATTTGGACTCCAGTGTCCACCTTTATTGCCTGCATTTCTTCATTGTAGCTCCGTTTAATATCTCTTTTCTCTCTTTTAGTCTTCTTTATTCTTACCGCCGAAACAAATAGTTTGTTATCAAATGGGAACTGAATTCCGACATTTGGTTTTTCATATTGTACTAAAATTTCTCGATTTTTACGAGGAAAAGCGCGTACAATAAATTTCGTCTCCTTATTCTCTGGTACAATCAGCGCTTCATTTTGGCCTGTACTTGTTAGCGTCTCATATTCATTAAAAGTGTTTTCCAGTTTTCCATTTTCTGGAAATTTTCCCGAAAAATCATTCTCGCGCGTCTTATTTTCAGTATTTTGTGGTCTTTTTACTTCAGCATCCCATTTTTGTGTATTATCAATATTTTGAGCACGCTTGTCAAGTATTTCATTTTTCCGACAGGGTAGCACAGCGTCCCCATTTGTTTTATGGGCCGGTCCACCTCCCCCCGCAGTTAACAGAGTATTTTATTTTTCTGTTGTAGTGTAATTTTGTAATTTTCCCACTGTTAAAGAAGTCACTTTTAACGATAGGAGATTTCCGATATCTCCAAAGTCTCCTCCTAGTAAGACATCCACTGCTAGCGTAGGTACTAAGCCTACCTTTATCGTTTTTCTCTGGACCGTACCGTCCTTCTTTCCAATTTCTATTCTTACCCAAGCAGACGGGCATGGGTGCTTGTCTCCATAATAACATAATGTTGTAATTTTATTTTTATGGTCTATCTCTGTTCTATTAATTAGGTCAGTTCGCATATAAGTTTGATCGCTGCAAGAATCAATTGCCATTTCAACTAATTCCCCGTTCAGTTTTCCGTATATCTTATGCGACTCTGCAAATGCGTAATTTTTTCCCTATTATGGGTCATGGCCCAGGCTGTCGTTTTATGTGGTGTTTGGTCATATGTATTGGGGCAGTTTCTTGCAAAATGCCCCGTAGTACCACAGTTATAGCAAGTTAGTTCTCCTCGCGCTGGGTTATAGTGTCTATTTTTGTTATACTCTCCATATTGAAATATGTCTGTCTTCTCAACTTCCTCTCTTATTTCGGTCCACCTATTTGCCATTTCCGCCATTTCTTCGCTTGTTTTTGGGTTCTTTTCTTTCAAATATATTCTCAATTCTCTGTGGGTATTTTCTAAAAATTGTTCCATTACTGTTTTATCTATTATTTCCTTTGTCTTTTCTTTTATTTCTTCCGGGTCTTCTAACATTCTATAGTTTTCTAACTCTAGCCATTTTAAACACACATCTTTCAATTTGTACCCGAATTCTTTATATGTTTCGTTGTCTCGTTTTCTTTCGCTTCTAAATCTCCTTTGAAAGTGCTCGGGGGAGAGTTGAAACTTTTCAAAAATGGCTTGTTTTAGTCTTTCAAAATCTTTTGAGTAGTCCATTGGTAATGCTTTATATGCAATTTGCGCTTTGTAGTTAAGGAGGGGCTGTATTCTTGTCACCCAATTTTCTCTCGGTAATCCGCTTAATTCCGCCGTTTTTTCAAAATTGTATATGCATAAATGTACATCTTCCTTTTCTTTCATTGGTTGAAGGTTTACTGCCTACATTATCTCTATTGTAGACGATTTCTGAGGCTCTTGGTAATTTCTCCCTGCAATCATTTCCATTATGTATTTTCTTTCCTCTCTGTCTGCCTCCTCCTTTTTTTCTTTGGCTACTCTATCCTTTGTTCTCTATCTTCCTCCTCCTTTCGTTCTCTTTCTTGTCTATCTTTCTCTCTTTCTTTTCTATCTTCCTCCTCTTTTCGTACTCTGGCTATCCTCTCTTTCTCCATGAAATTTAATGTACGTTGTCTCATATCTTTCTCTCTTTCTTTTCTATCTCTCTCTCTTTTTATTCTATGGGCTTCACTCGCCGTTTTCGGTCTTGAGTTAATCTCATCTCTGTCCGACATAATTTCAAAATTCCGTTAATTTCAAATTACCTCTTCAGTCTAAATGAAAATTCTTTTATCCATTTAACTTCCGGTCTCTCGCGAAAAATTATTTTGACACGCAGCAATTTTAGCCTTATATTTTTGAATGCTAATTAGTTGCGCGATATATTGATTCGTAAATTTTTCAATTATGATCTCACAAGGCACAGCCCATAATAGATCTTCATAATTGTATTAAGTGATTCAGTATTTCTTTCTTTTCTCTTTATATGTAACCACAATAGGCTACTGTCACTATGTAGGCTAACTCAACTAGTCTCTTCGAAAACACAGAATTCTTTTACTATCAATCCTGTTAATAGTTCCTGTTCTTGCTGCCACCAATGTTCGTAGTGCTAGCTACCACTGGCACCAATGTTCGTGGTGTTTAGTTACCAGTGTTATACCGGTAGGCCACAACACCACTGGCGTGGTAATATACGGGTGTCACCACTTATTGGAGGGGAAAGCCCCGGCCCCAAATTATAATGCTATGCCCGTGTCAACCACACCGGTTCTGCAAATATCGGGTTTGGTACTACCCTATTTACGGTATACCCTGTCCCAGGGTATGATAACGCGATCGAGCAGTCAAATGGCCACTTTCTAAAGCCAAATGTACCCGCCTTAGGTTACGGCTAGAAAATCTCTTAACTCTCTCCTTGGAGGTAACAAACCTCCCTGTCAATATAATAATGATGGTACCTCGTAGCTCTATTCCTACCCTGCCTGGGTTACGGAAAATAGTACACAGTTTGTAGAAAATACCTTACTTGTATTCTTTCAAAAGGGTCACATATAACAACAGAAATATCCTCCCCCAGACGGGGTCGAAACGCAGACTAAAAAATAATAATAATCTTTACAGCACTGTCCGTAAGGGTGGACCGTCACTTGGCCCAGCCAATCAGCTACATCCTCATTCAAACCCAATTTTACCTCTTAGATTTATCTTTCAATGACTCCCAAACCCGGAAGTACGAAAATAGAACTTGGTTCAAAGCTTACCTATTGCAAAACCACTATGGCTTAGTAACGGAATTTAACCTGTCTTTTGAAATAATACTATAAGCAAATGTAATTAAGAAAAAGAAAACAGGTCATTTATCTGAAAGGAAACAAAACAGGGGTGGAACCCCAACAAGTAGGTACTTGATAAAACAGAAAAATAAAGAGCGGATTTTAGACATTTCACGGTTTGCCAATAATTTCCAGAAAGGGGTCACATGTAATATATGTGGCAAAGCGGTAGCGTTGTAAATACTTGCCAGTACTTGACGGTTAAATCTCAGAGTGGATTTAACGATCAAAGCATAGGAGCTAGAAATTTGCCGTTCAAGATATGAGATCAGGAGGGAGCGGGTATGATGTAATGAGGTACCTGTTGGCAGCCCCAGATGTACTATTTTATCAACTAGTTTTACTGAACAATCACCTAGTGTGACATTAGTAGGAGGGTCATTCTTCCAATTGTAAAGCAAGACTTCCGACTTTTGGGAGTTAAATCTCAGACCGACTTTCTCGTAATTGGACTGCAGACATGAGAATATTTCTGAAAGGCGGTTAAGCGTCCGGCTGAGATTCAGCGTGTCATCAGCATAGCATACTAGGGAGATGTCAATGGAACTGAGAATGCATGATGAAGGACAGCTGTCTTGAAGCTCAATAATGAAGTTGTTGAAGAAATTGGGGGATAAAACTGCCCCCTGACGGGCACCTTTACGGACTGGTATCAAAGCTGACCGTGGGGCTGGCGGAAGGCCTTTATCGGGAGGGAGCTTGAGCTGCACGCGAAGGCGAGAGTAAAGATCACGGAAAGCCCGAATGATATTTGAGATTAATGCAGGACCTTGTATCAATAAAAATGGCTAAAGGACTTCTACTACTACTACTACTATACTACTACTACTACTACTAAAAACTCACCGCAGCATCAAGCAGCCTGAGGCCAACACAGCTACGCACATTCCTTCTCCGGCCCAGAATGTTCTAAGCCTCCCTCTTTACTCCCTACTTGGAGGTTTCTATTTTCCTTAAATCTATCCTTACAACATCCTCCCACCCCAACTAAGGGTGACTTGATTTCCGTCTAGCCCTAAACTGTTGACCAAAAGAACAATTTTCGGCAATCTGTCATCCTTCATCCGCAGGACGTGCCCTACCCGTCTGAAACCCTCTTTCATTATAGCTCTAGAAAGCGGGATGGAGCCACACTTTTCGTACAGCCAACTGCTCGAAAAACGGTCAATCAGCTGGGCTCCCAAAACAATCCGTAGACAATTTCTCTGGAAAACCTCCTCCATATCTTCTCTTCCCCCTCTAGCAGATCTTTCTCTATTTTTAGAAAATGAAAAAATGTATTGAGGGCAGGATAACCCACCCCCTATACGTAATAGTATTTGTATAGTAATATACGTAATAGTATTTGTTTTATACTATTACGAGGTATATATATATGTTTAATATATTTCTGGTAATAGTATATGTTTTATACGTTTGCGAGGTATTGAGTATGCTCTCCTCAATACCTCACTCTTTACGCTAAAGTTTTCTTTGGAACTTTTAAAAGAGCTTATTATTCTAATTAAACAGCCTTTGTGATTCAGTAGTTATTCTTAAATAACTGGAACAAAAAAAAGCGTTAGCACTAAGAGCAAGGCATTGAGGACAGGATACCCCCCCCCATATACGTAATAGTTTAATGCTGCTCCTTACTTTCAGCTGAAAAAACTTGTTTGTTTCTTTTGTTTTATTTCTGCTCGTTTTTTAAATAGTGCTGGGAAATCTGGCTCAGCCTCAATGGAAAATTCCTTTCCCCTACGAAAAATTCCTACATAGAAAGATCCTTTTACGTAACCCCTCCACCTTCAACAGAAAAATCTGCCCTGAAAAACGTCTGTATCCTTCTCAATAACCAATAATGTAAACAATAGGCAAAGTTCATAGATTGCAGCCCTTCCCGCGGGGACTGTGGGAGATCGTAATCCTCAAAGTCACAGCAATTAGGTTTTTTGACGATGCTGAAAAAAATAATTATCTCATAAATTTTGATCGGGTGACTTTGGGGGAAAATGAGCGTGGGAGGAGGGCTAGCTGCCCTCCAATATTATTTTGGCCACTTAAAAGGGACATTAGAACTTTTGAACTTCGATCAAATGAGCCCTCTTTTGATCTTATATGACCACTGGTTCGAGGCGATCACCCCTGGGGAAAAAACAAACAAACAAACAACCATGATCTTTCTTCCGGCAAGAAAAAATGCAAAATTCCACATTTTTGTACATAGAAGCTTGAATACCCTACAGTAGAGCTCTCTGGTATGCTGCATCTGATGGTGTCATTTTTATTAAGATCACTTGGTGTTTAGGGGTGTTCCAACCCTATTTCAAAAATTGGTCAAATTTTCTCAGGATCGTAACTTTTAATGGGTGACACTAAATTTGATGAATTCTATATATTTTTAATTAGCATTAAAATTCGATTCGTTTGATGTATCTATTGTTATCAAAACTCTGTTTCTTAGATTTTTGGTTACTATTCAGGTACATCGCTCCTTACTTACAGTTCGTTACCACGAACTGTTTGATTGATTCAGAGTTCAAAGTGATCACACCTGTATAAAAAAAGATTGTTTACGAACATCATTAAATTAGTAAGTTTCACAGTCTAATCTCAGTAAGTAAAAGGTTTCACAATATTTGCCAAGGGATTATAGTTCCTGACTTGACCTATTTATTATTGCTGAACCGTTTTTGCCAATTTTGTTTTTTGTCGCAAGGGCCGTTGTACTGCCGGAGTGGTGTCTCCCTTCAATTGCGGGAATTAAGTAGCAAAAATCTACGCTTCCCTTGCTTATTGGTGTCTAGCTCTGTGTGTTCCTTAGCGAAATGGACAGTGAGAAACTTGTATTGAATGCAGTATTAAACTTTATTTTACGAGCAAGAAAAGTGGAATGTGCGACAGAACTCTATTGCTACATCGCTTGCTATTTCTATAAGGGGGAAGAAATTGTCGAGGCTAAGAAAATGGTGCGGGCTCTTGAAATGTTAACACGACCTACTGACCGACAGATAGTTAGCGACAACGTCATAGATATTGTACAAGCATGCGATTTTTGTGACAATTTGTCATACGCAACGGCACCTGCGGAAGCTATTGCTAACTCTAATCAAGGTGCAGATACAAAAGCAAAATCAAGTTCATATTTTGGCATTATTCAACGTACTCCCCCAGAAACGTTGGCTGTTCACATTCAGAGTTGTCTGCAGAAGTGTTCCAAATATGATCATCTAGATCTTTCTACAGAAAGTTCGAAACTGGAAAACCCTTACAAAAAGCAATAAACTGTCTCCTAAGATTGACTCTGAGCGGCTTCCTGTTGCACAAATCAAGTTCCTGCTCCGTCAGTGCTATAGATGCCTAACATTTGGCCACACTTCCACTAACTGTGTTAATCCAGAGAAATGTTCTTAGTGTGTAGGTCAACATAAGAACTCTAAAGACAGTCCCTGTCCGCTAGCCCCAATGCACTATATGGTAAAACTGACCATGTGCTACGGGTAAAGAACGGGTACCAGAAATCATTAAAATGAGCTTTTTTAAGAATTACTTTTTGAAATATAGATGGTGCAGTGATAACAAAAAAACCTCTTTTGTGTCAGCTCATGGCAGATTGTGATGTACTTTGTCTATAGGAGCATTTCTTATCAAAAGAGGGACTAGCCCTGCTGCAATTTAATGCTTGGGTTGAAGTATTTGGTTTGCCTGGGTTGTCGAGTGGGAGAGGAAGACCCTCTGGTGGCGTGGCTCTAGGTATTTATTCGTGCCAAACTTATGTCCAAACCAATTTGTCTTCTGATGTCTATATTTTGGTTCAACTCTTAGATGTAGCTGTCTTTTTACACATATACTAACTGATCACCGTGACTTATAATCAGAGCATAAGTTCAGCATAGCTAGTAATAAGATTGCAAATACTGTGTAAGAGACACAGAAAAAAGGCTTTACTGTTATTGTTGCAGGGGATATGAGCTGAATTCTATGTAATATTAATAGCACCAGGACAGGGATCCTTCTTAGTTCCTGTCCTCAACTCACGATCACTAACATATCTACATAATGGTGAATTTGTAACCAATCTTAATTTTCCTTTCGACATGAAACCGAATGCAATTCACCCCTCTTCCCATTTTATCAATCCCGTGTAACCATCTATTGATTTTGAATACATTCCGTTTTGGTGCAAGTAATCCTAGTACCTCAATTAAGAATCCTAAATGCTGTGTCTGGAAACAGGAGTGACAAAAAAATGATATCCCGACTTATCATTTAGTTTATGATAGCACATTGTCAAAAATTCCAATACCTTATCGCCTATTGCAGACAGACTCGGGCTTAGGTAAGACTGACAAGCAGTTATCACTGAATACCTATTGCTGTGAAATCCTAAACACGTTAGGAGGGGCCAAAACTATGGCTTTGCCTATTAGAATAATTCGAATCGGAACAGAAATACCATGGTGGAATGAAAACCCGATCTTTATGAATTATGCCGTTGATCGCAGTTTTGGTTTCATCTGTGGTGTGACGATGGTAGGCTTAAAGCGGGCACAGTGAATAAAATCATTTCGTACACGAAACACAAATTCGCAAAATATTTAGCTGAGCACCGGGCTCGTACTACAAAAGAAAATAGCACTCGAAACACGATCAACCCTTCCCAGGTTTGGAAAATTGAGAAAAATAATAGAGGAAAAATAAGAATCCCGGCCCTCCCCATGTATGCCTTTCGGAAAAACAATGGACTGACTACTACGCTTTTTGTGCACCCGATTCCCATCTTGAACAGGCTTTTGAAAAGGAACTAGACAAAAGGCTCTCAGAGCCTACTGAAAATACTCCAGTAGCTTATTCCAGTGCCTGTGATGCCATTAGCAAAGTAAAAAAAATCCTCAAAGGGAATTAATTATATTTATATGGGAAAGACCCATTTCAGTGCAGTGTAAATGTGCCAATAACTGTTTCTTTGGTTCTCTATAAAATTTTTGAAATACTAGCGATTGATGATATAAACCGAGTGTGTTACGCGCCAAGCAGCCAGTTTGGTTTCAAAAAGGGTAGCAGTAGAGAATATGTGCACCATCTTATTTATAATATCCTTATGGAGTGTGCGCATATCTATATGCGCACACTAATCTATAGTTATTCCAGGTTTAGATGTAAGCCAAGCATTCGATTCCGGTATTCAAAGCCAAATCCTTTTAAGCGCTTATAACTACGGTCTTGACAAGTCGGTAGTCCTTATATTCTGTGATATGTATCGAAAACTTGCCGAGAAAATCAAAATTGGTCTACCGATAGGGATAAAACTACTTCTACTATTATCCCAGTCCAAATAAGAATTCTTCAATGAGCCATCTTTACGCCACCTTGTTTCAATAATAGTGTAGTCGATGCTCAGCACGTCGGCTGTCCAAAGACAAAACCGTTAATGTTACTTTTTGACATTTTGAGTTAGATATCAACCCATACTATTTCTACTGTGCTCTTTTCATTGATGCAGTTCATATTTGTCTATCGTGACTCCTTCTATAAGTCTGTTCTGTAAATTTCGGCAAAACCATGAAAATATTGTCGGCAATTTGCAGCAAAACCGTGAATGTGGCCATAGAATCCATTTTAAAACCGTGAATTTATTTTCGCCAATTAGAATGGTTCTAAATGAAGAATTCATGTATTCACGATCTTGTCTTGTAATATTTTTATCTAGTGATAGCATAAACTCTTCGATAGAAACTGTGAGCCAAAAATTGTTCCTGTGTGTAGGCTACTTGGGCACAGAATGTCTCAGTGGTGCACAAGGTTGTAGAGAAAGTTAAAAGAGAGGACGGTTTGCTGACTGAACAACGTGGTGGGAACCGCTATATCAACGTAAAAGAAGAAATCAGACATCATATAAGCAATTTTCACCCAACCCCATGTCGCTATAGAAGACAAAAGACGCCCAATAGGTTTTATCTTGATCGCTTTCTTTTAGTTAATTCTCTGTACAAAGACTTCCACAAGATATTTCCAGGTGAAAGTCTCAGTTGAAGTATATAGGAAGATTATGTTGTAAATGAATATGTATTTGAAGAAGCCAATATCCGATATGTGTGACATCTGCTTCGACCATGACAACAAAGCGTTGAACGATGACATTACAGGTATCGAAAACTTGATTTGGGAAAGCAACATATCAAAATCAAGAGTAGCCGTGGTTCTCTATGCTGAGAGGAAAATTTATGAACCGATTAATAAAGATTTTTTTGCGTTGACATGCAGAAAGTTCTCTTCCTGCCCATGATGCCACAGAAAAAGGAGTATTTTTTTCACAAGCCGACTCGTTGTCTTTAACAAAACATTTTGCCATGTGAATCTAAACTGAACAAACACTCTGTTCGCATCGTTTGGCACAAAGGTGTTCAGAAACTTGACACTGACAACGTAGCAAGTGCATTCGTCTAAGTCATTGAGAACTTCTCGGGCGTTGAAATTTATGATTTCTGGGCATGCAACAGCACAGCTCATAGTAAGAAATGGACCCTTTCTACAGCTCTTTTTTTCACTGATTATAGCCGCATGGATCAGAAGGAAATTCGTCTCAAGTTTCTTACCAAAGCCGATACTCACATGGCTGCTGATTGTCTTCATGAAAATATCGAAAAGAAACTTTATGCAGTTTGATGGATAGATGATTCTGAAAGTCTTTTCACTGTTGTCAAAGAGTCATGACGCACGGTAGAACTACTACCAATACAAACTGAAGATTTCCGAACGGGGAAAAGTGAAAAGAAGTCGGGCAAGCTCCTGTTCAAAGCAACTAATACTGTGAAAGCCAATTTTTTTCATAGGACATTTTTGTTTTTTTGAAAACTTGCCCAAAGGCAAATTTTGCAAAAATTTTTACTCCAAGCGTTATTTCTTGAAGAAAAGCCCGAAGAAAAAAAAGGCCTTTACCTGAATGTACTGTGTATTTTGTTTTACTTTTTCAACGATTTTACTTGGAGATTTTAAATTATAAGTTTATCTTTCAAATCAGTAGTTCTTACCTTCTATACTCAAATAGTAGAACATCCAGGATTTGCCATGGCTTTCCAGGGCAAACCTACCAATTTTACTTTCTCCGCTAAGTTCAAAGTTTTGCTCCACCTTTCTCAGAAATCTCTCGGCAAAACCTTGAATGTGATTCCATTTTTTCTCATTATCTCTGTGTAGGAGTAAACTTTCAACGTGAGAATAAAATAGAAAAATCAGGCTTAAAATTCTCATGGTATAATTTTTTCCCTAAAAATCGAATCGAGAAAAAAGATGGAGCGATTTTTTGTTTTTGAAATTTCTAAACCGCTTTTGAAAAATAAGAAAAAGCCACATTCACAGTTATTTTTTTCGACAGCCGACGTGGTTAAGCCGATTTTTCTGTATCTTGGTCAAGATCTCTCTTTATTGAATTATCACGACAATACTTTATATTTAGGTTGTTCTTTTTCTAGTTTTGAAGAGTTTTATGGCGTTGAAAAGCTTATTAGAAAGTAGGTCTGTCTTTCAACGAGACTAAAACAGAGTTCATTGTCTCCGATCATAAAGGAAGTGTTCCTACCCCAGAAGTGAAACTTTGCGACAAGATAAAAAAATCTTCTTCAATTATAATGATCTTGGTCTACCTGTGGGTTGTAATATTGAATTGGCTCATCTTTTGTTAATAGATTATTTTACTGGTAAAGGCCGAAAAGCTTACGACAAGATTTTATTATCGGAAGCTTCATACAGTCGACGTATTCGGGCCCACTTATTTTCGGTGATGGTTACACCACATGTGTTGGCGCTCTCTCCTATTTGAATTCTACTGTTTGATAAGAATAAACGTACAGTGCGTTCTTGTTACTACGTTTTTGTAAATTTCTTTTGCGCTTGCCTGCTTGGAAGCGTAACACAACTATTATCAACCAATATAACGTGCCGGACCCGTACATGGTTGTCCAAGAAAGACTAGAGAACTTTAATATGAGTTAAATGGAAAATAAACAGTGTGAGGATTTGCGATATTAGTGTTCATTTGGCACTCTGCTTGCATATATTTGTGCATTTTTATTTGATGTTTTTTTTTGCAGGTATCTTCTCTTTTATTACTCCGCTGGTGACATTATCCCTTATTTAGTGGGAAATAAAGTGAATTCAATCATTGGTTTTCAAACCTATTCTAAGACCCTGAGCTCTCAATGCCTCTAGAAGTTCATTCATTTTGATCATATTTTCATCTAGGATGCTTAAATCATCAGCATAATCTCAGTCCAGGAAAGTTTTTCTTCCCCATTTGATTCTGTGTTCTTCCATTGCTTGTCCTGTGCTCCTTAAGGCAAGGTCCATCAAGATGATCCACATAAATGGGAATAGATGACAACCCTGCTATTCCTGATTTAATACGAAACCAGCGATTAAACTCATTTCCTACCTTAACCACAGCAGTGATATTCTTGTACATAACACTAATCACTTTAAAGTATTTTCACGGTATACAATCCAAGAATATGACTTTCGTTAAAGCTCTTCTACCAGCTGAATTGAATGCTTGATCACAATCTATAAAACTGAGGACTAAAAGCGTTTGGTGAATTAAAATGTTTGATGACAGGCAATTCTCGAATTGTTAACCTAAGACCAAGAATTTGTTCAACACATCCTCTAGCCTTCCTAAAACCACACATTTCTCTCTTAAAACTTTGTCAACAGTATCTGTAACTCTAAATAGTATCATCATACTAAGTAATTTGCTACCTACAGAAACCAGGCTAGTGCTTCTATAATTACCACAATCGCTCTTATCACCTTTCTTATACAGGGGGTTCCAAAAATCGCAAGGTACTTTCTCTGTTTCAAAAATCATATTCATAATTTTCAGTAAAGTGTTTCTAACCTAATAGCCACCATATTTAAGAAACTCATTTACCACACTATCATTATCTGGGGCTTTATTATTTTTTTATTCTGTTAGTGCTGTCAAAAATTCTTGGTCAAAAAATAAATCTTCCTTCACATCCAAGGTGTCACAAACTTTTTCATTTTCCTTTAGACGTTTTCCTGTAACTCTATCCCAGTTTACCACATTCTTAAAATGCTCTGGCCATCTTTCTTTAACTCGTCCTTTATCACTAATTGTGACCCTGGTGGTCTCCGTTCCTATCTTTAACTTGGACGATTCAGATTGACTACTCCTTCTCAATTTATTAACATGCCAGTACAATATTTTACTATTATACCGTCTTGCTGTATTTCCCAGATCCTTAGGTATTTTACTCATAACCTCCAGTTCACTCCTCCTTATCTCATATTTTAATACTTTTTCCACTTTCTTTACATTTCTCTTATTTTCGCATGATCCATCATTCAAACAATTTTTGTGCAAGCCCCTTCTCATCTCTCTGAAGCGTTTTCATTTATATTTACGTCTGCATTCCTTACTTTCTTCCCTAAAACAACATCAACAACTTCACAAATTATTTTCCTAAAATTATTCAATCAATCTTCCAAATTGTCAATTTTTAAACTCTCCAGTTTAGTATTCAACTATTCCTACAAAAGTTCTCTCAAATTTTCATCCTAGAGTCTACCAGTGTTAGAGCTTCCCAGAAGGCAGTGACCCTTCCAAATTTCACCTTTAAGTTATCCCTAGCAACTATTAAGATGGCCATCTTTATTTTTAACATCAACAATAGCATGCCTATATACCCTAGTATCTTGTGTTGCTCTTGCCAGTCTTCAATTTAAAATAATATAATAAATTAGGTTATCTACTAGAGCATCCAGCAAGCAGGACACGTGACGCAAATCTCTAGAAGGGCTTGTGGTAAAAAAAGACGTAAATTGCAAGACAATGTTAACGTTAATCAGATGCAGAACTGGATAAGCAGGGTCCATAAGAAGGGTACGTTCATTCTGTTACTACTGTGCTAGCATTATTTGATAAGTTTTCTTTTGCTTTATTTGTCATTTTCTACTTTTCTCTTTTTTTCCTTTTATGTCATACTCCTCTTGTCATGTATTTTCACACCAGGTCATAAAATTTTAAATTAAAAGGAAAGTAGAAGGAGATAATTTTAGATCTTTCTTTATCCTTAACATATATGAAAAAAGCGGAAAACCAGAGAAATATTTCGGACTGTCGTTATTTCTTAGTAAAAAGCAATGTCTGAAGATATGTTACGAAAATTAATAATTATTACTTCTATTTTATTTAAATAAGTCAGTGTTATAATTTCAAAGAAAATAAATGACATTCTAATATCCGGCGGGATAAAAATAGCAACAAAAGACAGAGAGAGAGAGATAGAGAGAGAGAGAGAGAGAGAGAGAGAGAGAGAGAGGAGAGAGAGAGAGAGAGAGAGAGAGAGAGAGAGAGAGAGAGAGAGAGAGAGGAGAGAGAGAGAGAGAGAGAGAGAGAGAGAGAGAGAGAGAGAGAGAGAGAGAGAGAGAGAGAGAGAGAGAGAGAGAGCGAGAGAGAGAGAGAGAGAGAGAGAGAGAGAGAGAGAGAGAGAGAGAGAGAGAGCGAGAGAGAGAGAGAGAGAGAGCGGAGAGAGAGAGAGAGAGAGAGAGAGAGAGAGAGAGGAGAGGAGAGAGAGAGAGAGGAGAGAGAGAGAGAGAGAGAGAGGGAGAGAGAGAGAGAGAGAGAGAGAGAGAGAGAAGAGAGAGAGAGAGAGAGAGAGAGAGAGAGAGAGAGAGAGAGAGAGAGAGAGAGAGAGAGAGAGAGAGAGAGAGAGAGAGAGAGAGAGAGACGAGAGAGGAGAGAGAGAGGAGAGAGAGAGCGGGAGAGAGAGCGGGAGAGAGAGAGAGAGAGAGAGAGAGAGAGAGAGAGAGAGAGAGAGAGAGAGAGAGAGAGAGAGAGAGAGAGAGAGAGAGAGAGAGAGAGAGAGAGAGAGAGAGAGAGAGAGAGAGAGAGAGAGAGAGAGAGGAGAGAGAGAGAGAGAGAGAGAGAGAGGAGAGAGAGAGAGAGGAGAGAGAGAGAGAGAGAGAGAGAGAGAGAGAGAGAGGGAGAGAGAGAGAGAGAGAGAGAGAGAGAGAGAGAGAGAGAGAGAGAGAGAGAGAGAGAGAGAGAGGGGAGAGAGAGAGAGAGAGAGAGAGAGTGAGCTTAGTAATTTTGCTAAACATGTCTATATTGTGTGTTTCGCCCTGCTCTGAGTGAAATCCTTGCTGAAAATAATACCAAGAATTATTTTAATTGTCCTTTTGATTGTTATGGACCAATCTTTGGAGGAACTCTTTATAGATACCTTTTAGTGTGTACACGGAATAGATAATATTTGTATAAGAAATTATGAATATTATATAAAGATCTCTTACTTTCATAGGAAATGTCTTGTTTCTCGTCAACATTCCTTTGTTTTATCCCTAAATTCTGTGATGCAGCGGAAACAGACCTTTTGCCAGGCTATAATAAAATAGTTTGTTTATTTGTTTCTAGGGGGAACTTTTATAATTGCTTAAGGTTGTTATAGATTTAGATCTGTTTTTCATATCAACTGGATTCTTCTGTAGATATCTCTGCTAACAGAGTACACAATTAGAAAAAACCACTGAAGGTGGAGGTTAAAAACTATTTTTCAAACAGTTTGTGATAAAGAGATGTAAGTAAGAACCGACGCGGCTCAATAATAATCGAAGCTCTAAATAACAGAGTTTTCATAGGGATAGATACATCAAAAGAATTGAATTTTTACGCTGATTAAATAGGTAAAGCAAGTTTTTTCTTAACTGAGAGTAAGCAGCAACATTAAAACTCAAAACTACCAGAAATTATTTCGTACATGAAGGGTTACTCTCTCCTCAATACATTGCTCTTTACGCTAAAGCTGTTACCACTTTTAAAAAGGCTTCCTATTCTAATAAAACGGCCCCTGAGTTTCAGTATAAATTCTTAAAAAAATTGGAACAAAAAGTCAAGCTTTAGCGTAAAGAGCAAGGTATTGAGGAGGGGGAAACCATTCATATACGAAATAATTTCTGTTCGTTTTGAGTTTTAATGCTCTTCCTTACTTTCAGTTAAAAAAAATCTTGCTTTCTTATTTAATTTCTGATCGTTTTACAAATATTGTCGTTAAATCTGGCTCACCCTCCAGGAAATATAACCCCCACCCCCCTCAAAAGAAACTCCTCCGTGGAAATTACATCCAAAATAAAGTGCCCCCCCCCCTTCAAATTCTCTCCAAACAGTTCCATCCATGCTGAAAATCCCCCCCTCCCCGTAAAGTTTCTTGCAGACGATTCAGCCGGATAAATCCTCCTTAGTATACTTACGTTTGAAAAAGACTTTAATTTCTGATCGGTTTCTCAATCACTCTGAAACAGCTCCCTCCCATGGAATTTTTTTTCCGGATATCAAAAGACGCAGAAAATATACCCCAGAAAATTCCCTTGGAACATCTCCACGTGTAAAATCGAGTTGGCAAAGAGAATATAAGACAGTAAAAAAAAAAAAAAGAATGTGTAGAAAATCTGTCAAACCCTCCAGTGTAAAATTTCCCCTGGAAAACGCATCCATCAGAAATCTCCCTCACCAAGGAAGATTCTCCCTACGGAAATCCAACCCAAGCACAAAATTCCCCTCCCCCCGAAAAATATCTGCATACTTCCCAATAACAAATACTATAAGAAAACAATGGGCAAATTTCATAACTTACAGGCCTCTCCCCATGGACTGTGGGGGGGTCTTATTATCCCTAAAGACAAAGTTGTTTGACCTTTTAACTATACTGAACAAAATGGTTATCTCAAAATTTAGATCAGATAGCTTTGGGGGGAAAGGGGCGTGGAAGGGGGGGGGCGAGTTGCCCTCCAATCTTTTTGTTCACTTAAAAAGGGCACCAGAATTTTTAATTTCGTTTGAATACACCCTTTTCCGACCTTCAGGGACCTTTATTTCGATACGATCATCCCTCGAAAAAAAAAAAAACACAAATAAACACACATCCATGATCTTTCTTCCGGCAAAAATAGCAAAATGCCACATTTTTGTATACAGGAGCTTGAAGTTTTTACAGTAGGGTTCTCTAGTAAGCTGAATCTGATGGTGTCACTTTCATTAAGATTCTTTGAATCTTATGTGGTGTTTCACTACTGTTTCGAAAATCAGACAAATTCTCTCAGGCTCTCAACTTTTGATGGGTTACACTAAAATTGATGAATCTTTTGTATTTGGAAAAAATAAGATGATTCTTTTGATGTATCTATTGATATCAGAGCGATTCCGGTTTTTAGAGTTTCGATTACTATTTAGCCGGGTCGCTCCTTACTTACAGTTCGTTACCACGAACTGTTTGATTCTAAATATGTAAGACCAATGTAGTAAGAACAAGAGTAATAACAACACAGCCTTGCTCTCATTTTGAGGCAATGCTGTTGAATATTTCTAGTATTTCTACGAAAAAAATGAAAACAGAGGAGCACAAGTTTAAGAAAACATAAAAAGACCCGTGCTTCCTCTCCAACGTATCGCAAACTTCGCTATGTTCCATAGTTTGACATTTTGTTCATATGATTCAGTTATACTTTTCTTGTTCATTTCAAGTTCAAGCCACCGCAGGTTGTGATGTGATTTTCTCTCAGAGACAAGCTACTTATCTGTATTTTGCATCGCACATATTTTTTAAATACCCAAATCGGACACCTTGCAACGGTGTAGTGGATAAGGCCACGCCTGGAAACGGTCGGGACGGAAGTTCAATCCCGCCTGTTGCAAGAAAAAACCAAATCACGTCACGGAGTAAACCAATATTTATCTATTATATTTTGTTAAAGAAGCTTTTTAAATATTCTCAAATTAATTTTGTTTTGAATTTCAATCAATCCATTTTTTAAAATTTTTCTAAAATTGAAATTTTAGTACTTTGGTCAAATGTCTCATTAATTCAAATTGAAGAAAAAAATTCCTCTGTTCAATTTCAAATACCTTTGACACGTTCCCACAACTTGTCTTTATTACTTTTTGGGAAAAACAATACGATATAATACTTTATAATGCATAGTTTTTTCCTGACAAAACACGTAAAAAGTAAAACAACAAGTCCTTGTATTCCTTTCTATAGTTTAATTTGTGGCTCTCAGTCAAATGTAATATAATGAGAGTAAATCAATCAAATTAAATCAAAGTATTAATAAGTGCTAGTTCAGTGTTTACTAGTTTTATTTTATTATTATTATTATTATTATTAGGGCGGGAGAAGAGGGATTAAGACGGTGAATATATTTATACCTTGTAAATATTTTTGCCTGTTTAATAATAAACAAATAAAAAAAAATCAAAGAAACAAGCGCTATTTAGGTGGAATTGTCTAAGACAGCCTTATGGATAAAAATGATTCTGATTTTGACAATAAAAGTAAATAAACCATGTTGCCCTTAAAACCTACATAATTCGGGACTGTTTTTCATCTTCTTGCCAAATTTATTTCACTGTTTTAATAACAACAGATCAAATAAATCTTAGAGCGAGGACACATTAAATTAGTATCATTAAGCTAGATTTTGATTGATAAAGCCTAAAAAAAGAATAAAATAACAATGATGCTGAACTTAGTTTTGGCCATTTTATATAAATTCTTTTCCTTATTATTTTCTTTTATTTTCAAACATGCAAACTAGTCTTACTTAGTACATCAAAATCTAAATTTGTGTTCCAAATTCAGAAATAAAATTCCATATTGACTTTAGAGAGTTTAATTCTGCAATTTGTTTTTATAGAAATTTTAGTTAATTTATGGATGAATATTTAAGTTCTAGAATACCTAAAAATTTTATTATCTCAGTTCACGATTTATCTGGGATGGATGATTTTTTCGCCTAACATAGTTCATTTAAACACCTGGAAAGACTTTCTGTTTGGTTACCATGCAATGAGAGAGCATCATTCGAATTAAATCAGTTTTTTTATACAGCCTTTACGGCTCCGTCACAAGTGATGATAAGCCGCTAGTCTTGGTAATTGCCATGCAATTTACTTTTAAGGTATTTATTATACCTTCTGTAGGACAACTCAAGAGAGGGATTTTCCGGGATTACTCCTACTCGGAGGCCATCCCATATGGCGAAGGATCATCGAGCGAAACTTGCTTCAAGTATTTTGGCGGGGTGTGCCCTGTACTATTTAGTCCTGTCTAGCTGGACTTTGGCGAGCTAATCGCAAAGCCTTTATTTTATCTGGAATGAGTTTAAGAGAGGACATATTCCATGACTGGTCTGCTACAAGACGTGAATAGTGTCGAAATGGACTCTTTAGAAAGGAGGCTTTTGCATCTTCGGATGACTCCTAGTTTCTGGGAACAGGGGGATCTCACATGATATCCGACGAGATATCATGTGATACGATATACTCAGCCCACATGACAACGAGATACCTCAACCCACATGATATCTGACGAGAAATGAACTCCAAGAAAACGTAGTGTATTAACTCGTGTTGTTGCCTCTTCTTCGAAAAAGGAAGCATGATGATCTTTCACATTCCACGCCTTCAAAATTAAGAGCTCTTTGGTTTTTGATGCATTGAAACTGAAAAACCACTTATCTGCCCTCACCTCAATTTTTTAAAAGCTCCTCATGGAGATTTCCGGGATATTGGTCTAACACGAAGGAGATTTTTGTCGTCGTGTCATCAGCAAGGTGGTGAAATATTTTCACAAGGCTATTGTTTTATGGATTTTTTCCTGGACTGTTTATGAACACCAGGAAAAGAAAACACTTTTATCATAATTAAGGTAAATCAAATCATATAAGGGTTAAAATAAAGATGCAAGTTTTCGCTTCAAAATGAATAAATCAGCAAACACACCGTCCTCTGTCTGTTATGACATTGGTTTTAAAATATTTCTGCATCACCCAAAATTACATGAATTTGAACTTGAGTAAGGTTTAAAGTCAAGAGTTCTTTATTTGTCTCACTTTTGATGCAACACTTGGTAAGTAAACCACTCTTGTTTTTTGTAGGATTTCATATGTGGTAACCTTGCCTGTAGCAAAATTGTACGCCACCCATGTTTAAATAGGATTTTAATATTTGTCACGGACAGTCTTTTCTCTTAATGGAATTTTTATTCCTATGCCATATCCAATGGGTACCAACCCTATTTCCAAAACTTATCAACTGTGAAGTGCGCAACATACATTGGCTGTTCTAAATTTGGTGCTGATCTGGATATATCTATTAAAGCCGTCCTGGCTAAGTGGCTGGCGAGCTCGGTTGGCAATCCTGTAACAGGTTCCATTCCTGGCGTGGCCAACAATTTGGTTTAGGACGGGGGTCAGCGGCGTGACTCTGTAAGCTCATCCAGAGTCGACCCAGTTCTAACCGAGTAACTGGAGGAATATGGGAACGTAATCAGGAAGGATGTGCGAAAGCGCAAGATGGCTGGCCCCCAGCCCCCTTTGCACTTCCTGGCTGAAGGGTCACGAAATGGAGATCAGCACCGCCGGTTTGGACCTTGAGGGTATAGCGCTATTATACTTACATACTTACTATTTATCTTTTGGGAATGAATTTACTATATTCTCTTGCTTTTAAAAATTAGTGGTGTTCAAAACTATTACAGCCACTTAAAGTAAATTATTGGGAACAAAGTTAAACAGATGGCTAAATTTTCATTTATGGAAAAAAAAATAACGGAAAACGCACAAATTACATAGAAGAATATTTTGATCGTTAGATTTTATCGGGGGGGGGGGGGCATCTTAAAGGCTTCTTTTAATTTAAAAAGTATTATTAAAGAAAGGATCGGTATGTAGCTCGATTGCGTGACGTTTAAGGTTATTCAAAATTGCTATCGGGCATATCTGTTGAAATTGCTGACATCATGCATGGTCCGGTTTGAGGCTGTTGTATGTTTTGGCTCCCCTGAACGTGACATAAGGCATAAGATAATAATCTATTATTTTGCCGGATTTTAACTATGTGATATGAAAACTGGCCCCTTAATTTCCGATAAAGAATTACTCGGGACCTAATTTCATTTAATTTCTTGAGTTTAATTTTAGTGTTCGTTTAGTACTTCGTTCTAGCTTAATGGCCATTTTAAATAAAAATATTCCTCCGGATTTCACAAAAGTAATTCCTTTAAAGCAGTAAGCCAATATATTGCTTTAAAAGCCGCTTCAACCCTTGCTGAACTTGGCAAGTCAGCGATTTGTTTCTTGTATACAACGTAAAAATGATACTTATATGCCAATCTATATAAATATAATAATAATATATTTGAACTCTGAACACATACAAAAACGCACCTAAGATTTCCAAAATAGCAAATAAAAGAAGTATTTTTTTTTCATCTTGAACCCTTACTGAATTCAAAGCATATTTGTCATTTAAATTTCAACCCTATCTCTTTTCACAATGAATAAAAATACAACACACCACTGTTTTTTCCAAAAGCCCTCAAAATTTAGATTTCCCTTCTAAAACTGTAGGCTTAATAACAGTTTTACCAGGATAGGTGTTAATCTCTTGGCTCTAATTATCAGATAAATATATTTTTTTATAGTTTAATGCTATTCCCTCTTTAAATTCGTTGCTTAAACTCCGTCTGTAAGGATCTTTGCCCCTCAGGGCTTGTGCAACCACCTGTACCAAGCCATCTAAAGGAGGAGGGTTAGGCGATAGGCTAATCCGCTTTCCCTGTAAAACCAGGATAATTTCAGAAATTATAACGAAAAGCCTCAGAATGTATTTGCTCTCTCAGGAAACGACTATCGATCGTCTCCGGACACAATTTTTCACACTGAACCAACCTTGTCATCTTGATTTTTGGATTGTCCTGACTTTAAATTTTGGCACCCGGTCGCTTTGAGAGCGTGACTAGAACCATCTAACCTTTTAAAAACTAAATAGCAGCTCTTTCAGAAGCCAGGTTGACTGGCTTCAGTTCAATGTTTGTCGATAGCTATGAAGCCTCCTTGTCGGGTAAAAAGAAGAGACGTGAAGCGGAGTTGCCCTAGTTGTCAGTAAAAAAGCAAAGAAGTCAAGGTTAGAACATGTACCTAAGAACGAAAGAATACTTAAGGCCCGTTTTGTAAGCTCACAGTCTAAACTGTTGTTGCGGCCTATGGCCTTACAGATGAAGCTGATGCGGCCGTGAAGGATAGTTTCTATATTTATTTGGACAACCTAGTCAATACAGTACCTGAGCATGTTGTATTAATTTGTATTATATTTCGACGCCCAAGTTGGTAGTAGTTACAGATATGGGCCTGGGGTGCTGGGCTGACATGGCCTGGACATTGTCAATGACAATGGAGTGCGATTAGTTGATTTGTGTGATAGACGTAACCTGATCGTAGTTGACTCGCGCTTTCACCACCGTGAAGTACACAAATATACATAAGCTTCACCTGACGGAGTTACAAGAAGCAACATTGACCATATTCTAGAGAAAAGGAGACATAGACAATCGATAGAGGATTTGCGTACTTACCGTAGTATTGATTCATGTTCAGGCCATCAACTGGTGATCTCCAGTTTCAAGATAAAGTTGAAGACTGTGGTAAAGTGAAAAAGTCTTTATTCCTTTGACATCCAGAAGCTCCAGGACAAGAGTGTTCGACAAGCTTACGGTGTAAACCTTGCTGACAGCTTTACGAGTCTTCGAACTGAAGGCACAACTGCAACAGTCGACAAGATTTGGGATTCTATTGTAGAGTGTGTGCGGGGTACCGCCGAAGTAAACATTGGATATATGAAAAAGAAAATTAAGCAGTGAATCACTCTTGGAAACTGATGAATGACTGAAAAGAAGCCAAAATAGTTTTAGACTCTTGCGAAAATGAGGCCACTGTCAAGCATAAAGACCATTTGAAATCCAACTATAAGGAAGCCCAAAAGGCCGTAAAGCGGTATAGAAGGTCTGATCGATGGTTCTTTCTCGAAGCAATAGCAGCAGAAGTAACGCAGCTGCCCGTAAGAGACAGCGGGATAGTCAATCGAATCAAAAAGAATATACTGAAAATTCTAGCAAGGTGACTTCTGCGATCGAAAGTAAGGCTGACCAACATCTAACAAAAAAAGATTGACATTGACAAGAGATGGTGAGATACTGAAGAAGTACGTCAGTGAGATACTGAACTTTTCCGCAATCCTACAAATCCCGTAGTCCTTTCAACTAAGCTGCCACTTTTCCAGCTCGACATTAGCGGCGAATATATTATCCTGATTAAATTCAAGACTGCATTGCGTAAACCTAAGAATGGCAAAAGCTGCAGGCGCAGATGGATTACAACCTGAGCTCCTGAGATACGGAGCCCAAGTCATGGTTGAGCCCTTCCACCACGTTCTTACTCAGATATGAGAAACTAACAATATTCCCACCTACTTGAAGAAAGGGTTATTGTCAAGCTCTTCTAGAAAGGCAGAACTGTCGACTGCAATAACTAGCGAGATATTACGCTACAGTTTGCACGGATTGGAATCCTCAGCCAAATATTAATGAATCACAACCAGTTGAAAGTTGATGCAGTACTAAAAGATGAGCAGTATGGCTTTCAACCAGGCAGGTCGTGTACTGATTTGACACTGAACTTGAGATTGAGCCCCCCCCCCTCAATCTAGCACCGAGCGCGGGGATTCAAAGTGACGAGCAAATAAAGACGTCCAAGGGAGATTTTTCGAGAGAGGTCTCTTCTTCCAGAGAGAATCCGATAGGTTGGAAATGATTTCTTAGACCACACTGCCTTTCCATTTACAGAATTTAACAAATGAAAATATAGAGAGAAAACCAGCATAATACTTTAAAACAAAGCAGTGGACAAAACAAAAAAAAGGAACAAAATTTAAATATTAAATAATAGTAATAATATTAGACAATATAATAATAAATTGAAAGGATCTAACTGTACAAGCCATAGTTTATATAGGTTGTTTTACATAGAGCGAAACGAAGGAGCCTCAGTTACACCCTGGCTCCCTCTCTTACCATCTTATATTAGGAAAGACCTAGCATAATCCATTAGACATCTTTTTGCACAATTAATCAAGGGAAAATAATTTGAAGAAGATGTTGAAGCTCACCGAGAGCTATTGATAATCTATGCATTTATCACTGATTATAATAATAAAATTTTTATTTTTACCCACTCATGCAAAAAAAGAGAAAAAGCATAGTAATATAAAAGAAGAAAAGGGGGAAAAAAGCAAAAACAAGAACACTCAATATCAAAGAAAAAAAAAATTAAGTAGTAACTTCTTCATTCGCACTCGTAGATCAGATGTAGAGGCGAAAACCCGAACAATGTTTCCAACGCCTTTTTTTCTGCACTTGTTTCCGTAGAGGGCACAACGAAAATTGGGTCTATCATATTTTGAGATATTAGAACGAATGTGTTTCTCTCGTGGGACGGATATCGAAGCAAAAACTTGAGGTTTTTGCAGTAGTCAGACCGGAGTTTTAGTCTGTTAGTTTGCGGGAACCAGTCCCATGGCGGAGATACATAAAGCTGGTGAGGGAGGGCGACCGCTGAGTAAAGCTTTGCAAGAATCTTCCTGTTTAAGCTAAATTTCAGAGAGAGATTTGGGAGGGGGGGGGGTCAAAGTCAATTTTTCAAATTGTAGGGGGATGTGTCTTTTTTTCGATTTTTTCAATGAAAATACAAAAAAAAGTATTATCAATGAAAATATACCGAATTTTTTTTTCAAAATCCACGGCTGTAAAGGGGTAAGGGGCAAAATAATAGGTGGCACGTGTTTCCAACCAATTGACACTACTGGCTGTAGATGTGCCTAAGTACCTTCTTCAAATTATGTCCAACAATTAGACAGGCCAAAAATAATATCTTCTTCAAGGGGAATTCCCAGTTGAACCATTGTCTGGATTTAACATCTTTTACTGGTAGCTCTGATCTATGCTCCAACCGGCGTGGGACAATCTAAGCATATAAGTAACTCTGATATTCATATAATTTACAACTTTAGAATCAAGATTAACTGAAAAGTCAGTCACGCTACAGATTTCTATAGATTTTAAATTTACATCCATGCTTCTTAGAAAAATCAGAAGAGTAAACAACTGTGGCCACAATCAATGATATAGAATCATGGAGACATCCTTTGCTTACGAATAGGATATATCCTTAATGACAGATCCATCCTCTATTGAGCCATCCATCACAACCGTAAAGTAAATAATTTTTTTCCGTCATATATTTTTTTTCTAAGAGAATAAAATATTGAATATTGGACTATTATTCTTTCTTTTTTTGTAAGAACTCGAAAACTGGCAATTGTTCCTATGCAACAAATTTGCAACTATAGATCTGTCCTGTAGTCAAATAGCAGAAATACACTCTGAAGTATAGAAACTTCGGCATACAATACCTTCTATGAAATTTGTAATTTAAAGGGATCTAGATTTTGATTATTCTACAAGCAATTAAGGTTCTAATTGAAAACCATCTTCTTACCCTAGCCCAAAGGAAACAAGATATACAAAACACATACTACCCTTCAGACAGTAGGGTTTCCAATGCTTGGGCCAGATTTCAAATTTATTAACGAAAAACAAAAATGGGCAATGGGCACAAATATCTATCATAGTTCTTTTTCTTTCAAAACGGCCAAGATAACACCAGCAGACTGATATATGAGAAGATCCCTAAAAAAAAAAAGTAGTGTCTTAGAAGTATTTTAAAAAAGTGTATTAAAGTAATGTATTTGAATACTCTTTTCCTATACTGAAATTCTTTTTTGAGTATTTAAATCTGAAAATATTACTGAATGAAGTGAAAGGCTTTTTCGGCTCGATAATATCGATTCTTCGTCTGCGACAAATTTTTCGTTCTTACCAGAGGAATTTCATCTTACAAAAGCTTTAAAAGTCACAGAATCTTCAAACTCCTTGGAAACATAGACAATCACAAAATCCAAGCAATCCTTGATAAGAAAGATAGACAGATGGACACCGAAAGATCAAATGGAGAGACATACTACAAACATAAATTCGTGATTGACTTAGTTGACGAATAATCGTTACGCTAAATTTACACTCTGCTGCTCCGTCTGATGAGTTTTTTTTCTGCAGTGACTCTTGTGCAGGAGTTGATAAGGAAATTTATGATAGTGATATCACTGCTAAAATGCAATTACTAAACTATTTCAATTAGAGAAACCAGAAGTTGAGAAGCCTAGAGCTGTAGCACATGATGAAATCTCTGTCTGCAAGTGAAACACTACTTTTTCATCACCTGAATCAGTTTCTCAACTCAAGAAGATACTTACACTCAGCAAAAAGAAACATATTTTATGATGATATATTTGAAATTTTGCAGCAAATTTTACTGTTACTGTTGACTTTTCCTGCTACATTGTTTTAATTTAAGTTCAAAGCTACCGTTACAGCCATGAATCGGTTTCAGATTGGCCTTTTATTTATTTATTTATTATCAACCAAATATGGAAATGTTTTATTCACAGTGTTTGAATTATGAATTAATGAAAGGATATTAAGTGTTTTAGAATTTAAACAATGAAATACTTTTTAATTAATTACATACTAAACACTTTTTTCGGCAGGTATTTCTGGATACTACTTAAGTATATCTTTCGTAGAGTATTTGGTATACTCAACGAATACCAAATGATGTATACCCATGAACGAATATGAAAATTTGTTTATATTTTAATTATTTTACAACACTTGTTAGGAAGTTGTAAAAATTACCAACTTCATTACTAATTGAAACTTAACCATTGAAAAAGTCACCTATTTACTAATAAAAAAAAACAATAAAAAAACAAGCGATACGGCACAATAGTAATCGAAACTTTTAAAAACGGAAATTTGATGTCAATAAATGTATCAAAAGAATGTGTTTATATTGCTGATTCTAAATATATAAATTTTATTAAGTTTAGTATTACTCATCAAAGGCTACGAGCCTGAGAAAATTTACCCGATTTTTTAAAGAAGGGGGAAACATCCCCTAAAAGTGAAAGAATTTTAATGAAAATCACACCGTCAGATTCAGCGTATCAGAAAACCCTATTACATAGGTTTCAAGCTCATATCTGCAAAAATCTGCAACTTTGTATTTTTTGCCAGAAGAAAAATATACGAATATAGAAGTTAGTTACGTAAGTTAATTTGTAAAGACATCCATTTAGCAAAAGAAAAGTAAAATTTTTATGCAAATTTTGTTTACTTATTCAATGACGGTTAGCCAAAATAAAAGCTGCATTAACTAAAAAACGATCAGAAATTAAATAAAAAAAAAACAAGTTTTTTAGACTGAAAGTAAGGAGCGACATTAAAACTTAAAACGAACAGAAATTATTCCGTATATGAAAGGGCTGTCCCCTCCTCAACGCCTCGCTCTTTACGCTAAAGTTTGACTATGTCTCACAACTTTATTTTTTAAAACAATAAAAAACTTTAGCGTAAAGAGCAAGGCGTTGAGGAGGGGACATCCCCTTTCATATACGGAATAATTTCTGTTCGTTTTAAGTTTTAATGTCGCTCCTTACTTTCAGTTTAAAAAACTTGTTTTTTTTTTATTTAATAAATGAAAAAAGACCAATCTTATCTGGTTGAAAAAGCAGTTCTCACTTTTTGTGTTTTCTTATGTGTCTAGTTACAGAGAATCTATTCAAGCATACATTTTAATATGGGATTTTCCAAAATCAGATTTTTGTTTCAAAATGAAAGTAAACAACACAGTTAAAAATAAAACAGGGATAAGTCACCTTGAGCAATAGGGAGTTTTCCAACCATTTCACTTTGGTAATATCTAATAGTACTATTGCAGGTGTTTTCTCAAAACAACAAATTTTCAATGGTTTCTAAGAACACACAGTACCGTACTTTTATCTTCTTGGAAACCGATTAAATATCAGTGGTTACTACCTATCCGTTTACTGCATTGCAGAAAGTTTTCAGTAAACTGCAAGCACCTTTTTAACATTATAAGCAGAACGCAGTAACTTCACAGTCACCTTCGCCCCCATCCCCAAAAAGACTCTTTGTTGAATCGGACACGGTTTATACCTTTGGCCCTAATAAACAGGTCAGCACTTCATTCCATTGGGGACTCAGAGCTTGAGCTCTTGCACATGAGATCTTCCCTCACTCATGACGCCTGTGCTGTTTAGTGACTTAAACTCTACCCCCAAAAGAGGCAGGCAAGAACAAATAAATCGCAAATAAACAATGATAGGGTTTAATAACCCACTTTCTTCTTTGGCTTCTAGGATTTCATTCTACCATTTCTTTGGTTCAAAAGCCCAATATCTAGCCACGTCCATCAAAATTCCCATGAAGTCTCAAGCGCTGGCAAAATCATTTTTTAGGCACTTACAGAGGGAGGAGAGAGATTATGTGTTCCCTACTTATCGCTATCGAAATCTTAGAATTTAGAGATTCCTGCATTATTCACAGTAGCATTTTTATAATGTATTTCACTTTTTTAACCCCCCCCCCCATATGATTAAAAACTCATATACATAAATTGCTAAAGAATTGCTTACTTTTTCTCATACTTGATGCTCATCAAAGGGTTTCCTGTTTCTTCTAAACTAGACGCAGTTCTCGCAAACACTGAAATGCTTCCAGCATGTTTTTCGCTTAGGACTCCATTTGCTAAATATACAACAATTGAGGATTAAGAAATGCAATAACGTTTGGGGATATTACATTTTAAATTCAAATGGGATTAGCCAAAAAAAATCCTTTTTATCAATTTGGGACAAACCCAAAACAGTTTAAATCGATTTTTTTTCTCTGATTCTTTGAAGTCTCTTACATCCCTCATCCACGAAATTAGAAAAAGTAACCAGTGGCCTTGAGCACCCATGTACAGCTGAGTCAGGCGATGAAAAAATGGTACTGAAAAGCTCTTACTGCTATTTTAAAATCCACGATTGAAAAAAAAATTCAAATGGATAAATATTTTTAAAAAAAGGGTTTAGACTTCAAACAAAAGCCACTGTAAGCTGTAACAGGACAATAATTTGATCAATAGCTCATAATATATCAATTGGTATACATGATTTAAACATTCTAAAAATGTTTTTACCACAAACAAATTGCAAAAGACAAAAATTGACATCATTTTCTACAATTTTTCTTCTTTTTTTCTTAAGGTTCAAAAACTTGAAGTATCTAGCTGATAGTTATATTACGACTCTACGTTTTTTCTTAATCTTTACTATTAAAAATAGATGTCTCTTTAATAAGACAGTTCTTCTTAAAAAAAGAAACATAAACATGCGTGTTTTTCGGTTGTGACTCAAAGAATGGACTTGCTGTTCTAATCCTCCGACCCAAGTCATTCTATTGATTCCTTGATTTTTAAGAACCCTAGAAATTCGATGAATTTTCCCATTTCCCACGTCAATTCAAGTAGCATATATTCCGTTTCGCTTCAGAGAGAGCAGCAGGATTTATATAACTGCGGCTAAGACCAGCCCTCATTGGACCAATGTCCACTCCGTTTATTGCCATTTTTGTACCTTTTTACAAAACCATTTTTGGCACTACAGACAGTTTTAATTCACTTATGCCAGTCCCTATTCCACGAAAGGCAAGATTACTCCTTGCGCCATAGACTTTGCATGTAGTTTTCACATGAAGCGTGGAGTTCAGAACGGGTCTTGCATATCCACTTAGATGTTGACTATATTGTACTACAGATAAAATTTTGCAAATTCTCTTGTTTGAGTGTAAGGCAACTCAGCAAAGAGTGAATCTCGAATGAGAAGAACTGAACAAGATTCATGTAGCTCCAAATTTTCAGTCAATGGCTGAATGAGTCAACCAATAGAAGCAAAAAATTAAATATTTGATAAATTACGAATATGTTGCAGTCATTGGACATCAGGAAAAACAGCAAGACGCCGAAGGGGAATCTGAAGACTCCCGTTGGGTGATAAATTGAAAAGAAGAAGAAAAGAAGGAAACCTCGGCGTTGAAAAACAGGGTCTAAAATACTTCTTTTTTAGAGTCTAAATATTACTTTTAAGGGTCAAAAATACTACCTCTGTTACTGCTGCTACTACAAGCAACTCAGTGCAGCAGCAAACCACCTGGGTTCAACACAACTCCGCATGTTGCTTCTCTATCCCAATATGTTCAAATCTTCTCTCTTTAAACGTTCCCCCAAAGTTCTAATTTCATTTAAATCCTTTCTTACGATTTCTCCCCACCCCATTTGAACACGATCTGCTTTTCGTTTTGGACGATCTTTCGCCATCTGTCATCGTTGATCGAAAAAGCATGTCCAAACCATATCTACGTTCCTCTCATTATAGCCCAAGAAAGTGGTACAGAACAGCAATTTCCGTGCAGCTTAGCCTACTGTTTGAAATCCGAGCAGTCCGACAGGTATCCAAAACAATAAGCATACAATTCCTCTGGGAATTTTCTAGCAAATTTTACTCAGTCTTCCGAAGCACCTATGTTTCAGAGCCATACTTAACCACTGTAAGGACTGTAGCTTTCAATGTTCTATTCTTAATTTGCAGACGTATCCTCCTATTCTTCCAAACGTTTTCCCATTGTGAAAATTACGGGAAACCCGTTTTGACATTGTTTTTTTGTAACACCCCAGCCCTCAAATATAAGTCCTGGATACGCTCTTGCCTTTTCTACATACTTTCCTGTAACTTTATCACTGTTAATCACATTCTCAAAATGCTTTACCCAGTTTTTTTTACCCTACCTTTTCTAAAAGAAATATCTTTTATGCAAGCAAGCGTTTATCTGATAATATAGACCATACTCACAATTTGTTACTGAATAATCAATAAAAAAAAAACCCACCTGATTTAAATTTTGAGTAGCGCTCCTTTGAGGTGTAATTTTTATCAATGTCATTTCGCTCTGATTACGCTATATATTCACATTTATGTATTTTTACTCAACCCAACATTATTTGCAATTTTTGCATTGTTTGTATAATATGGAGTGCTTTAAAAATCAATTACAGCAATCACAGAAGAAGAAAAAGAGAAACATTGTCTTTATGTTGTTTTCGAAAAGCAGTGTCAGTTCACCAAATATTAATATTGCTTTAAAATTTAAATCTCAATTGTGGTGTTGTCAGCTGTTCCTGTCCTACAGCACCAAAAGAGTTCTTTGACAACAAGGTGGCATTTTATTAAGAAATTTAGCGTATTGGATTCAAGAGACACAGTAGGCTAGTTAATACCACATAAATAAAAAAAGGTCAGGATTAGAAAATCTGTTTATTCCATTCATCCATTGAAAAATTTAGCCTGATTCTCCATTACAGAAAACCTTAAAGAATTTATCCTCTATTATTTTCCCATTGTTATTCTACGAATAAAACTTCCCTAGAAGAATACCATGGATTTGTTTAAAGTTGTGTAGTAGTAGGAGCTTTAGCTTTTTATAAAGCATCTTAATGAGTGGTACAAATATTTTGGTCGCGTTTTCAGATCATATGTATTATACACAGAAAAAAGCCTTTGGCTTTTTTTAGCTGGAAACTAGTAAAGAACAAACCAGAGGCGATCAGCCGGTGAAATCACTCAAATGTGAATTCATACTCTAGAAAAGCAACTTTTCAAATAAGACATTTGCTATATCATCTATTATTTAAAGATATATCTGTAATATCACCTCCCATGTGAAGATGTTGTTTATGTTGAAAATTGTATTTCATTTAATATTATATTTTGTTACTTAAGAAAAAGTGGATGTAGCAATTTTCTTTCAAATGAGCGCTTAAACACCTCTCTGGGATATTTCAGTATCTTATTAGTTACAAAAAAAAAGAAAAAGAAAAGAAAAGAAAAAGGGGGAAACGTCACTGCTTACCATGCAAAAAAAGACTATCCTTGCTGCTCAAGATGGGGGACTCTAATTCTCAAGATGTAATACAAGACTGTAATACAAGGGAGACTGTAATACAAGATGGGATGTGGGATGTTCGGCTATTGAGATCCCAATGCTGCAGCTTTTATTTTAATCCAACACAATCTTTTTAGGTTTTCAGGCTATTTTCAAGATTCCCACAAATTCATACAATTTTACCATTAAAATACGTTGCAATAATAATTATCATTCCTGAACCAATTTCAAACGGCTATTCTCCCTCATCTGACAGTTTTTTTTCAATATTTTTAAATTTCTGGTTGCTAGGGGCTAGAGTTTGTTCACTACTAGGTTGCAGTAGGTACTGTAGCCATGAGGTTCCAGGACATACCTCAACAATGGAAATATCATCCATTGGCTACCAGTGATGTCCCACTAAAAATATATGGGTCTCACAAAAGGTTACATATTTGTTTAGTTAAAAGAGAAGCACTGTTGTACCTGCAATGCAAAGCCCTTGCTATATGGGTCTCACAAAAATATATGGGTCTCACAAAAGGTTACATATTTGTTTAGTAAAAAGAGAAGCACCGTTGTACCTGCAATGCAAAGCCCTTGTTTGTCAATAACTAATACTCCTTTGACTCCTGGCGAGTTCGACCTGGAAGTAGAAAAAGTAAATAGAGAAGTGGATTTTGCGCTACTTAAATCGATGGATAAAAGACAAGAGCTCTATGAAAGGTCTACTAAAACTGGATCTCAATCAGATAAAGATATTTACAAAAGTTATATTAGAAATCTTAACACCCTTCTAAGACAGGCTAAAAAGCTCTACTTTGAAAATAAATTTAGAGAAGCAGAAGGCAATCCTGCAAAACGTGGAGAATCATCAAGTTGGTAGTGAGCCCTCGTGCTGCCCCGACTATCCCTGACATTCCTGATGCTCACTCGGATAATCAAGTTGCTAATAAAATGTGTGCATATTTTACAGATATTGGTAAGAGTGTATCTGATAGTGTTGTGCAGTCACCCAGTGATGGCTCTTATAATGATTTTCTCGATGAGGCAGCTGAAGTCTCTATATTCTTAAGACCAGTGACTCTTGCAGAGCTTAAGACGACGTTGAAGTCAATGAAGAATTCAGCAGCTAGGTTGGATTTTTTCAGTGTTAGAATTCTTCGTTCAGTTTTCTCTATTATTTCAGGTCATTTGTTGTATTTGATTAATTCATGTTTTAAGAGTGGAGTTTACCCGGATTGTTTGAAAAGTGCTCATGTGGTACCCCTGTTTAAGAGTGGTGATGAGAATGATATGAATAATTACAGACCAATATCAATGCTCCCAATAATATCGCGTCTGTTTGAAAAACTGATTTATGTAAGAATGGTGGATTTTTTAAATAAAGATTCTTATTTTCACCCTACTCAGTTCGGATTTTGTCATGGGATGTCAACAGAGCAAGCTTTGCTTTTTTTTAACAACATTTGTCAATGATTCGTTGGATGCGGGGTTGAAAGTTGCGTCTATATTTCTGGACATTATGAAAGCATTCGACTCTGTTGACCATAGTGTATTATTATCAAAATTAGAGCATGCCGATATTCGTGGTAATTTTCATAGTTTGTTTTTTTCTTTTTTGACTGGAAGGAAACAGTGTGTTGGGGTTGGGAGTGTTCATTCTGATTATATGAATGTGAGATGTGGAGTACCACAGGGTTCTGTGCTTGGACCCTTGTTTTTTTAATCTATATTAATGATTTGAATGCGTGTCTCAAAAGGATATTTAGTCATGTGGGAACTGCAGCTAGAAGGTCAAAGATGATATTGCCTAGCTTCGCTGATGACAAACAGTATTCTGTGGCAGCTGTGACTGAGGCAGATTTATTTCTGCTTTTAAATACAGCAATGAGTTGTATTGAAAGATGGATACGTGTAAATAAATTATGTTTGAATCATAGTAAAAGTAAATTTATTCTATATGGAAGAAGTACTAATTATTATCCTTGGATCCATGGTATTCAACTAGAAAGTGGATATCTCCAGAGACATAGTTATGTCCAACATCTTGGTGTCCAAGTTGACGAGTGTCTTATGTTTAAACCTCATATTGAATCACTGTGTACAAAAATTGCCAGGAATGTTGGAATGCTGCGGAAACTGAAACATTTTTTCCCTCCTAAAATTTTAAGAATGCTGTATTTCTCGCTGGTTCATCCGTATTTGTTATATTGTGTAAGTGTTTGGTCAGCGACATTTATTACTTATCTACTGCCACTGAGGGTTCAACAAAATAAAGCTCTTCGTGTTTTATCTGGAATGCGAGGTTCTGACTCGGTTCGAAGGCAATACGACGGTATTAAGATTCTGCCACTGTTCAGCCTAGTTAAGTTTTACACGGCATTATTCATGTTTAAAAGTTTTAATAACCTTCTACCTGCATGTTTCTCGATTGCATTTATTGAAGCTCAACACAGGTATGAGACAAGAAACGCCCATTCAATACGAACCCCGATCCCTGTAACAACAAGGTCTACATTTTCTATCCGTTTTTTATGGCCCGGCTGTCTGGAACAAACTTCTCGAGGAGGTAAAAAACAAGACAGATCTGGATGAATTTCAAAATTCCCTCAGAATAGGCTGTTTTTCTCAATATGTAAGATTTTAGTGGTTGTGTGTAGAGAATGATTGTTTGAATGTTGTTGGTGAGATGATTGTTTGGGTTTTGAATGGATGAGTGATTTATTTCCTTTTTTTATTTATTTTTTTTTCTCCTCTCTTTTTGTGAATGTTGTGAGTTGTGTTGGGTTGTTTGCGTGGATGATTCTCAAGTTCCCACTTTTTTGTTGGAGGGATGGGAGAGGGAGGCGAGAGAAGATATTTATTTGTTTTTGGGTTGGACCCTTTTGGGTTATATTAGGGTCCGAGGAAATAAAAGATAATAAAAGAAAATATTATATATATTTTTTTTAAAGTGTTTTTCTTTTTTTTCGGGCTTTTATCCTGCATGCAGTAATGCATTGGATTGTGTTTTTTAAATGAGATATTTGTTTATTTATTTATTGTAACCCGTTTGTAATTGTGTAATTAATATGTAAATATGTAATTGCCAAACAGTATTGAATACTGAAGCACACAAAAATTATCAGATATCAAAAAGACTGCAAAGACAAATTTGATAATAATCGAATAATTCTAATAATAGAATTTATTTTTATTTAAAACCAAGGGAGCTTGAACGCGTACAATTTTAGTTACTTACGCAATGAGAGTAGAATTCACATAAAAGCATAATTTTGAGAAAGATGTAGCCCGTTTTCAAATAACTTCAATTTTAAGCATTTAAATTTTAAACTTCAGCATTAGTGTTGCTACTCATAGGCAGCGCAATAGCGCTACCTATGAGTAAGTAAAGAGCGATGGGGGCCCAATGTATTATTATTATTAATTTTTTTTTTCGTAGACTAGGGCACTTCGTATCGAAGGAAATCTCGTAGAAACTTCGAAGTGGGCTCATTCGATTGGAAATTGAAAGGGCTAGTGTCCTTTTTAATAGTTGAAAGTGATTGGAGGATAATTAACCCCCCTCCCACGCGCACCATTTCCCCAAACACATCCAATCAAAATTTTGAGAGAGCCATTTTGTTTAACATAGTTGAAAGGTGCGGAAATTATGTCTTTGAAGATGATAACCCCCCCCCCCCCCAGAGCCCTCAGGGTAAGGGTTATAAGTTATGTCCTTGGATCATATAAGGTTTATATAGAAAGGGTGATCGTATAAACTTCGGAGCAGGCTCATTAGATTGGTAATCCGAAGTTCTGATGCCCTTTTTAAGATTCAGAGTGATCGGAGGGTGGATACCCCCCCTCACACCCCGTATTTTCCCGAAATACATCTGATTGAAAATTTGAGATGGCCATTTGTCATCGTAGAAACTTCGAAAAAGGCTCATTCGACTGGCAATTGAAAGGGCTAGTGCCCTTTTTAATAGTCAAAAGTGATTGGAGGGTAACTAACCCCCCTCCTACGCGTACCATTTCCCCAAATACAACCAATCAAAATTTTGAGATAGCCATTTTGTTAAACATAGTTAAAAGGTCCCGAAATTATATCTTTGAGGATGACACCCCCCCCCCCCAGAGCCCTCAGGACAAGGGTTATAAGTCATGCCCTGGGCGCATAAAAGGTTTATATAGAAAGGGTGATCGTATGAACTTCGGAGTGGGCCCATTAGATTGGTAATCCGAAGCTCTAAAACCATTTTTAAGATTAAGAGTGATCGGAGGGTGAATACACCCCCCCCCTCACACCCAGTATTTTTCCAAAAATACATCTGATAGAAATTTTGAGATGGTCCTTTGTTGTCGCAGAAACTTCAAAAAAGGCTCATTGAATTGGATATTGAAAGGGCTAGTGCCCTTTTTAATAGTTAAAAGGGATTGGAGGGCAGCAAGCCCCCCCCCACGCTCATCAATTCCCAAAACACATCTAATCAAAATTTTGAGATAGCCATTTTGTTCAGCATAATTGAAAGGCCTGAACATTATGTCTTTGAGGATAACACCCCCCCCCAAAAGTCTTCAGCACAACAGTTGTAAGTTATACCCCGAGGGCATATAAGGGTTTTAAGGAAAGGGTGGTCATAAACTCCGGAATGGGTTCATTTGATTGGAAATCAAATGTGCTAGTGCCCATTTTATGCTTCAAATTGATCAGAGTACAGCCACACGCCCCCTCCCTCTCGTCATATCAATTTGTTCAAAAATCGTCCAAAGATCATACGATAAGGCCTTTGGGGTTGGCAGAATCCCCCAGAGTCTTGGGGTAATGGTTGTAAGCTATGCCCCAGGGACGTATAAGGTTTTTATGGAAGGAGAGGTCATTTGAACTTTAGAAGAGGCTTATTAGATTAGAAATGTATAGTTCTGGTTCCTTTTGAAGATTTAAACATGATAGAGAGCAACCAACCCTGATGCCCTTTTTAAGATTCAGAGTGATCGGTGGGTGGATACCCCCCCCCCTCACACCCCGTATTTTCCCGAAATACATCTGATTGAAAATTTGAGATGGCCATTTGTCGTCATAGAAACTTCGAAAAAGGCTCATTCGACTGGCAATTGAAAGGGCTAGTGCCCTTTTTAATAGTCAAAAGTGATTGGAGGGTAACTAACCCCCCTCCTACGCGCACCATTTCCCAAAAGACAACCAATCAAAATTTTGAGATTGCCATTTTGTTAAACATAGTTAAAAGGTCCGGAAATTATATCTTTGAGGATGACAACCCCCCCCCATAGCCCTCAGGACAAGGGTTATAAGTCATGCCCTGGGCGCATAAAAGGTTTATATAGAAAGGGTGATCGTATAAACTTCGGAGTAGGCCCATTAGATTGGTAATCTGAAGTTCTAATGCCATTTTTAAGATTAAGAGTGATCGGAGGGTGGATACCCCCCCCCCCCTCATACCCCGTATTTTCCCGAAATACGTCTGATTGAAAATTTGAGATGGCCATTTGTCGTCGTAGAAACTTCGAAAAAGGCTCATTCGACTGGCAATTGAAAGGGCTAGTGCCCTTTTTAATAGTCAAAAGTGATTGGAGGGTAACTAACCCCCCTCCTACGCGCACCATTTCCCAAAATACAACCAATCAAAATTTTGAGATAGCCATTTTGTTAAACATAGTTAAAAGGTCCGGAAATTATATCTTTGAGGATGACAACCCCCAGAGCCCTCAGGACAAGGGTTATAAGTCATGCCCTGGGCGCATAAAAGGTTTATACAGAAAGGGTGATCGTATAAACTTCGGAGTAGGCCCATTAGATTGGTAATCCGAAGCTCTAATGCCATTTTTAAGATTAAGAGTGATCGGAGGGTGAATACCCCCCTCACACCCACTATTTTCCCAAAATACATCTGATAGAAATTTTGAGATGGTCCTTTGTTGTCGCAGAAACTTCAAAAAAGGTTCACTGAATTGGATATTGAAAGGGCTAGTGCCCTTTTTAATAGTTAAAAGGGATTGGAGGGCAACAAGCCCCCCCCCACGCTCATCAATTCCCAAAATACATCTAATCAACATCTGAAACACATCTAAGTTGAAAGGTCTGAAAATTATGTCTTTGAGGATAACACCACCCCCCCCCCGCAGTCTTCAGCACAACAGTTGTAAGTTATGCCCTGAGGGCATATAAGGGTTTTAAGGAAAGGGTGGTCATAAAACTCCGGAATGGGTTCATTTGATTGGAAATCAAATGTGCTAGTGCCCATTTTATGATTCAAATTGATCAGAGTACAGCCTCACACCCCCTCCCTCTCGTCATATCAATTTGTTCAAAAATCGTCCAAAGATCATACGATAAGGCCTTTGGGGTTGACAGAATCCCCCAGAGTCTTGGGGTAATGGTTGTAAGCTATGCCCCAGGGGCATATAAGGTTTTTATGGAAGGAGAGGTCGTTTGAACTTTAAAAGAGGCTTATTAGATTAGAAATGTATAGTTCTAGTTCCTTTTGAAGAGTTAAACATGATAGAGAGCAACCAAACCCCCCCCGCCCCAACCTCCCTGATAGCATTTTTTCCCGAAAGGCATTCAACTGAAATTGTGAGACAGCTATTTTGTTACCAGTAGTCCAAAAATCATATACAATGTCTTTAGGGTGGACACAATCCCCCAGAGCCTATGGGCAAGGATTGTAAGTTATGCCCTGGGGCATATAAGGTTTTTATGGAACGGGTGGTCGTATAAGCTTCGGATCGGATAAAGCTCATTTGATTGGAAGTCGGAAGTTTTAGTTCCCTTTTTAGGGGTCAAAAATGAATGGGGGAAAATTAGCCCTCCTCCCAAGCCTATAATTCCCCAGAAGGCCTTGTTGAAGGGTCCAGTAATTATGTCTTTGGGGATGTCAACCTCCCCACAGTCCTCAGGACAAGGGCTGTAAGCTAGGCAATTCGTTCACTGTTTACACATAGTATATGTTATTAAGAGATGTATGCATGTTTGAACTCTACTTTCCATGAAGACGAAGGTAATTCAGATGAGCGCCTTTCAGAGAATGTAAGAGGAGTGTTGAACTAAATCAAAATACGTTATGTATATAAGGATTGTCAAAAGGGTGTAACACAGGAATATCCGAGTATATTAATTTGGAAAATTCAAGAAAAGATAAGGGATATGATCAAAAAGGCAATATCTCCATGCTACCAATACTACTGACAACTACCACCACTACTACTACCAGACTACTCCATTTACAGTATTGAGGGGAAATTTGAATTAAATCAAAAGACGCTATGTGCATGCAAATTGTCAAAACAGCGGATCTCAAGAATTGATTTGGGTATTAAGTTGGAACTTCCAAAGAATGCTTAAAGGGAAAGATCATCATAGGCAGTGCGATAGCTCTGCCTAAGAAAAGAGCGATGTGGGCACAATGTATTATTTATCTCACCAAAAGGCAATATGTGCAAAATAATGCTAATACTACTGATACTGCTACATTTACTACTGCTACTTCTATTGCGGCTACTTATAAGGTTAAGAGCATTGAGATGAAACTTTCAAGAAGTATGCAAACCTATGAAATTTTCAAGGAATTTCGAGGGGGGAGGTGAACTGAATAACAACACGCCGTCTGTATGCATCCTACATCCATCTGTTTGCATCCTAATGCTACTGCTTCTACCCATACTACTACTCCTGTTAATATTATTACTACTTCTATTACTACAACTGCCAGTAAAGCTTAGGCTACTACAATTAATTCTACTGCTACTACTACCACTACTGCTATTAAAACTAAGGATATTAAGGCGACAAATTTGGGGTATATAGAAACTGTAAGGAAGTAAATCGAAACACACTATGCCCACACAGGTTGTCAAGCAGATGCATCAGAAATGTTTCAGGAACGGTTGATGGTATTAAGCTGCAACTTTCAGCGTGTATTGAAGGGGACATTGAAGAAATCAAAGGTGCTATGCGCATGCTGCAACTAATGCTGCTACAGTTATTGCTACTGCGCAAGCTAGGGGAATTAAGGTGAAGCTTTTAAGGAATATTTAGGCGGGTGATGAACTAAATCAAAGCAAACTATGAATATGTGGACTTTCAAAAAGGTGACAAAGCAATATCTGAAGAAAAATTTATAGCATTAAGTTAGACCTTTAAGGATAAATTATGGGAGATTTTGAACTAGCCAGAAGTCACTACGTGTATATTTTTAATATTACCACTAGGCTACAGTTGCTATAACTAATGATGCTAAGGGTACTAAAGTGAAACTTCTAGGGAACGTTTAGAAAGAGTTTCAATTAAAGGAAAAAACTGTATGCATGCAGGTTTTCAAAAAAAAAATATAAGCAATATCATAGGCAGCACCACTCTATAATACCTTGAAATATCGTTGAAACTTTTAAAGGAGCTAATTCGATTCAAAATTTAAAGTTATAGTGCCCTTTTTAAGAGTAAAAAGAAATTGGAGGGCAAGCAGCCCTTCTCGCAAGCCTATTCATTTTCCAAACACATTCAGTCAAAATTGTGAAAAAACTATTTTGTTCAGCATAATAGAACGGTCTAGCAACTATGTCTTTAGAAATAGGCTATTGGGCATGTCAATATGTAAACATTTTTTTATTCTGTGCCGCATTTTTGTTTCTCGCAACATAAAAAAAATAATGTCCGTTGACAATTTAATATATTAGTCTTTGATCCGGATGGCTTTATCTTTCAAGGAATGTCACACAACTATTGCAGTTGGTTTAACTGTGGTTTCTAGGGTATTTGGTCCCACTGGTTCATAACCGTGTAGAACAGCTCGATTGTTTTCCTATGAGTACAAAATTGGTCTATAAGGGCATCGTTTCAGTTTATTCTTTTCTGAAGCTGTATAATTGAAAGGAAAATATAATAAACCTGACATATTCTGAATTCTAAAGCTAAGAAGTTTTTGGTTGTATTTTTTGTTTTTCGCTAAAGAAAAATGCAACAAAAGCTAGGGGTTTTTTATCTCAAAGGAAGTTCATACTTTTAAGTATATTTGCGATTTTTACTTTTTATTCAACATATTTTTAAGACATTTTGTTTTCATTTTCAGATGTTTCTATGAATTTTTATTGTCTGATATTGCTAATTATTTTAAACAGTTTGCTATATTTTTGACAACAGAAATCTTATTTTTGGGGGGAGTTGTATATTTTTTAAGTTTACCTGTAAATTTGTCATAAGAACAGTGTGTCGCTATTTTTTACACAAACAGCACACACTGATAAAGGATTCAAATACGAAATGAAGCAATTAATTGAGCTTAATATTTTGCTTCGTAATCCTATACCATCCTGTGGCTCAAAATGGCGAACAGAAAAGGGGGATATCCAATTATATTTAGGAAAGGAGATCAATTGCGGAAATATCGGCTATAGAAAAGGAGTGGAGATGCGTTCTCTTCTCTGAGAGTATGGTTCTCTGAGCTAGACATTATCTTTTGAGCAACAAGCGAATTAAAAATGCCCTACATAATTGTAGATGAGCAGGGTAGACATAATTTCTGGAACTGGAGATAAAAAAAGGGGATCGGACAAAAGTGTTGAAACACGTGATAGAAGTAATAGCAACAATTCTCCAAAGGCAGAAACAAAATTAATCAGTAGCACACCAAAAGCGTCACTTGCAAGGGTGTACTTCAAAAAAAAAAAAATATATATATAAATTACCATTAGTATTCGTCTACTAGAGGTATCTCCAGAGGACCAAGAGTCCAGCCCCCTACGCAGAAACTGCGTACATACGGTTATGTAATAAGCTTTCACAGAGATATAGATATTTATAAAAATAGACATATGCAGAGGATCTGATTTGGATCTGACATATCATTGTCTGATTTGGAAATATTTGTTGCTGTGAAAATACATTAATTAATAGCTGTGAGAATACATTTGCAAGCACTGTTACAAATAATCTTTTTTTGGACATTTATAAGCATATACGTTCATACCCATTATATACTTTCATTATGATATGACAATTACAAAAATAGACGTACAAAGATAATCTAACTATCATGTTCATCGTCAGATTTGGACATGTTCGTTGCTGTGAGAATACACCACGTAGGACCGGCTCCACATGCACGAGGACTGTCACAAAAAATTACTATAGTCGTACACTTACAATAAAGGGCCATTTTAGTGCTAAGACTGTTGTAAAATGAAAGCAAAGAAATCTGCTAGGGAGTTTAAGATGCGATGGCTAGTTTCAGCTGAGTTCCTTCTGTTTTCCCGTTCATTGTGCAGACCAGAGGAAAACAAGAAAGGGCCATGACTTTGCATCCATACAAGCATCTGGAACAAACAGGCTATTTCAAATAATCCTTGAGCGAGAAGTCAGTCAGTGCAAGGCACCATGGGTCTTGTAGCTGCAAATATAAGTGTGCTCGAAGTTTATTAAGTTTTTTAATTGTCTAGATCTCTTTCATAAATGGAGATGATGATTTATTGTGAGATTTCAGCGAATGATCAGACAAAATTAAAGTTTTTTTTGCCATTAAATTTATACTTTCCTCTGTTAGAAGATCCAGTGCAGTATCTCAGCACTTGGCTGACCAGAAAAATCACAACTTTGCAATTCCGTACGGAAAGCTTGTGAAATGAAATCTACACATGTTATGAAATACTGACAAGATAACTTGTTCCTAGCTTCGCAGATTTTATATGCATAGGTACGCAGTAAATCTGATCTACAGCTACTTCAGCCTTTGCGGGAAAGATAATCAAAATAATGCAGGGTACCAACCAAGCTTTTTCTGTTCACGGCATGGTCTGCGAGATTTAAAAACCTGGTACCAGCTTCTTCATGACTAGATGACAACTCGTTGTCTCCATACTATTCAAGAAGAGCTGCAATAATTGCTTTATCAATGCTATATAATAATAATAATGATATTTATTTATAACCCACAAAATACAATGATAAAACTGTAGAGTAAACAAAAAGGAAAAAAACCCATAAACATACGATTCTAATGCAATATAAATAAATTAACTCAACTCAAAAATGGCCAGAGAGGTCAAAAACACCAATCATTTGCTGAGTTTCATAGATCTGCAAATAATTGTTTCAGTTGCGAGGGCGCATCAACAATGTCAAATTTAGAAACAATTCTATGGTTCCAGTACCACCAAGGCAAACGCAGTAGATCTTTACAATACTTAAAATATCCTGAGCGTATTTTATTTGTATCCTTCTTGTGAAGGAGGAAAGCAAAACCAGGAAGATAAAAAACAGCAGGGGCACAAAAACTAGAATAAAGACGGCAAAGTCCTTTTCGGTTATACCGACCACGATTGGATGAAATATTTCCGTAAAGAGCCCACATACTTTTCAGCTCACTGGACCTAATATCAGAGCAAGTAGTCGAAAGTGACGTGGAAAAAGGTACAACTTGCTCAACATGTTACAGATGAAGAACTCAAGCAAAGAGGTGATGCTGGTGGAGGAGTCCTAAAACACAAAAACCCATATTTGGCAGTATTAACTGAAAAGCCTACTGCACACAGTGCAGCTGAAAGCAGGTCAGAGTTTGCAAATAGACTTACTGAATCGATACTGAAAGAATTCCAACCCTCATCATATTACAACCTTGAGTATGAACAAATATTCATCTACTATCCCTCTCCACATGCCCCAAAAGCTTCACGTTAATTCCCTTAACCTCTACTTAGGCTAAGCGAGCCCCACTTTTCCTGATATTGCACAAATACGTTTTTAACAACCATTGACGCAAGAAGCGTCTTTTTATTTGATTCAATTTCCCACTCAACTCGCCCAGGCAGCATTAACTCAATACCCTTAGCTGTTCCTGATATACCACTCATATGCCCTTCTGACAAAGCTGGGTGTACATACTGTCTTTTGATTTAGTTTAACATCCACAACATCCTCAACGTTCAATATCCAATATCCTTAGTTTCTCCTTATATATTGCAGAGACGCCCTTTTGACAATCTGGATGCACAATTTTTTTTTTTATTTTTTTTTACATTTCCCTCTATTTTCCCTGAAAGTTTTAACTTAAAACCCTTTTCTTTTCTTGAGATATTGCATCTGAGGCATTGAAAAATGGATGCACTTGGATTCTTTTGATTTAGTTCAATAGTAGTAGTAGTAGTAGTAGTAGCAGTAGTAGTGGGAGTAGTAGTAGTAGTCAGAATAGCAGTAGTAGTAGTAGTCACAAGTAGTCACAGTTGTAATTGTAAGTAGTCATAGTAGCATGTAGGCTAGTTGCAGATGCAATTACAAATAGTCAGAGTCACATGTAGTCGTAGTTCCAGTTAGTCACAAGTAAGCACAGCCACTGTGTCAAGTACCCACAGTCGCAATCAGTTGCAGTCGTTAGTAGCTGCAGATGCAAGTAGTTGGTGCAGTCAAGGTTGCATGCAGTCGCAGTCACAAGCAGTTGGAGTCACAGTTGCAAGCAGTCAAGGTTGTAATCAGTCACAGAAAGATTCGCAATCGCACTTCCAGGTAGTGGCAGTTCCAAGTAGTGTCAGTCACAATTAGGAGTCAAATCCGTGAGTAGTCAAGACTGCAATTAGTAGCAGCCACAAGTATTAGCAGTCGCAAAGCACTAGCAGGTTGTCACAGTCGTAAACAGTGGCAGCTGCGGTAAAAAAAAATAGTCGCAGAAGCAGTAGAATAAACAGTCACAGTAAAAATATTAGTAGTAGAAATTGTAGTAGCAATGAGAGTTTCAATTCAATACCCTCAGTACGCCCTTTTGACAAACTGCATGTGTATACTCGGTTTTTAATAAGTTGAACATCCACTCCAACATCTCCTGAAAGTTTCAGCTGAATACCCTTAACAAGTCCAGAAATATTGCAGACGCAAGCTTTAAACAGCCCTATTTAGATAAACATACCCGTCAACATGCCATAAAAATTTCAACTTAGTACCTTTAGCTGTTACTGAGATTTCACAAATACGCGCTTATGACAGACCTGGATGCACACAGTGTCTTTTGATTTAGTTCAAAATCCCCAATAATATGCTCTGAAAGAACCAACATAAAACCCCTAGCTGTTCTTGGGATATTGCACCTATACCCTTTAGACAACCTGGACATACATAGAACCTTTTGATTTAACTTGACATCATACTCCACTTTCTCTGAAAGTTAAAACTGAAATACCTCTTTTGCTCCTGAGACGCAGTTCAATAGCAGTAGTAGCAGGAGTAGATACCCTGAAAGTTTCAAGTTAACATCCTCAGCCACTCCTGAAATATTACTGATCTGCCGTTTCCAACAACCACCATACACAGTGCCTTTTCATTTAGTTTTACATTCCCCTCACCTTTCCCTAAAAGTTTCAACTTAATACCCTATTCAGGTCCTGTGAGTCCTGAGACATTGCATCTATGCCATTTTGACCACCTGGATGCACTTAAACTCTTTTGGTTTAGTTTGATAGTTGTAGTAGTAGCCTGGAATACCCTCAACCATTCCTGGTATATTTCTTATATACCCTTCTTACAACCTGTATGCATATAGTGTGTCCTGATTTATTTTTATGTCCCCATAATTTTCCCTGGCAGTTTAAACTTAATACCCTATTCCAGTCCTGATATCCTATCCCACCCATGCCATTTTGACAACCTGGATGCCCTTAAACTATTTTGATTTAGTTGACAAGTAGCAATAGAAGTAGCAATAGTAGTAGTAACATAAGTAGCTTTGAAAGTTTTAGCTTAATACCCTTTGCTGGGATATTGCTGATATAACCATTTGGCAGCCAAAATGTGCATAGCATGCCTTGATTCAGGTCAACATCCCTCCTAACATGCCCTGTAAGTTTCAACTTAACGTTGTAAGTTAAGATATTATGAGATATTATGACAAAACCTTTTGAAAACATGTATACATATAATGTGTTTTGATCTAGTCAAATGTTCCTCTTTAACATCCTGAAAATTTCACCTCAATATACTTAGCCTTAGTAGTAGTGCTAGCAGTAGTAGCAGTATCAGTAGAAGTAGCAGAGGTAGGCTAGTTTTCAGATTTGTGTCTCTTAGTAACTCAACATCTGCCTAAAAATTAACTGAAAGAATCAACTTAAAACCCTTAGCCTCAGTAGTAGTAGTAGCCATTGCAGTATTATTAGTATCTGCAAAGTGCCTTTTCGTTAGTTTACCTTCCCCTTTAAGATGCTCTAAAAGTCTCAACTTAATACCAAAAGCTCTTCTTGGGATATTGCTGATACCTCTTTCAACAAACTGCTTGCAATAGTTTTGATTTAGTTCAACGTTCTCAGCAACATTTCCTGAAAACTTCCCCTTAATATCCTTAGCCTTAGTAATAGTAGTAGTTGTAAGAGTAACAGTAGTGGTACTAAAAGTAGCTTACTAGTAGTATGAACATGATGCCTTTTTGTTAATTCAATATCCACCACAAAATGCCCCAAAAATTTCAACTTAATACTCTAAGCCTTTTGGTTAGTATAACATCCCCCTCAACATGCCCCAGAAGTTTGAAATTAATACCCTAAGCTACTCCTGGGATACTGCTGATATGCCCTTTTGACAAATTGCATGCACATAATTGTATTTTGATTCAGTTTAATATCCCCCTCAGTATTCCTTGAAGATGTCAGTTTAATGCCCTATTCCTTGGTATAAGTATACTAGCAGCAGTAGTATTAGTACTAATAGTAGTAGTAAAAACAATAGTAAGCATATAGTCCCTCTACGTCAATTCAACATCCTCCTTAACATGCCCTGAAAGTTTCAACATAATATTATAGGCCTTTAGGTAGTTTAACATTCGTCTCATCATGTCCTGAAACATTTACCTCAATACCCTTAGCCTCTACAGCATTAGTAGTAGTCGCAGTATACATACTGCCTTTTAGTTAGTTTAACACCCCCCTTAGCATGCTTTGAAAGTTTCAAATTTATCCTCTGAGCCATACCTGTGATGTTGATGAAATTCCCATTTGCATGAGTGTAGTGTGTCTTGATTCTGTTATCCCCTGAAATTTTTACCTTATACCATCAGCCTTAACGATAGTAGTACTAGTAACAGTAGTAGTGCCAGTAGTGGCAGAATATATATAGTGCCTTGTCTTTATTTCAACATTCCCTCAACATACCCTAAAAGTTTGAACTTAATACTCTAAGCTGTTACTTAAATGAGAACAATGATATGGAGAAATGAACTCCAAGATGAATTAGTTAGTTCAATATCCCCCTCAGCCTTCCCTAAATGTCTCAACTTAATACTTCAAGCTGTTCCTGAGAGATTGCTGATATAGCCATTTGATAGCCTGCATATTAATAGTGTGTTTGATTTAATTCAACATCCCTTTCAGTATTTCCTGAAAATTTCACCTTAACATCCTTTAATAGCAGTAGTAAAATTAACAGTAGGAGTATTAGCAATAATGGTATTAGTGGTAGTATGCAGATATTCCATTTTGGTTAGTTCAACACACGCATCAACATTCCCTGAAAGTTTCACCTTAATACCCTTAGTCTAAGTAGATGTATGAGTTGTAGTAGTAGTAGCAGTAGTATCAGCAGTAGTAGTAGTAGCATTATATATATAGTAACTTTTGTTTAGTTCAATATCCCCCTCAATGTGCCCTAAAGAGTTTCAACTTAACACCCTAAGCTGTTCCTAAGATATTGCTGATATACTCCTTTGACAACCTAAATGCCCGTAGTATGTTTTGATTTAGTTCAAAATCCCCTTAATGTTCCTTGAAATTTTCACCTTAATACTCTTAACCTTAGTAGTAGCAGCAGAAGTAGTAGTAATACTAACATGGATGCATAATGCCTTTTTGTTAGTTCAACATACCCTTCATGTTTCAAGTTAATAATCTAACCTATTCCTGAGCTAACGCATCCTTTTGACAATGTGCATGCATACAGTATGTTTTGAGTAGTTCAATGTTCCCATTAACATTTTCTGAAAGCTTAATACTGTTAGCCTTTTTGGAGACCTGGGATAAAACACCCCCCCCCCTTCCCAATAACATAAAAAATCCTGTATAAACAACGGGCAAATTGCATAAATTACCACCCTTGCGCAAAGGGCTATGGGCGCCATGTAATCCCCAGGGGCAGAGTTATTGAGCCTTTCAACGAAACTGAACAAAATGACTATCTCAAATTTTGATCAGATGTCCATGAGGGAGGGCAACAAAGTATAGGAGATATGTGATCAAAATATCCAGTATATTTTTTGGGTTTTTTTTTTTACTGTCTAATAAAAGGATTTATCCCTGTCCAAACTGTTATTTTTAACAAAAGGGGGCATGGGAGAGGGACTGGTTACCCTCCTATCACATTTTGACTCTTAAAAAGGAAACCAGAACTTTCAATTTCCAATACAAAAAGTCCCCCCAAAAGGCTTCCACAACTCCTTCCATATAAAGTGGCTTGGCATGAAGATAAAAAATTAATACACAAAGCCCATTTTCTCTCTATTCAGGCAGTACTATTATGGTACCTATTATATGTAAGGTCAAGGTAAAGGGATGTCAAAAATCTTTCAGACTCACATCCAAACATAATGATTACTACAATAGCAATAGTGTCACAGCTATCTTTAATGCCTGGATACAAGCCTAGTCAAAAAACATTTTTTTTTTACTTTTTTTTTTTTAATTGGCATTATGAACCAACCAATATTGCAAACCAAAAAAATGATCAAAATCTTGTACATAGACAGGGGTTAAATCCAGGCATTAGGAGGGTGACAGGAATTGCCTGAAACCCAACTTTCACTGAAACAATTATTATATAAAGAAAGAACAAATTAAAAAATTGAACAGACAATCAAATGGTATTACTCTTTTATTGTCCCATAATGTCTAATTTAGAAAATCAATTTTGCACCAAGATTATCCTAAATAAACTTGGTAGTCTCATTTATCAAAGGCAAGTACCTTGCTCAGAGTTATCTGAAATTACATTGTGAAACTCTACAGTTCTCTGATTCAAAAGTTCACATTTATGACATTAAAGCCATGCGGGATGATGTCTTGCAACAAAAGAATGCAAAAACTTATATCAATTTGTGAAAAGGTCATATAAAATTTTGGAAACTACTTAGAAAGATTATTTAAAACTTTTATGATTCGTTTTTTTACAGTGGCAATACACAGGCCTGAACTCATTTGTTTTATTAACTTACTTTGCAGATAAGGCTTCTATTCAGTTGAGTCACAGGCAGTCAGTGGAGTTGAATTAGAGTTTATAATCCAAATGTAATAGAATATGTCAAATAGGACCAAAGTGGTTATTTTGGAAACGTAAAAGGCAAATACTCAGCATGAATATTACTATATAAAATAAAGAAACACCTGTTTCAAACTACATTCTCATAAAAAAAAAAAATCCTAGAACTCCTCCTAATCTTACTCAAATTACTGAGATTGTTTGTTCAAAACTTAAAAGTAAAAAAAAAGTATAATCAAATCGAAATTACAAGATTAGGAACCAGTGCTCTATGTTCCTGCTCTCCACAAGGATTAAAAAAAATCAGTTGAAAGTAAGGAACAACACTAAAACTTGAAACAAATAGAAATTATTCTATACATGAGGGGCTGCCCCTTCCTCATCTTTTGCTCTTTACACAAAAGTTTTAAAGTTCTTAAAAATACTTCTCATAAAAATACAATGGACCTTTTGTTTCAGAAGCTGTTCTTAAGGAATTGGGAAAGTAAACTTTTGGCATAAAGATGAAGGGCTGATGAAGAGGCAGCCCTCAATTTACAGAATAATATCTGTTTGTTTGAATTTTTATTTCAGTCCTCACTTTCAACTGAAAAACTTCTTTTTTAAATTTCTTCCTTTTTTTCAAATCATACCAGGAAATCCCTCTCCCCTGTGTAAAATTTCTCTGATAAATTTCCTTGGAAACTTTCCTTATAATAACTTCCAGACTTTCCAACTAAAAAAGGCCTTTTTTCAATTTCCAATCAAACGAGCCTTTTTTGAAGTTTCTACAACAACAAATGGCCATCTAAAAATTTCTATCATATGCATTTCAGGGAAATACAAGGTGTGGGGGGGTATAACCCTCCAATCACTTTGAATCTTAAAAAGGGTACTAGAACTTCTAATTACGAATCCAATGAGCCCCCTCTGAAGTTTATACAACCACCCTATCTATAAAAACTGTATATGCCCTCAGGACATAGCTTACAGTCCTTGGCCCGAGGGCTGTGGGGGGGGGGGGGGGTTGTAATCCTCAAAGACATAATTTCCAGACCTTTTAACTATGCTGAACAAAATGGCTATCTTAAAACTTTTATTGGATGTGTTTGGGAAAATGGTGGGCATGAGAGAGTGGTTAGTTGCCCTCCTATCACTTTTTGACTATTAAAAGAGGCACTAACCCCGTCAATTTCTAATTGAATGAGCTTTGTTAGAAATTTCTACAATAACAAATGGCCATCTCAAAATTTCCATTAGATGCAGTTAAGGAAAATACATGGTTTGGGGGAGGGTATCCACCCTCTAATCACTTTGAATCTTAAAAAGGGTACTAGAACTTCTGATTACAAATCCAATGAGCCCCCTCTGAAGTTTATACAATCACCCTTTCTATAAAACTTTATATGCCCCCAGGGTATTGCTTACAACCCATACCCTGAGGGCTGTGGGGGGGGGGGGGGTTGTCATACTAACTACACTGAATAAAATGGCTATCTCAAAATCCTGATTGAATGTGTTTGGGAAAATGGTGGTTGTGGTAGGGGGTTTAGTTGACCTCTAGTCACTTTTGGTTATTAAAAGGGGTACTAGCCCCTTCAGTTTCCGATCAAATGAGGCTTTTTAGAAGTTTCTACAACAACAAATGACCATCTCAAAATTTCCATCAGATGTATTTTGGGAAAATACAAGGTGTGGGTCACCCTCTGATCACTCTGAATCTTAAAGAGGGAACTAAAGAGGGCTTGAAAGTTATGTGGATGACTTGAGATGGACTCGAGTATGGAGGGAGAGAGAAGATGTGGAATGGATGAGTAAAATTGAGTTTTAAATTTGAAATTTTTGATTTAAATGTTATAAAGTATAAAAAGTTTTAGATTGTAAATTAAAAAAAAAAATTGAGGAAATAAAGTTAGTATTATGACAATTGAATTTAAATTATATTTTAATGGTTAATGTATGAATTTTGAGTAGCCAAAAGGGTATTAAAAAGAATTTAATAGTTTATTTGTGGGTTATTAAAGAATGATTAGAATGGCGTGCATAAAGATATTATAAGGGCATAGCATTTACTCCTCCTAGGTTTGTTATGGGGTTGAGGAAAGGTTGGGAGGATGATGTATAGTTGATTGAGAACAAGGTTTTAACCTTTTTAAAACCTTGTTCTTGCCCTATGGTGAAATGACACTATGCAAAACTGGGAATGGTATTTTTTGTGGTTTTAAAATTTATAGTAGTATACCTTGTCTTCATCAATTATGTTTGGCTACCCCAATTAAAATATAAAAGACATTTTTAATTACTGTAGGTAACATTAAAGTTTGAAATTAAGTGGTAAAGATTATTATGTCACCAAGAGGAGAGGAGATGGGATTTAAAAAAGATAAGGAAAAAAAGAGGGAACTAGAACTTCTGATTACCAATCCAATGAGCCCCCTCCAAAGTTTATACAATTGCCCTTTCTATATAAACCTTAAATGCTCCCTGGGCATAACTTAAAACCCTTGCCCTGAGCGCTGTGGGGGGGGGGGGGGAACATGCTCAAAGACCTAATTTTTGGACCTTTCAACTATTTTGAACAAAATGGCTATCTCTAAATTTTGATTGGATGTGTTTGGGGAAATGGTGGGCATGGGAGGGTTTTTTTTTGCCCTCTAATCACTTTTGACTCTGAAAAAGGGCACTAGCCCTTTCAATTTCCAATCAAATGAGCCCTTTTCAAAGTTTCTAAAACAACTCCTTTAATACAAAGTGTCCTGGTCTAAAACCAAAAAAAAATAATAATAATAAATAAAAATACATTGTGCCTATGTTGTTCTTTACTTAGGCAGCACTATTATACTGCCTATGATTTGTTATCACAAGTTGTTTAACACACTTATAAAATTCTGAAAACTGCTTTTAAACATTTAAAATACTGATTAACATTTCCTTAAGGTGTACCAGTAAACTTACCCCCCCCACCTTATTAATAGTCCAATATAAACCTTAAATAATATATTTGCAATGAAATTTCTATAGGCTGAATTTGCTGTTGTATTGCGTTTTCCATTAAATCAATTTAAAGACAAGACTCATGTTTGGAAATTTCATTGTATATGTACAACTTGGGGTATAGATTTGACAACTTGAGGTCAAGTGGGCTGTTTTAAAATGTTTTGAAGTAGCATTCAAAATTTTATATTGTTTCTTTCTAGACTATGGGAATACAGCACTAATATTAATGATTGTTTGGCTATAGTTAAAGCCTGCATTGGCATGGCCTGTATTTTAGACAATCTTCTCAACTAAAGAAATAGAGAAAGAGTAGATGTAGGAGCTTAAAAATAAACTTAGTGTAGCTTAGCATAAAATTCTAGTTGAGGGGCTTCTTGCTATCTAAAAAAGTAGTTGTTCTAGGTAAATTAAACTTTCCAGAATGAACCCAGGGCCTATGCCCTGGGAATATATTACCAAGCTGCTAGGTCTACCCTTTTATTGTTCCTAGGGCTTAGATGATTGTATATATGACTAATTTGTTACCTATAAAAATTCTGTAAAAAAAAAAAAAAAAACATTTCTGCTTTCAATTTCTTTATTATCAGCTTAAGTTTTTGAAAATGTATTTTCTGGTATTTCAGCAGAATTTTAAGACATATCAGGTTTTTTCCTGAATCTAAAAATAGATTTATAGATGTTTGAAATCCTTTAAATTAGGATTGAATAAAGGCATGCAAGTCAAAATACTTTCTTGTGCCTTATTTGAGCAATATATATTTTGCAAGTTTTCATTTTTACAAAACAAAAATTATTAAAGGTCATCAAAGTTCAATCACTCCTCCCTTTGGAGGGAAGAGTGAATGTACGCACTTCAAAACAACTTTCCAGGGCACAATTGGGTAAATAGGCCTATGGAGCAGTCCACATTTCTGACTTGCAAGTAAAGTGAACATAGGTCTACCACTTGATGCCTTTTTTATGCTCTTTCTGAATATAGTAATTGCTTTTGTTACAAATTCAATTTTAAGCCCTTTTTCCTTTGAAATGATAATTACTTATTCTAGTTTTTGGGTATAAAAAAAGGTTGAAACATAGGTTTCATACTTACTACTTTATTATAAATAAATTTTGTTAAAATTATATAATCCACAAGCACTGATTTGTAGCAATTAATTTGGAGAAAAAACATTCAAAACAATTTTGCCATTTTTCTTCTGTCAGATTTGATATTTTTCAATATTTAGTCAAAAAGGCAGTTGTTAAGTGGCTTAACAGAATAAGAAGAAAACATGCCAGAACTGTTTTGAATTTTATTTTATCCAACTTAATCATGACATATCAATGCTTGTGGATTATATAACTTTAATAAAATACATTTATAATCAAATAATATATCTGAAAGCAATGTTTTAACCCTTGTTATGCCCAAAAACAATGGAAAAAAAAATCATCATGGCTCTTTAAAAAATTACCATTTTCAAGGATGCAATCAGTGCTTTAAATTGAATTTATGACAATAGCAATTATTATGTTCAGAAAGAGCATAAAAAATGCATCAAGTAGTATGTTCACTTTATTTGTAGGTCATAAATGTAGACTGCTCCATAATTACTGATAATTGATGCTATATATGCATTTGTTATAGCTTTATTAGCCTAGGTCAACTACTGGTAAATATTTTGCAGTTCATATTATTGACTTACAAATAAAGTAAACATACCACTCAATACCTTTTTTATGCTCTTCCCAAATATAATAATCATTTTTGTTACAAATGAGTTTCACACCCACCCCTATATATACCAATTCAGGGTATATATTTGCAAATTAGGAAGGGTGGGGGTAAAATTTATTTCTAATGCAAACAAGAGGTAAGCTTAAACTTAACCAGCACCCCCCCCTCCCTAATGTGCAAATATATACCCTGAATTTGTGAACATAGGGGTGGGAATAACATTCATTTGCAGCAAATATGATTATTATATTTGGAAAGAGCATAAAAAAAGGCATTGAGTGGTATGTTTACTGTATTTGTAAGTCAATAATATGAACTGCAAAAAATTTACCCAATTACTTTCCAAGGTAGCATAATTAAAACAGCTAAATGCAGGGCTGGATTTAAAGCTTTGATACTTCTAGGCTCAAGTATTTTTGCTGCTCCATTTTAATAAGATTTTTGGGGATATCCCCAAAAATTTGAGGATAGCCAAGGTGCTGAACAAAATGCAACTGATGAGCCAAAGTAATAAAAGAGAGATGTGATACTGAACTCTCAGCTGCCATTCTTGGGATACATTTGACAGATTATAAGTGGCCATGGAATTCCTGTCTTGTGCTAAAACCCCTTTTTCTGTGAATAGGTAGCACAGCAGCCAAGTGCACCTGGCACTTTGACAATAATACTCATCAGTCCAGTTTTATTAAGAAAAAAAAATTGAGTGATAATTTATTGTGCCCCCTGGCAATAGGCCCAGGCCTATTGGTACATCTTAACCTGTCTAAACTATAATTTTTTCCATAATCTAGGCCCTGAAACATTAGGAATAGTTAACTTTAGGTTCCTGGAAGCTATACTATCCAAACTTAGTAAATTTCCAGGTGGTGCTATAATTTAGCTAGGATGAAAGTGAAAACATCATCTGATGCTTTTTTTATGCTCTTTCATAATTCAATAATTGCTTCTGAGGCTAATTGCATCTTCAGCCCTTAAAGGGGCCCCAAAAGTATTTCATTTTTGTAACCACACAAAGAATTGATCAACACTAGGTTAAGTTATGGAAAAGTGGTTATAAACATATTAGTTTATAAATAAGTTGTTCAAGAGTAATATATTCCAAAAATACTTATTTATAACAATTCAAACCTCATTTATTAGACAAGTCAAATATAAACAATTTTCCTACTGTTTCAAATTTTTCAAATGCTGTCAACAAAAATAGTGCTGAATTTTGCAATTTGAAACTTTGTCAACCACAATTCAGGGGATATATTTTCATATTATGGGGGTGAGGGGGTAAAATTCATGGTAAATTTGCAGTGGACCATATAATTTAGCTAGGCCTACATTTACAGATAGCAAAGAGCCTCTTACAAACTTAGGCTTAATTTCTTCATTTAGGCTATTCTTGAAAGTTTTATTCCTCTAACTCAACTAGGCTACTTTTAAGATAGAAAAAAGTATCTCATCTAGAATTTTACCTTTCAAATGTTTATTTTTTACCTATATGAGGCAGAAACAAATCCCCCTTACAGAGTCTTGAAAGGAGGAAACACCTTTTTGGACCCTAATTTGGGGTGTTGATGAGTCCCTTGACGTTGCAGACAATTAGCAAAATATACTTTGGGGTGAAAACAGGCCCAAAATATAAAATTAAGCCAAATTGTGTTAACTAGGCTACAACCCATTCTATACATACACTTCATTAACATGTTCAATCAAAGCCCCTTCCATTATCACGTTCTTAATTTTCAAAATTGAAAACTTTATTAGAGACGACTATATTAAAGCAAACATAGAGTAATGTTTGCAACTTTGCACAAACACGCAAGCCTGTCAGTGGCCTTTCCCTACTAGGGGAAATAGTACTAAATAAGAGGTATTTGCGTAAAGAGCTAGATGGAGAGAAGGAAACATGTTAAGGAAACAATTTTTACTTCATAATATGCAGAATAATCAGAGTAAACACGTTTTTTTTATGCGGCCTCGCTACACTTGCCCCCTCCCCCTAATGTGCAAATATATAGCCCAAATTGTATATTTCCTATCTTAATAAAAGGAGATTCTCCTTTTTTGTCTGCCCTCTCTTATAATTCCATCTGTCAAACAATCTCACAACCAACTCGTTATAGGGAAGGTCAAGTCTCCAACATTCTTGATCTGGTTATGCTCCGTATCCCTGACCTTCTTATTAAGAATGTTATAACCACACCTTTTGGTAAAAGTAACCATGTAATAGTAACCATTTCAGAGTTATGTCTACCTACCAGACAGCCTTCCTCTAAGCAACAAAAGTATGCAAACTACAAAATAGTCTCTGAAAAACTTGCCAAAGTCAACTGGAAAAAGCTTATTACGGATGACATTGAAGACACTGGGTCAAGTGTAAAAATGGAAATTCGAAATGTTGTAAAGTCATGCACCAGAATTTTTCAGGTAAAACAGGCAAAACGTTTACCTTTTTTAACTAATAAAGTTAGCAAGCTAACCAATAGAAAACACAGAGCATGGAACCACTATAGAAAAAATAAGACCGCAGAAAATTATCTAGTCTTCAAATCCTTTTGTAATCCAACAACAAACCAAATAAAGTGTTGAAGAGAAGGTTTGAGGAAAAACTGGCTGAGGAAGTTAAGGATAACCCTAAATCTTTCTAATCTTTCAGACGCACAATCCAAGATATCCTGCATGATAGTAAATCAGTTGCCGATCCTGAACTGAAAGTTGAAATTTTTAATCAACATTTCTCTTCTGTTTTTTTTTTTTTGTCCAACTCCAGTATTGTATATCCTACACTTCCCTTATATGATGTATCCCATAATATGGAACGAATTCTGATCAAAGATACTTTGGTTTTAAAGGAACTAACATCCCTCAAACTGAATCAATCTGCTGGTCCAGACGGCATTCATCCATGTATCCTACACGAATGTCGTACAGTTTTGTGTCAACCTCTTCCCCTGCTGTTCAAATTATCATTAAATCTTTCTAAACTACCTCAGGATTGGAAGATGGCACATATCATTCCAATTTTTTAAAAAGGTGGAAAGGACCTTGCTGAAAATTATCAACCCATCAGCATGACATCAGCAGTTGTTAAGGTTCTTGAAAGAATAATTAATTCTGCAGTGGTTAAACACCTTGAAGCAAACACTGTTTTACATAGTTCACAACATGGCTTTCGTTCTGGAAGATCTGTTGACACCAATCTCCTTGAATCATATGATCACATCACGAAGTTGCTTGATATTGGGGTGCCTGCTGACATGACTCTGCTTAAATTTTCTAAAGCTTTTGACATAGTGTGTCACAATCGACTTGCAATTAAATTGCGCGCAGTAAAGCTCGAAGAGAAATCTTTGCTCTGGATCCTTGATTTTCTTTCTTTGCGAAACCAATGTGTTCAGTTGTTTGATAACTCTGGAGATCGTATTCTTTCTTCCTCAACGCTTGTTCTGAGTGGAGTTCCTCAGGGAAGTGTCTTGGGTCCTACACTATTTAATATTTTCATCAATGATGCTCCTTCCTTTATCAGCAGTAAATCAACTCTTTATGCAGATGACTTGAAGCTTCCTGGACCAGCTTTGTCCTGTGAAGATCATGCCCTGCTGCAAAATAATCTTCAACAGCTGGGTCAACGAGGTGAGGCCTGGCTTCTTGAATTCAAGGTTGCCAAGGTCCATATCATTCACTTTGGCAAGCAAAATCCTTGCCGCTCTTATTTTTTCTTAGGCCACCAACTCTCCTCTGTAAATAATGAGCAAGATCTTGGTGTCACTATTGACAATGAGTTAAAATTCAGCACTCATGCTAAGAGGTCTGCTGCTGGGGCTAGTTCATTCTTGGGTTTGATTAAGGGTACCATTTCCACTCGTTCTTCTAAAGTCATCAGTCTTCTTGATAAGAGACTTGTGTGTCTTAAGCTTGAAGTTGGAATGTCAGTTGCCTCTACATATTTTAAAAAAGATATAAGAGTTCTTGAAGATGTGCAGATACATAACACTAAAGTGATATCTGGCATGCAAAAGCTTTCCTACCCTGTAAGAATATCAAAGCTGAATCTCCCTACACTTGTATACAGGAGAAATAGAGAGGATGCCATTTTCGCCTTTAAGTTATTGAGGGCTAATATTCTCCCAGCATTATTCCCTACTGTTAGTACCAATTCAAGAACTACAGCTCATCACCTGAAACTTGTCACGCAGTCTACAACATGTAGAGTCCGTACTCAATTCTTCTCAACACGTATTGCCAACAATTGGAACAAATTATCTAATGAAACCGTTACTGCTGAATCCGCTGATGTTTTTAAACAAAGGCTAGATGCTGAGCGGTCCTCCAGAGAGTGTAAATGCAATTGGGATGCTACCAAAGATGGAGCAGCACCTGGTAACCAGTGATCCTTGCACACAACTAGTCATCATTCTGGAGCTCTACAAGGAAAAATCCTTAGGTTGCTCCTAGCTGCAATTTAAGGTAATAAAGCAATTCTTACTTCATAATATGCACAATAATAATAATTAGCACATTTTGTATGCAGCCCCACTATAGTTTAACCCCCCCCCCTCCCTGATGTGTAAATATATTGCCCAAATTACATAATTCCTACCTTTCTCAGTTGTTTCAACCCATGTACCTGTAATTTGAATCACCTGTGACGTAATAAAACTGGAAAAACAAGTTATGAGTGGCAGAATGCATTGAAAATATATAATTTTGGCTATATATTTTTCAAATTAAGGGGGGGGGGGGGGTAAAGTATAACGAGGCTGCATAAACAATGGGTTAACCATGATTATTCTGCATATTATGCAATAAGAATTGTTTTCTTAACATATATCTTTGTCTCCAGTTAATTATCTTGGCAATTACCAAATGAGATACCCAAAAGGAATACCCGAAAGCAATATTTCCAATTCTCCCCAATGGGAGCGAACCCAAGCCTGTCTTAAAAAAAGGCTAGAATCTTGAAAAAAGAACCAGTAAAATTGTGATTTAGCTGCTTCACCAGGCATCATGCTTACAGAAAAAGGTGTCAATAGAGCTACATTTTAAAAATAGGGAGAAGGCAAGGGATTTTTTTTATATATTTAATAATGCTAAACATAAAAAAATATTCTATAGTATCTAGGGAGAACTACTAACACCTCTCTTCCCTTACCCACCAGTAATTGGTGTTCTTGACAATATTCGAGGAGGAGTAACCCAATTTAAAATTTCTATGTCGATAGAATGACTTAATTAATAATGAAGAATCCCAAGGTGTATCCTGCAATAACTTTTGTTTGGTACAAAAAGCAGAATTTTGGTAATAATCACTCACTTTCTTCTATACCTGGTCTATCAATAATCAAATCAATGGTTTTAATCACTAATTATGCACATACAATGGAGAAATTCAGGTAACTGGGCTCCAAAGTATCGCAATTTCTACAGTCTTCTGTCCAATGTCTATTATTCTGTATAATTTACCTGTTTTCTATATTCTATCTCACTCCTAAACAACCCTCTAAGCTAAAATTTTGTGTACATGACTGGTTAGGTTTTTATTTGTATCAATGCATTTTCAAAACTTTATTGACATATATTAAAAAATCGATTACGTAAAGAAGATGTTACTATAGAACCGGTTAGGCTATGTAATTTACAGTAACATACTTGACAGATTGAAGAAAGGAAACTTTCTTAAATAAACAAAAGAAAAAAAGTTGCTTTACAAAGGTGTAGTCTAAATTTAAGATTTGTTGGCTACTAAATATCGGAGTTGCAACTGAACTTCGTAAGAATATTACCAAAAATAATAAAAAAGACAGGAAAATGATTGATAATGATCAATCTTGTATCATTCTAATGAAAAATCTATAAGAAGGTTGTTAATTAGCTGATCCCATATGGTGACTTTCGGCCCTAATTCTAGGTTATTCAGTTGCACTTCTTCATGCAAATCACGTATACAAATCTCATCAACCCAGTGTGTAACAAATTTGATTAACCTACTTTCAGTTAAATATGATTTCTTAGACGAAACAAAGAGACTACATTTTTGGTTTCCATTGGCTGTCACTCCAAGTTTTATTAAGTGTTTCATTTTGCTTTCCCCAGCCCCCCCCCCCCCAGCTCCCCTGAATCCACCAGTGTCAGTTGCACAAAATAAGCTCGTGAAATTTGGTTTATATGGTTGTGTAGTTTAAAAATATGTTGAATATTAGTTGGAAACTGTATTAGTTGGAAAATATTAGTTGGTTTTCCGATGATTTATTTGCTTGAATTTAAGCACCACACAAAATCACTTATTGAATCACTAATTGAAATAAATCACTAATTGAAGTAAAATCACTAACTGAATTTAAGCACCACACAAAAAAAACTTTAAGCAATAAATGGTAAAGGTAAATGGTAAATGTTGTGAATCACTTTTGGGTGGAGACCCAAGACAAACTGAATCGGAAGCATGGCTGTCCAATGTAATGTGCTTGGTATTTTTCTACGCTTCTTGTCTTTGAGTGACACCCTGGCAGTAGTCTGACAGAAAAACACATGGAAATATTATTTTTTTGGACAAAAGTAACACTTTTTTTGTCTACTTTATTGAAATCTACTCTACCTTGTTGGTTTATTACATTTGACAAATTTAATAGAAACTTGGCTAATCAAATTGTTTTGCAACGACAACGTTTAATTTGCCGCCTTTCTATGGAACAGAATAAAATCAGTCCAATTATATAAGCATGATCCATATTGCATTTTTTTTTGGTTTACTTTCATTTAAACGAGCATTATTCTTACGAAAGTTTGGTTGTAGCTTTGAAGTTTAGGCTTCAAGAAAAGGCCTATTCAAACTGGATTTTCTGCAAGTTATTTTCTTTTGTTTGGTTCTGGAAGTACCCTTTCTACGATCCACCAAGGAAGTCCGAGCAATACTTTTATTAGGTGTAGTGCTAATATCTTCGTCACTGAATCAGTAATTTCCACATGCATCGTTGTCAATTTTTGAAATTGTTTTGATGTCAATAGCAAGCCCTATACGTACTATCAGGTATGTGAGCAAAATCATAACTTAGAGGGGGATTTCATTTTAGGTTGAGACTCAACTCCAAAAATGGATAAATCATATGAAAAGATAATCTTTTAGCGTATGTCTTAATATTTTGGGGGTCATTTGCATGAAAATCCCCATTTCGCTCGTATTTACCGACGATTAATTAACCATTTGTTTATGTTGGCAAACCAGCTGTAAAGAAGAGTAAGCACTTACTATTGAAATTCTACATTTGTATATACGACATCTGTACTGTAAAGTAGAAAAAATAATATGTCACGGAAAGCACCTATTTGGAATCAGGGTAGCACCAAAAAACTATATTTTATATACAAAGAGACTCTATAATATTAAAAAGTATGCAAAATCCTTATCTAATACATATTTTTAAATTCTTCTTCTTATCTTTCTTTTATCTTCTGGTGTTTGGTCCATACTGAGATATTCTGGATGTAACTCCTTTCCTCGTTTCCTTTCCATTTTCTGGAAAACAAATTCGTCACCTTAATACATTTCTCACATAGCTGTGCTACTTGTCCTTTCACTATTCTAACTATTCTAACCTTTAACTATTGGTATAAAATCTCAATTAAATGAAAAAATAAAAGAACCTTCCTAGTGCTATAAAATACATTACCTCTGCGTTTCATAGCCAATATAGCCTTCTATTATTTTTCTCCCTATATCCACTTGCCCTGCCCTATCTTTTCTGAGGTTTCATTTACTATGGTTTCAATCGATAAACTTACTCTACAGAAAAATTTCTTTTATTTCTTATTGCCCACGACATCAAGGGGCTACTCCCTTCATATTATAATAAAACAGTTTTCACTTCATATAAAAATTTCTCTAACCATATACAATATATAAATATATGTACTATATCATCATATATCATACTCGATATATATAATATATATATATATATATATATATAATATATATATATATATATATATATATATATATATATAATATATATATATAATTATATATATATATATTATTATATATATATTATATATATAAATATATATATATTAACCCATATTGGAGTGTTAATAACTCGTTACAAGTGATAGATTCTTTGGCGAATGTTTCAGCTAAAAGAGTCGATTCATTTGATTTTACTACTTTGTATACAAATTTGTCACTAAATTTAGTATTCAAAAAACTGAAAATGGTGATAAAGAAATCTTTTTCTTTTGTCTAATATCGGATTTTTGAAAATTGATACTTTTAATAAAAAAGCCCGATGGACGAATTTCTTTAGAAGTACTATTAATTCAAGATGTTATAGCTTGGATATGGTATGGCGATTTATTGGAATTTGTTCTATTTAATACATTTATAAGATTTCAATGGGAATTTATATTAAACAAACTGTAGGTATTCCTATGGGTGGGAATGCGAGTCCATTCATAGCAGACCTGTTTTTAAGTCAATTAGAATATGAATATATGATAAATAAAAATAGCCCAAGCAATGTAAAATATAACCTTTCAAATATAAAAGATATCTGGACGACCTCTTAGTAATAAATTGTGCAGAGTTTATTGAGATTTCAAAAAATATTTATCCACAAGAGTTAATTCTTGAGCCTAGCTATGGGATGGGACACTCCGACCATTTCTTAGATTTAAATATTAATATTTCAAATAATAATAAATTAGTTTTTAAATTATATAATAAAACGGATGATTTTAATTTTGAAGTAATTAATTTTCCATTTCTTGAAAGTAATATACATTCAAATATTACTTATTCGGCTTATTATTCCCAATTATTTAGGTATGCAAAAATATGCAGTAATTACACAGATTTTAAAAATAGATGTAAAAAAGCTGAGCGAAAAACTGATCTTAAGAGGTTTTTCTGCCAAAAAAATTAGTTGGCAATTCAAAAAATTTAGTTTCATGTATCATGAACTTTTAAGTAAATATACAAAAAATTATAAAGAAATACTGAATGATATTTTAATATAATTTCTCTTGCGCTTTTCTTTTTTGGATGTTTGAGTTTGTAGGGGTTTTCAAACAAGCTTGAGGATCTTTAAATTGGTAATTGGTTCCAGATACCAATAAAAGATACATCTGGACATGTCTTCATTTGTTCCAGAATGGTCTCTTTCAGTGACCTCTGGGATTTTATTATGGAAACATTGAAAC